>KZ505651.1:2907649-2977140 GCA_002844005.1 Limosa lapponica baueri | reverse complement strand
ACTCGGCGCTGCAGCTTTGGCAGAGCTCTACGCTCTCCAGTTGATGGGAAAGCCGCTAAACAGGGCCAGACCAAGGTTTCTATATAAATTACAAAACCCCCAAACTCGGGCGTTTCAAGGTACGATGGCCGTTCCTCCCATTCAGGACTACACTGGCATTTTAGCAACTACAAAACTGCATTTTAGCAACTACACAAGGTAGGTGAGACCGGAACAAGCCCTTCAACCCTTCACTTTCACTCTTCCTTTGATGCGCCTCTCCTCCAGCCCCAGGGCTCTGCTGCCTTCCACATCCCTCTGCCTGAGGTCTTTGCTGTCCTCTCCCCTGTACCCTTGCCCGTTCTTCTCCTGAGGCAGCTCTTCAGCACGTAGCAGAGATGAAGGAGGTTTATGCAATCACCATATTTCTATAATGGCATTTTAGACTAGAATGAACGAATGTTTTCTGTTGGTGAAGCACTTTTATTAGAAAAAAAACACCACATTACGAAAAAGGTTGTATAACAAATATAGTCTCAGAAGTTGGTCAGAATTTTTCAAGTTGAAATTGAAATCTGAGGGTTGGGTTTTTTCCCTGCAAAAATCAGAACAGCTTATCTGAGTCATGGTTTTGTTCACTTTTATAAACAGAATGTCCATGTCCAGAAGATTTTGCAAGTATCTACATGAAATCCTATGACTGAATTTCATATCCCAAAGGATCGAGATCCTGGTCCAGAAGCATCAGAGAAGATTCCCTCAGCTTCTGTAGAAGCTTTCGGAGTTCTTCTTTTGAAAATACCTAAGAATAAAAAAAACCAAACCAACACAAACCCATAATTAAGTTGTATTTATTTGCAATGAATAGAACTGATATAAAAGTAAATGGTGGCTAATTAAGTTACTAATTTTTTTTTCCTTTCTTTCTAATTTAAGACAGTGTGAACATCAGACATTTTGGAAGGGCGTTTAGTAAAGGACTGGAAAGCAAGTAGCAGTATCCACAACCTGAAGGTAGTCCCAAGATAGCTCTGTCTCATAACTACTACAGAGATCATCGGTAAACAGCCAAGTTTAATTTTCCCATTATTACTGATAGAGATCTTGAGCCAATCCAGGTGAATGCATCACATTATTTTTCCTAGCCTTGGTGTTTCTTCTCAGATTTCTAATCCTTGGGTTTTTTTGGGGGGAAGGTATTGTGGTTTAAGATATTTTTTTGTCTGGGCAGTTGGGTTTGTTTGGTTTTTTTACATGATAAAGTTGTTTTTCAGGCTTTTGGAGGGAAAGGTTAGGTGAACCAAGTGCTCCAAAACAAAACTTGCTTATACAATGTTCTGAAATGTAATGGAAATTAAAAAAATTAAATCAATTACAATTCTACAGCTCAACATAGAATCATAGAATCCTTTAGGGTGGAAAAGACCTTTAAGATCATCGAGTCCAAGTGTTAAACTTATTTCAATAGCCCCCATCTAAAAATTAGTAACTGCATTGCTCAGAAGAACTGCTTGTCAAGACACTGGCATCATCTTCTCTGTTTTGACAAGCAGTTCTTAAGCAAGAACTGAACTTAAGCAAAGTTAACGCTTTGGTTCCTTAAGTCAGCACACAAGGAAACCCTTCACCACTGCAGTGAACGGGAAGAGAGAAAGAAACTTACGATGTTAAAGAACATATGGCATCTTCCTCTCTATATAGAAGCTTTTTCCAGAGTCAACCCACAGAGCTCTCAGATGGAAGTTAAGCTGCCTGCAGCTCTCAATAACTCACCGTATAAAGCTTGTGTCGTTCAGAAGCGACCATGTCAGCCAGCCGTAGGCACTCCTGGTACTGCCCAGTGCTGTGCAACACCGTGTGCAGCAAAAAGCACATCATCGGCAGGCACAGCTTTCGCAGCAAAATCATCTGGTGTGTTCGTTCGGGATCATCCTCGACATCCTTACCGTAGCAAAATAATGTATTAGTATTATGAACATTTACCTTTAAAAGGCAACTCAGCATAACCACATGAATTAGTAGCGTCAGAGGCAAGAAACTGGACGAACCAGCCTAGACCGGACTGCCAGATCCGATTTATATGGTAACTGAAGGGGAAGCAATCTGTAACCGGTCACGGCAAGGCCAGAGTGAATTATAACAGAGTAAACAGAAGGACATCCAACTAAGGATGACAAAGCTACAGCTGGGTACAATCCACGCTTTGTGGCCTACGCCATGATACAAAAATTCACTTTACCTCTCTAACATCCACCATCCATCCTCCGTCGACAAAGAGCAACACGTTGTACATTTTCTCTTTCACATCAGCTGTGAGAGCATCCAGGAGGCCTTTCCAAATACCATAGTCCATCTGGCAAAGCAACAAAAAATAAACCGCTGCAGAACAGGATAATTTCCAAGGCTATTTTAACACACACTCTTCACCTAGCATGCAACAGCCAGCGCAGCTCCAATTCAAATTAGAATCTTTAGCCAATTGCCAAAACCTAAAAGCCTGCTGCTAACAGCTATTTCCATCCTTGCTTAATTCCCTGTTCTGAGAGTCAGACAGGTTGTTCAGAAGCAGTCGAAGCCACTGGAGGAAGATAATTTTAAACAACTTAATTCTGCCAGGCTTATGTAAAAATGCTTGTATGAACTGAATACAGTATATTCACACTGGCCAGACATGCAAAAATAACTTTCGGCAAAACAAACAAAACTGCAGCATCTTTTAGAAAGAAACTGCGACAAATGCAAGAACACAAGACAGCCTTCATCCTCCACTTCCAGGGAAGAGTTAATAGCAAAATCAAGTACTCAGACTTACTAGTAACACTGACATTATAACAACATTATAATGAATATTTACCATTACATTATACAATACTGTCTGTAAAGCTGACTCATGTAAGAAAAAGCAAGATAATTTACTGTGCAGTGGCATTACTATTCTATCTCATACTCCCTCTTTTCAACATAAAACTGGAATAATTTATAAGAGAGTTTTCAAGCAATATGAATTAGCAGTCTTCCACTCCGTTTCATTAAACTAAGACTGCCTCCTAAGCAAGAACGTGAATGTTTATAGTAATAACAACTTGAACTTTTACCTACCTCGTACTTCTTTTGTTTATGCTCATGGGCCACTTTTTCAGTGAAACTTGCTTGTGGTAACAAAGAAGGCTTCTGTGGAGCTGAGTTCATGTGTTTAAACCATTCGTTAAAGGTTTCGTGGGCTTCCTGGATTGCATTGGAAACAATGTTTGGACATTTTTGATTCTTATTATTACAAGAATGTCATTAAATGCACAGCTTTAATGCATCCAGGAATCAGAAGTTAAATCAAATGGACAAAGTTTAAAGTTTCCCCACCAAGGCAAAACCACCATTATTTCTAAGTAATAACTTGAAATACAGCATAGCTGAAACTCACCAAATATGCCCGAATACATAAATGTTCCCGTATAGCATTGTCATCTTCAGCTGGAAGTGGAGTATCCATTCCCTGTTCTTCCCATTGGTTATATATTTCTGCTATAGAGTCTTGAGGAATCTTCACAAACACATCTTTGGCAGCTTCATGTTTCTTGGATGCTATGAGAATGTGAACTGAGTATCAACGGCTTGGCAATTTCCATACTTCGCTTTTACAAACTGACAAGCCCATGCTTTTTAATAGACTAGATTCAAAGTTGTATCAGATGTAGTGCCAAGAGCTAATGAGAACAAACCCAACATTTAAAAAATCTACAATATTTGTGAAGCTTAGTACCCAAGAACTTCCTCATGATTGCATTGCTTTGCTTAAGTGCTTCTGCCCTCTGCGCAGGATCAAATACGAGCCAGTCAATTACATCTATTTTCAGCCGGTCCGCCTGTAAAAAAACAACATATAGGTTCACTACCATTCCAAGCATACAGCTGGTGTTAGACACATCAAATCTGGTCAATGAAATACACAAGTTTCTAGAGATCTTTGGATAGCATTACTATAGACATACTGACAAGGATTGCTTTATTCACAACTTTAGTATCAAAAGCTTAGAAAACCAGCTCTGCAATCTGGAATCACTGAAAAATCCATTACTAAGTATTCCCTTGACGTTCAGACCAATGGATGAGCATCAGCTCTCACAAATTTTTGTGGATTACCATGCATCTTCCTCCAACGTTAGTATGATTCACTGTACAAATGTGGTTTATGGAGCCCTTGCTATAATCTTCAGGGGTGCCATCAGCCTGGAACCACCGTTTTCCAACTCGAGTTGAATAAACAACCTATTTGGCTTAGAGAGTTTAAACTTTGTACAGAACAGCCAAAAATTGCCAAAAGTTTGCAAACTATCAGTTGCTTTCTGAACAATACTTTGAATGAAAGCTATTAACAGTACCTCACGGTCACTGAAGCACTGAGTTGGATCCAACTGACGCTCAATAGAGATGACAAGGAAACTGTCAGTAAAGGCAGTGTCTGTCGTGGCTAGAATGCGTCATTTGAGCATGTAATAAGTTACCTCTGAGACCCAAAGTATTAATCCTCATAATTCTTAGAAGTTACAATAATATCCTACTCTCAGCTAGAATGTATCTTGTTACAGTCATTTCATGGGCTTTATCTTCACTTATTGTTTGCATGCAGAGATGCTGCTGAGCAGCACACACCACAGCCCAGAACATCACGGAGATGCAGAAACAGAAGTTATGAATTCGTGCAATTCAACTCCTCACGTGGCTACATGGGAAGTGTATTTCCCTCACAGGATTTTTCAAGGCAATTTCCAGCATTGTTGAAAGACAAATATGGATCATAAATGGTAAAAGACTCTGCAGCTGACTGCAAACGGGAATGACTGCCCTGCGAAGTATACTCACCTCTGTTGTGCCTGTATCTAACATATGGTCATGGTGACTGAATTCGCCAGCATCCTTCTTGCGGATGTTCTCAACAACAGTTTTTGTTATGGTTGCAACATCCAGACCTAGGTTAAGAGAGAACTATGTAACAGCCATCATGAACTCAAACTTGCCACAAAATGAACTTCAGACTCCAGTTGTTGACCGTTCACACTCACGTTGTCAGACTAAATTATAAGCTTTTGAGATATGTAATTTATTGCAGGTATTTTAAAAGAATGATATTTGAGATAACAGAGAACACCAAATATGGGAAAAAGAATAAGACAATTAACAAGTTCTTCAGTCTGTGCTGGAGACCAGCATGTAGATACATTTGCTAAGATCACCGATTCCTACATTTCTGATGGCAAGACTATGATTTGACAGGAAATGTACCAGGAAAAGCTCAGAATAGTTCTTTTACAGAAGCTGCAGCAGGACATTTTATTTTCGAAGCCTTAGCCAAGGTTCTAAAACAAAATGACTAAAAAATGATTGAAGAAAAATTAGACACTGAATTCTGCTGTAAATCTATTTCTTTGTGAATTTTGAGTGGCACAGAGGCATTGTCAAACAATGGACAGCGTGCCACTTCACTGTAGTCCCTTTTAGTTTGATGTATAGGCCTGGAAGGAAGCTTACAATTAATGCAAGCAACCCATCATGACTAAGAAAAGGCACTATAAATAGGACCAACAAAATTTTAAGATCCTTATAACCTTCCTAAATCCACAAACAGGTAGGTAGTTTTATAATTAGTTCTCTGAAATAATACAATCATGACAAGCTTCAGAGCATATATTTGAAACAGGCAGCTGGCATTTATTTCCTGCTGTGTTTGGACATAATCCAGAAGCAAAAATGCTACTTATTTAATTCAGAAAAACAACTGCGATTCCAGGTTAGTTAAAATCCACAATATACCTACTTGAAGAAGCGATCAGCAAAATAATTTTATTTCACTGAAAAATGAAGAGACACAGGAAGAAACAGTACCATCTTCATAGCTACGTCTAGCATTAAAAACTACCGAAAGACAAAGTAACCCATATAAAATGATAATTTGAATATCAGCACCTCTCACCTGCATCTTTTGCTAATTCAAGGCAGTGGTGGCGTTGATCACTTTCAGTAACATCTTCCAGAAATAAAGCATACTGAGCTACGGCTAGCTCTGGGGGCAAGTGGCTAACATAAAATGCTATTAAGTCTGTGTGCTTCTCAGATATCATCCGCTGCAGAATAAGAAAAAAAAAATTTAGAAAAACATACTACATTCCTCTCTGCAAACACAGAAGTGTGTTTACATTTATGTAAAAACATATTTTATGTAAAAACATACACGTGTAACAAATTCCTGATTATTTTGTTCTGATATAGTAAGATTCCACTTCTCAGCTTCTAAACAAGGATTAATAAAACTGCCTCTTATTTAAGCACTGCTGGCAGAAACTCTGCATATTAGGCAAGCTTCCATGTACCTCTTGAGAAGAGAGCATTAACTGCGTCATAGCTCTTTCCATCTTGTAACCTCAACTCTCCTTTTCTTCCTCCTTTATGTCTAATTTACATCAGAGAAAGCAAAATATATTTTTGAAAGCTTACCTGAATGTAGGTCTTTAGGACTTCAACAGAAACTTCCTCCTTATTGCAAACAAATATAAATTAAATTTTTAATCAGATAGTGTGGCAAAAAACCCACCCCAAAACCCCAAACAAACAAAACCCACCAAACTTTAGAAGCTACCACTATTACACAGACTCAAGGTTATTTGCTTATCCCTGCTTCAGTAATCTACACATTCAAACAGGCTCAGCTGGAAGAACTGTTTCTCTTGGAGAGTGATTAAAAAAAAGATATGTCTTCTGATTCAAAGATTTAGTGTTTTAAGGATTTTCTTTTTCGGCAACTGCATAATATAGTTTTTGGTCTACCTGGAAAGTTACTTTTAAAGTTGTTTTTCAAATCTTTCCATTTTATCATATATTTTTAATTAATAAATAAAATGCCAGGTGAACAGATGACTACTCCAGTGCGCTACATACACTAGGTAGTATAGAAAATTCTAATGTTCCTATGTACAGAGTATAAATATCACCTGGCTCATCTGCAATAGCCTATACCAAAAAACCAAAGTACAGTCCAAGCACCTGAGGCCACTTTAGCTAAGACTCAAGTGTTTGTTATTGTGAAGATCACTTTAGTTTGATATGTGTAAATGAAATTAGAAATTTTCATCTAAGCATATATCTATATGAATTGTACTCAAACATCAAATAAGGAACATCATAAAAGCTTGCAAAACTGCCTCTTCCCTCTGAAGTCTATTGAGGGTTGATGAAGTAATCTTCCAGTAAATTCACCTACTCCAAAATTATAAAGATAATAATCAAGAGTTACTCACAATCCCACAGTGGAATTTATGTAGGAAATCGCACCTTTTTTGTCCCCTCTGTTAAACATATCCTAATGACTAGTTCTACCATACTCTAGCTTAAAGACCTACTCTATCAAATTTTGAGTCTGGCTAAAAGAAAAAGTATGTGTATACACACACAAGTTTGCCTTAATTAGCTAAATGTAACTGAATTAAAAATACATTTCAAGAAGGGAATGAAGCAACAATTAGAAGTATGAAAAAAGCATAATAACTGAGAGCTGTATTTAAATCATCTAATGAAAAGAAACATTTGTCTTCTGCCAGAATAGGTTACATTCAGAAACTTGATACATAAACACTTTTAATTTTTAAAACAGTAGAAAAAGAGAGCTTCTAATTGTGATTGCCCCAGAAAAGAGTAATTGCAGTCTATGTGACCCATCGGCATGTTTAGCATAAATAGGCTAGGTAGCTAGTAAGGTATACTTACTATATATTTGGGGAAAATATGAAAGCTTCAGCTAGTACCAGTTACCTCAAACAAATACATTTTTGAGTTTACAGCAGTAGGTACAATTCTAAGGACTGTGTATAAGGTCAGGTTATATTCAAAGCATCTTGGCTGCTATGAATAATCCTAACATTGAAGTCTGAGTCAGGTCCTTCTCAATAAAGGGCTTATGAGTAGAATCCATCACTCTCAAAAAAAATTTTCAAGCTGAAATGGAGGGGAGGAGGATGATCTTTTCTAGTTTTGACTGTTGTATTTAGGCTCCAAGATCAACAAATACACTATTTAAGCATGCAGTTCCTCATCAGCCTGGTAGTAATTCACCATCATCAAATATAGTTTATGTATTTACACACAATCATTTCTACTTCAAAGACTAGCTATCGCTATGACAACAAATCAAATACAAGTGAACTTACCTTAGTCTGCATACCCAAAGTGCGGAAAAACAGAATAAGGTGCGTCATGAAACGAAGGAGGTGTCCTGGGAGCACACTTCTGTCTTTGGAAAGCCATCTGCTGAATTCTTCCATCAAACCTATATAGCCACCAAGGAAATGTCGATATTAGCCATATTACAGGGAAAAAGCACTTCAGAAATATTTCAAATTGTGCATTTATTCAACAAATGTAATTTAGCCTCAAAGGCCTAACAAACAAAAGAGCAAAAGTTTTGGAAAGATGTAGCCATTTGGCTTAAATATCTGCTGCATGTATATTGTCATTTCTCAGAAAAAAGGTATAGCAATAATCTCCCATATATTGTGACACATTTACATGACTTCATGACTTCTTTGAAAACTACCTTGTATGTCAAACTGCAAAAAGTCCCTACAGTTCCTGATTAAAAAATCAGCTTAGCTTTTAGGTGGAGTTTTCCTACTGTGTGCTTCTAAAATCCATTGACATATAAGTTTCTGGAAAGGTCACTAGAAATAATGTAGTCAATTGACATTTAAAAATCACTTAGAGAAAAGCTCACCATCCACATCTCCCAGTATAATGAATTTCTGAATCACATGATAGTGTTCTTGATTCTCCTCTATAACCCTCTGGGGAGAGAAAAAGAAAGTTCAAACTTTGAATAAAATCTTATAGCATAATGTATAAAGAAAGCAAACTTATAAATAAACTAAAGGTTCCTTAGGGAAAAAAGCTATCCTAGTTCAAAGGGTATTCTGGATAAAGAGCAGGAGAAAAGGCACTTGCTATCTCAATGTCAAATTGCAAGAATATTGACAAACGGAAAGAACCAGAATATAGATCTGTAGACTTAATATTTCCATGGAAGAAATCCAAGACTGAGGGCTTTTTGCACTGAAGTGGAGAATAAATAACCATATTAGAGAAAATAGATTCTACAAAGTCACAGAAGAAGCAACAATGTGTATAAATCCTGAAAGAAAAGGCCTGTGAAACTTACTTGAGGAAGAAGAGATTGGCTTTTTTCGAGTAGAGGAATTAATGCATGAAATACAATTCAAATGCACCCGTAAAGCTGCTACATGGTGAGGATTGCACTAGAAAGGCAAAGGCAGCCTGGCGTATCTGTGGCCAACTGCATCAATCTGCAAGCTGTCTTTCAACATGTCTTTGTCTTAGCAATATGATAAAAGTTATATGTTTATTCCATCAAATAAAAGTAAGTGTAGTTTCAAGTTCATCTTCCCAAAATTAACGTATATGTTATATATTTCATCTTAAATGAAGTAAGTATCCTGGGTGTTAAAAATAACAAAGAAACAGTCTGTTTAAGCAAATACACTTTTAAATTTTGAAAGGCCCAATTTGAAATATGCACACAAACCTCCTATAAAGAAAATGGCATGTAATCAATCTTTGCACATTTTATCAAAGTGTTAAATAGTTCATTTACACTATTTGCTTTATATGTCTGACACCAACTGCCAGTCAGCTGTTTCTTTAGCACACCCAGCTACTTTGGCAGATACGGGGCAAGACAAAACGTGTATCTTTTCCATCATTAGAAATGTTGCAGCATATAGAAAAATCTATTTGAATTGAGAAATTAAATATTACAGAGGTAGAAAACCTACCATAAATCAGTCACTGTGCATATTTGAGCATTTCATTAAATAGGTAGTAAAAGTACAACTTAATGAATAGTTAAAAATGGTAAACAGTGAGGAGAAACACTGCAATTAATATGTACCTTTTTGTCTGTTGCCTTAAGTTCTTCAAAAACTTTTTCTGAAGTCCAGCTTCAAAGTAGGAGAGAAAAAGCAAAAAACATTACCTTGAATATTCCAAACAGATCATACAGATCATCATGTCAAGTGCAAAAGCAAAATTTTACTTAAAACTTACTTTGTTTCTAAATAGTCTCTAGGGAGCTCTTCTGTCTCCTCTGCAGTTATTACTGAGGTTCGTATTTCCTGCTCAACAAGAGTGTCCACCATGACCCTGAAATATGCCCAAACAGTATCTTCCCAGGTATCACAAACTGGAAGAAGCTACATATTAAAGAAACAGAGCAAAAATTATCAGACATGGAGAACTATCAGAATCCAAACCGAGCAACTGTAATTTAGGATCAGATTTCCAGTCACCAAGGCAGACTAATTAATAACCATCTTGAACAGTAGCCTTTCCTTCACCAAAGCAGGATATAAAAAAAAAATAAATCCTTTTGCTGAATAATGCTCTAGCCCCTTGATTATCTTATATCAAAGGTAGGAAAAAGAAAGCATCCTATCCTTCTTCCAAAGGCAGCGCCACTCTGACACCACTCCCCCTCTTGTGTACCACCTCCTCAGAAAAAAAATGCAGAGGAAGACTATCCACTTTTCTGCCCGACAGTTTTTCAGCAGGATTGCTTTGCTGTACTGGTTTATGTCATGGTTGCAGAAGTCACAGTGCAGCAGTGAGTGGTGAAGGGTAGGAAGGAGAGAGTACTGCTGCTTTGGTGAGATTTAAAGAACTTTATATCCAGTTCTCTGAATCTTGCTAGGCTCTTTGAATAGTGAAACCCTGGGACAAGTTCCAGAGAAAACGCTGCATTTCATGAAACAGTTCTCTCTTACGGTAATTTTAAAATGACTGAATTTTGCTGAAATTACTGAAAATTACTGAAATTTAATTTCATTAAATGTCTCTGCCACAAAAAGGTAAATATCTTCTGTTCTGTAAGTCTGTACAATTTTACAATGCCTTTTTCTCCTGTAAAAGAACTAATTTTATGTTTCAATGAATAAAACCTGAAAACATTCTCTATTCCCCCTCTTTTTATTTTCTGAATTATCTTTGCTACATCATACCAAGGTGGGGGTGTGGGAGCGGGGAATCAAGCTCTTCGAGTAGGACCTTACTACTGATTACTATAACAGCAAGGAAACTTTTATGACAGTCTGCAACACTCCTCATTGTTCTTAAAAATAAAATAAAAGTCACTAGTTAGGAGTCGGAGACCTCAAAACCATCTGGAGGATTAAAAATGAGAGAACTACTTAAAAGAGAGCATCGTACATAGTATAAAACCTATTGATAATAAAATTCAGGTACAGAATATCTTTGAATGTAACAGCTTGTCTATAAGAATACTGTGCACGAGCAGGAAGGTGACTATATAAGCTCCTAAAGAATACTAAATTTGAAAAGAACTAAACCAACAACATTAGAACAGTTTGTAAGGAAAGTTAGCAGGAACAATACTATGAAAAGTCTATCACATATATTTAGTTAAGGCATGTCAATCCTACACAGAACGTGTCAACTAAAGCAGCAATGTTTGCTATTGTCCTGTTTACTAGATTTTTAAAAGGACAACAACCAGTAATTGCAGTATTTCTGTATCACTGTCACATATGAGAAACGCATAACTACCAAACACCACTTAACTAGGAGGCTTGACATACCTGTTTGAGGTTTCCACTCAGTGCTGCATAGATTGCTCTCTCGTATCTATTAAACTGCTCCTAAAATAAACAGTAAAAAATTATAACTTTTATTTAGAAAGCATGTATGTTTTCTAGTCACTTTACATTTTATTAGAGATTAATCCATTACAACATGTTCCGTCTAACAGTTTCCAAGAAAAGGAATCACAGCACATATCAGGAGACAAAGCAAGAATAGCAACTGACCAGTAGCAACACCAGTAACTTACATGAAAATTTTATATTGACCTGGAAAGAAAGCAATGTTTTTCCTTTCCCATTCAACTAAGCCAAGATGTAAATAAAAGTTAGTGTCAGCAGTTTCACTTTCAACCAAATAAAAAAGTCAGACAATTCCTAAGCCTGAAAAATTTGTGCTGTTTATGTAGATTTGTCACTACAAGACACAAAAACGTTATTTCAGAAGTCCTCTTAGAAACATTAATTGCAAATTCTATAAGCAGCAAAGACAGAGGGGGTAGGTTAACTTAAAATCATGTTAAAGTGTTCAGAAAAGTTCAGTTAATATCAAGCACATCAGCGTCATCTTACCTCTTCAGCCATACGCCAACAACTTATTTTCCAAATGCATCTGTACGGATTCCCTTGAACAGGCTCCAGCTCTTTTCCTACATGTAAGGGATAATTAAAAAAAAAAAAAAAAAGGGTTAAAAAAAAAGGTAAAAAAAAAAAGAAAAAGGTGCTATTAAAAAAAGAGAAACCAGTAACAAGGTAAAGCCTATTTTCTGTTATTAAACCAATTTCAATCCCTTTGGAACTCTTCCCAAGGCATTTTAATGCTTCTGACTGGATTGCAAGGTGGCTTTTCTGGGAAATTTGGTAAACACGCATCTTAAAGTTACAGTATTTTGAAAGCTTAGCTGCTATCTAGCTTTGAAGAAAATAATGTTTTTGACCATAACATATCTACAATGTTTACATTTGGAAAACACAAAGTTAAGGAGAAAAGGAATTTTTATTATCTTAAGGAATACAAACTTCTGAAGAATGTCACTGCATCAGCACTGCTGTTCTGCAGGCATCTGCATGACGGCATGCCCCGTGGAACTAAAACTCACGTAACAACAAGCTTGGTAGGTACACTAAAAACAAGGCTAGGATGCTGGTGAAGCACACAGACAAAAGTGACAGGCTGTCAGGATTTGAAAAGTAGGAAGGCATTACGCCTGCCAGACCCGGCTATGGACAACACTTAGACACGTTCTTAAATTCTTTCCTGTATCTTGCAACATCCTGAACATCAAGAGAAGAAAGGTACTGTTATAAATAGGACCATGTGCAAGGAACTCCAGAACCAAGGAGAAAGGTAATTTAATAACTTTCAAATATTTTAAAAGCATCTCTTTTTCCTGCATTTACATTTGCTGAACTCTAGTCCTACTATACCTTTCTGAAGCCAGATATAGAGTCCAACTATTGTAAGCAACAAAATGTTTCTAGGTGGCACAAGTCAGATATTGAGAAAATACAGATTGAAATATTATTATATGAAGGTGGAGAAGATCTGTCTAGATCTCTGAGACATCTGTTTCCTTGTGATTATGTTTGATTTTCAAAAAGAAAGGGACTTTAGCATGTTAGCTGGATTCAGTGTACTCATACCTTCAACTAAAATAATTTCACATTAGTTTTTACATGTTCAACAGACATAGCAAAATACAAAAAAAAAAGGCTCTTAAGGTGAAAAGAAAGAGCTATTTCTCTTTGCCATGGACAGGTATTAGGAGAAAGCCCTCTGCCCAATTTTTTACATCTGTCTCAAATGTACTTTGAAGTAGATACCTCCATTTATGTTAGGATCATGATACAACTTCCATCCTTCCAAAGTTGCAGCTCTCCAGGCCTGACCACATCGTTTGCATAAGCGCTGTGCCTGAAAAATAATGGATTTTCTCAGCAACGGACTTCAAGGTAGGAAAACCACCCGCTTCTCCTTTAAAAATCTGAACATTATTAAAACAGTTGACTTGTGTAGATTTCTACTATGTAAAAAATAAGCACAAAGAACCTTAAACTCAAAACAACTGAAAGATTTAAAAGTAAATAAAATGTCATCAGTAGTTTTTTTCACGAAATGTTTTAGTTTTGCCATCAGTATTTATAGCAATGTGCGCAATACGCTACAGTCTCTTCTTTGCTGCCTTAAACAGCTGTTATGCATCCTTCTGATAAGTTTAGTTAAAGGTGTCGTCTTGTTGCTTAGATGTATAATCCATCTCTTCACACAGTCATCTACTTTTCCAGTCAACTTCACTTTCCAACCCCTCACACACTTCTAAAAATAGCAATCCCACCTCTCCCATAATGATATTCAATAGGCTATGCACTAGCACAAACAGGTTTAATTCAAAGCTATTTTGAATAGCATGGCAAGTAGAACAGAACCTATACAGAAAAGATTGCCTGCAATTCTTCCAATCTACACCTCTGAAAAAAAAAAAAAGTCAGCTTAAGATTGTCTAATTAGTCTGACTGGTACAGTTCCAGGACTGACAAAACAGTATGAACAGTGAGAGAAATTGCAATATGCAGTCTCAGTTTGTTTAGCCAAATTCTGTTCTTTTCACACTGGAGGGCTGCAGACATTCTGCCATTTTGGGAATGATGACAAACAGTAAATTTAAGAACAGACAAATAAGTTGTTCCAGCTTACTTGCTGTGTATGACCTTGCTGTGTATGTTGTAAGGTAAATGCACAATGGTCCATTCTTAGTTCAGAGCAAACTCAAAGTACTGTAACTTACTCTTTCAGTAGTAAATAACCCACTTCCTGCTTATCAGACAGCAGGAACGTCACAACAGCCACTGCAGAACAACTGATGCTGCAAATTTATATTCACATTGCCCTGCAGCAACATGCCCATGTGCCCATACTATCAGAAAACGTATAGATGTGCACCACAGTGGAACAGAATACTAGCAAGCAACCATATTCCTAAGTCTAAGGTCTTGGGCACAAGAATCTCCAGTCCCTTCCCCCTGCCCTCCCCCCCATTATTTAAATGTCATTATGTATACACATAGAGCCTTGTAAAAGGGAATCGGTTTCCAGCTGAGGCTTTTAGACAACACCACAATACAAGTATTTATATGATTAAATCATGAAAGCCACTTCACAGCTGGGAATTGTTACTTCGAACAGCTTCAGGACTGAAATCGCCTGGATGTTACTCAGCTAAGGATTAATGCAAAGTATACACATCATATATTCTCTAAGCTGGGGGAACAAGTGGACTTATAGTAAAAGAGTTAATGGAGGATAATAACATGCTTCCTAGAATACTCAGATAAAGTCTATCAGAGTTTTCACTGCTGAAGACCCTGCCAAATGATAAAGGTAAGAAAACAAAAAGTAGAAAGCAAGGAAGAAAAGTTACTTTAATTAATAAGAGGTAAGCACTGTAAATAACTACGTTTCCTGATGGCAGTACTAGCCTATGGAGCTTGTGCACTGTTTCCCAGTTCTTAGTCCTGGGACACACCTCCAAATGTGCCATTGCAACTGTTTGTACAACAAGATGACAAAACCAGGCCTGATTCCCTCCCTCAACTCCATTCAGATCATATACTCAAGGGAATGAGCAAAGCAAGTAAAGTTTGCTTAATTTAATGCTATTTCTAAGAAAAGCATACATCAGACCTCTCTCTAGTTAAAATTGCAAGCACGATCCACTCTAATATATTGAGAGGGAAGCCTGTACGATAATCCACTGATTATTAGAAAAGCAGCTAGGAAATTCTTTGAAACATTCTGTGTTTGTCTGGCAGTATTTAGTATCAAGCCACTATGGTAAAAAAATATTGTGAAACAACCAAAAAACCCAAGGATACAACATTCTTTCCAAAACACTTATTCTACACCCAAAATTACTTAATTAAATGCAAAATTTTATTAGAATACTAATTTAGCAGTCCATCACTGTCAGTATTGATAATAAAATGAAAATTAAATCACTACAAGCCAAATTTAAACAGGCATTTTAGTACACAGCTTTTCATTAGCTTTAATAGTAAGATTTAAAATAAGTTAAACTAGTTAACCAAGAAGATACTGTAACTTTCTGCAGCTTACCTCATCTGTCATTCCTGCTCTGATGAGAGTGAAGAGATATTTCAATAACCTGGCATCATCCTCTCGGTCCAAATCATCAAGTGGCAGTTTCTGCCTTATAGGAGCATCTGGATCCTGCAAGGCAAAAGAGACACCAACCACCCACACAATGTTTATCTGCCTCTTCTGATGATTTTCTGCCCTGGTTTGTAATTTGGAGTCATTTTTTCATGCTGTCATAACAATCTGTACAACCCATGCAATATCTAGCATGATACTTTCCTGTCTTTCCTCTCTCATTTCTTTTATTCCTCTTCTGTCACTGTTCCTATCAGAAGGAGCCACTGCAATTTCTATTTACTCCATCACCTTGTTTTTTGCCCCAAACTTCTCATCTTCCAGCTCCTCTCACCTTCAAACATACTTTCCCCTTCTGCCTCTCTACCTACCAGACTGGTTCTCCTCCTCCACCTTCTAACTGAGAAGACTTTTCATAACAGGCTTCTAGTTAATCCAAACGGATTTTCTCAAGCCAATCAATACCTCAGATCACTCCCCAATTGAATTAATCTTCTATGACTGCTTTGCTGTCGCTGAGACAGTTCACTACCTCCCTTCCATTGTACAGTCCTTTCCTTGACTGCCCTCCTATTAGCTTTTACTATAGTAGCCCTCAAGAAATCCCATCAGGACTTGGTTTCATTGTACTAGTCACTGTATAAAGACAGCACGCCCTTATCTGCAAGGGCTTCCAAACAGTTTTATAGGCTTTCCCGGTTAGAAACATGAGTTTGTTTCAAACATTAGAAGTACTAATAAAGTCATCTACTTCACCAAATAGACCACAGGTACTTGTGATGGGGGAATGAAGTGACTGCTGAAAGAAAACAGAAGTCCACATATCCCAACAGAGGTGTCCTGCCTCACCATTTCTATACTAATTTTCATCTTTTCCAACTTAAATGTTTCACAATTTTTAGGTAGTACTTTTGGATAGCACAGCTATCTAAAATTTGGTGCAAGGCTGTGAAAATATATACTCTCTCTAACCCATTCTGAAACCAGACTTTATTTTTAAATAATACTTACCAACTCTGTTACCAGAGCTCGAGAACTTCCAACGTATGTACTTAACTGTCGCTGCTTCAGAATATGTAGTGTGTTCTCCCTGAAAGCAGTGAAATGTTTATAAGAAAAATGTTTTTTTCTTTAGCAGGCACCTTCTAATAAGACACAAATATTTAAAGATATTTTTGGTACATGGAATATGGTTGCAGAAGAGACACACTTAGTTTGGCTGATTTATCAACGGACTGTGTTATTCTTGTGTAAATGCAACATCTCACAAGAAGTACAATATTAGAATCAATTCACATATCTTTGATTTCTTTCAAAAGCATCCATTATTTCAATTATTCATGTATTTAACTATGAATTTATTTCTGCATGAGCAAAATGTCCCATTTCTATTCACTATAAAGTCAGTCTAGGACACAAATTCAACTTAGGACGAACACATGATTCCAAAAGCCTGTATTCACTGGCCATTAAAAGCAGGCTTATTCTAGGCATCTAGCATCAAAGGAAGTCTTTGGTCTTTTCTGTTGTAAAACGCATCATCGTTGATAATAAAGATGACAATAATGGCTTCTGCTTAAGGGCCAATGACATAAATTGATGACAAGAACTTAAACAGGCAAAAATTGAAGTCAGATAAAGAAGTAACCACCTGAGAAACACGTAATAAAAATGGGTTTATCCAGCATAACCAGGAAGCTGATCTGCAGGTGACCATGGTTTAGTGACTTTTTTGTCAGTGTTAGGTTCATGGCTGGACTAGATGATCTGAAAAGTCCCTTCCAACCTACACAATTCTATGATTCTATCTCTTATTGTGCCTTATGAAAAAATCAGATCTGCATCCAGGTTAAGATTAAATTAAGTAGCTTTGGTGGTTTTCTTTCCGTCCTTACTTCCCAAAAGCAACAACTGATAGGAAATCTCAATTTTTATATTTAAGAATTTAAAGAACTAAACAACTTTTAAAAATCCACTTCTTTTTAAGAGTGATTCTGTGCCTGTGAATTTTACACTTGATGGGAGCATCTATACAATCAAAGGAAGTCTGAACTCACCAGTATACAGATTTTGCATAAAACTCAATATTATCAGAGAAGTCCCCAATTTCATCCTTGGCAATGCTCTCTAGCCAGTCTACCACCAGCTGGAATAAAATTAAATTGCATTTTTAAAACAAACATGTAACAAATATTTTAACTGCCTTTCTATCATCTCTGCGTCTACTTGTTATCTACATGTTAAGCCAAGGTGTACACATCCTGAAGACATTTTCATTTTAAGTATCCAATATGAAGGTTGTTTAGGCACTCAATCTCTACTTCTCACTAGATGCTGCAGTTACCACAGTGCTAGTTAGAGTTTAGTGATCACAATCAACAGTAACAGATGCTCTATATGGGACTAGCCTTCAGCTATCCATCCTCTCCAAGCTAGCCCGAAAAACATTTCTGATCTTTAGAAACTAAAAAGAATTATTTTTACACATACCAAGAATAACACACTTTGGTGAATATAAAGAAATAAGTATTAGAAACAGCTTAATAAAGTGCATGGAACATTAGTGTTATCAACATTTAAAGTCTCTACTGATGTATTTCCATTCTCATCTTAAAAACTTTCCATCATACCTGGCTTTGTCGAACAAGTGAATCTTTCTGAAACAAGTTGTCTACATTCGTCTTTTCACTAGCAGTTAAAACCTGTTTGAGAAAAAGGTGATTATTACTTCATGGAAAAAAAACCAACCTTGCCACAAAACCAAGAATACCTAACCAAACACATACTAACTCACAAACTTTCTATAAGTTCAGTATGCTACCTCTCCCCTGCCCCTTTTTAATAACAGATGACACTATATATGTGTTTTATTTGGATGATCTTTTACATCCAGTTACACTAAAAACTGTAAAAAATGAGATTCAGAACATAATTCACAAATATATGACCACAGATTCTACATAGTAGATCCACTGATTCCACCCTGCACTCATCCTAAATCCCATTTATTACCATACACTTAAAAAGGATTACGTTTTCCTAGACCACATGCACATGTAACATAAACAAGTGAAAAAAACCCAACAAACAAAACCCAAAAAAACCAACCACAGAACCCTGATCCTTCTAACTGTTCTCCAGCATTAATTTAACTTTCATTAGGCTTGCAACAGAAGATGTATTTTCCTAAAAAATGCAGGTAGGAGGAGATTGGGTTTTGGCACAACAGTGCTTAAGTGACAACGTAGCAGTGGGAATCCTAGAGGAAGCTATTTTATGACTGAGAAAAAAGCAACTGGGATCATAAATTTTACAAAGGCAGAGTCACTTTACTCATTGTTTTGTCTTCCTAAGCATATTCTGGCAGCAAAGGCTGGAAGCGCTGTATTGACATAGACATGAAGACTACAGCTGAAACAAGAATGCTAAAAAATTTGCTTTTCTCTTGAGATAAACTGGAATCAGGATTGCAAAGGCTAGACAGCTTGAGACCACATGTTCTTCTTTTAGACAAAGCAAAATTATCTCTGACCTACGGTAACATTACAACTATTGATTTTTAATAGGAATAAATAGTTATTTCTAGTAGATTTTCGAAGTGCATGTGGAACACTTTAGAAAATAAAACAAAGTATAGTTTATAATATTTTTACACTAGTATTTTCTCCTTAGAACTGAATATTTAAATTTACTTTTCACCGAATATGAAATAATTTAATATTTGTCTTGACAAAAATCAGTCTCATTTTTATTTACATTCTTTCACCTTTGAATTTTGAGTGGCTGTAATATTGTGACAGTAAAAACAAAATGCAAGCATTTAGTTTGTATTTATCTTATTTAGCTTAAAAAAAACCCCCAGAACTCCAAGCTTACTGTGATATCAAATGCAGTTTCATCTTCCAGTGCAGACTGTATTCTGTCTCTAGAAATAAAAGTGCAAAATGTTAATGATTAAAATTAAACTGAGAAAATTCAACAGAATGCGTAAGTGAAAGCACTTAAAATGTTCTTTTAAGAAAACACTAGAAGTTGCAAAGGTAATAAGAATAGGCCCATTTACAACTTTCATTTCTGTAAACTGATAATAAATAGGCATATATATCAGGACCTAGTTCCGTGAACAGATTATTAATAGGTACTTAATTGCTTCACTCCATATTTATAAACTCATAAAAAAATCCAAGAAAGTCAGCCCAGTGTAAAAATATAGTGTGCTTTTCAAACGAATTACCTATAAAGTGAGGACAACAGTCTCCAAGTCACCATCTCTTGCTTGAGAAGCCACAAGACACTGGCAGTTTTTGAAAACTTTTGCTGCCCAGGAGTTGCCCGATAAACTATTTTCCCTAGTATATTCACCTGAGGTAAATAAATTTATACATAGTTAATATTGCCCAACATTGTATTTTTTTTTCTAAGCCATTATAGCAATCTTTTCATTATCCTGAATGCTTTCAACAACCAAGTTTGATTATTATCTCTTCAAAACAGGTAAACTATCCTCCACACCATGAATTCCCTCAATTATTAATAAAAATAACATTAACACGGCCTACAGACCATAAACCACAAGAGTAGCTTTGTTTTGCAAGGCACTGTACAAGACCAGGATAAAACAAGCTTGTGTTGATCAATTAAAAAGTACCAAAAGACTGGGATACACAGAAGGTAACCACTGAAAAACCAAAACCAAAGCTGAAAAACAAACCACCAAAATCCCCAACTTGTTTTCCATGTACATCAATATCAAACATAAAGCCAGCCCTACTGGTATTTGCAACACCACTTCCATGGTGTTTTAACATTTATCAGTGCCTGAAAGAAACCCTTTCCTTTCTAGCTCTGTTAAATGAGGAAACCCAAACTGTTGGATACCACATAATTTACAGTTATCACCAAAAAGAAATTCTATTATCTTTTTCCTTTATTTATTATGAAGAAAACTTAGAGAATAAAGTCTTTGCCATCAGTAGCTAGTTCTAGAGCTCCTACTACACTGAGAAAGGCCCCAAACATTTTAGGAGTATCCAATTTCTCAGGCATCAATATATTCATCAGTTTATGCAAGACAGGAGCATGATCTTCTCTGTTGCCTTCTATTACCTCCCAGAAAATATGAAGAGTTCATGGCTGTAGGAGCCACTGGACTGATCTCAAAGTACAGCTGAGAGGCAAGCACGAGAGCCCAGGGCTGTCCCTCCACCCGCATCCCAAGCACTGTCAGCAACATCCCAGACAATCCTTGGAGCAGCATCCTTCACTCTACTTTTGTAGGTCCTTGGCAACATAGAGTCAACTCCCCCCAGTTCCACATGGCTTAAAACAACCATTCTATATTCCATGATCTTGCAGATGGTATCTGTATTCTCAAGCAGGAGGAATGGAAGAGACTTTCTTTTCCCTTTTGCCTTAGAAGTTCCACTGTCTTACAAAATAAATTTATTTTCCTTCTCTTGTCTTCCTTTCCACTTGGGAACACAAGTACTCACCTCATTAAAGATCTTGGCATTCTCCAACTCAGCCCAACAACAAATTTGCACCAAACCGGCCTAGCAACCTTCTACCAAGAACGCATTTTCTTAATATAGACACAGGTATGAAGTCTCTGCCCACCTTGCCCAAATTGTCTGCCTGCCTCCCGCTTTTGTGATCAACACTTATTTTCAATATGATAATTTCTTCCATTTGAACTGTCAAGCCCTGCTGATCCTGAACTGTCAGTCAACAGCCAATCAAATAAAAAACCGTGTCTAAAAGCAGTAAAACCTTAACACTGAGCCCCCTACTGCCAGCTTGTTAGTAATGTAGCAGAAAACTCTTAAAGCATCATAATACAATGATTTTATTTATTTATACCCGACAGAAATAAGTACTTTTAAATCCAGCATATTATCATTATCAAAAAAATATCTATACATCTGCTCATGTTTATCGTCACTTGGCACTTGCAGTGGAATGGCAGCCAGATGACATTTTTAGTATTCAGCAAGCTACACAATGGATATTCCTGTGCCAAAGCAGCGTATGAGGAAAGAGAGACGCTATTCAATGCTAGTGTTCAGTGACTCATAAGACTGCAACCAGCTGGAAGATTTAAATTGTCTATGTTAAACTGTGACTTCTCATCTTAAAGAAAAATAGCAATACTGTTTCTACTTAGGGAAGGGACTGTAAAATAAAGTAAATAAAAAAAAAAACCCAAGCAAACTACTTACCTGATTGTTACAAATGTTTTCATACTCATCCACAAGATCAAAAATGGTAGTTGATGTGTGCTTCAGGAAGGAATGCAGAAAGTCTGAGTACATGCTCATAGTAGCTAGAACAGATTTAAGAAAAAACAGCCATATTAGTCAGACACAACCTGGTAAAAAAACCTCAACGTGCTACAAGAAAAAATAAAAAAGAAAAATAAAAAATATTTCTGATGACAAGTCATCTTGTCTTTTGTAAATCTAAATGAGGACAATATGAAATTAACTATTTATATCCCATAAAGTCAGAAGAACTTATCAGCTACGATAGTAAGATGCACAGAAGCTGCAAGGTAAGTCAAATAATTATAAAACTTTTGCTGTAAATATATAATCTGAGAAAGTTTTAATAACAAACTCCAAAAAACTGATCCAGTTCGAATCTTACATTGCTTGAGCATCCCATTTGTGCCATCAGGTTCCACAGAAGACACAAACTCTCAAAACTCCAATAACTGGAAGAGATTAACTTTCTGAACTTTTTAAACTAGACTGTTTTTGACAAAGAAATATTTCAGCAAAATAATGCAGAAAAAAAGAACATATATATTTATATCCCACAAATAAAAAATGTAGACAACTATTATGAACCCTTCAGACTGTCTCACCAGCTTCCCCAGGATCATCCTCACGCAACAGGACAGCACTCATAGTGACATCTTCTGTCATATTGGACATGTCTAGATTGACAAACATTCCGGTCTGTTGAGGTGAGAGCGCCATTGTCCAGTTACTTTCATCCAGCTAAAATCGTAACAAGAACATAAGGAAAATAAATAGCAATCTCAGACTACTATAAGCCTAGCTTCAAGTTTTTTTATTCTATATGAATGGTATAAACAGAGCAATTCTAAAAATTAATGGTGAAATAAATGCCATAAGATAAGATGCAACTATTTGCCTTTAACAAAAAGCTTTGAAAAGATGAATTTTAACCTGGATAAGTAAATTCTCAATGCTTTTTTCAGAAAATAGCTAAAGTAGAAGCTAATGTAATAAGACCTTCCACTTTAGAACACTGTGTATCACTTTTCATCTTAAATAAATAACTCTTAACTTTCATATTCTACTATGTTTACTTAGTATTCTGTCTTTCAAAGTAAAAAGAGAGAGAATAACATGACTAGTTTGTAAAAGAGCTGTGAAAAGTTAAGCAAAATAGTTAAAATTTGAAACAGAACCATTTAACCAGTCTTTCAACCTCCTTGGTGCATTGGTCAAAACCATTTGATCAAATGAAGCAATACATGTTTAAAATAATAGCAAGTACCGTAATATTAAAGGGGGAAATAAAGACAACCTATACTTTTTGGGGGATATTTCAGGGGACACATATCGATATTGGTAACATAACGGATGTCAGAGCAGCAAAACAGCCAAAGCGGAAGACAGACTGTACATATACTGCACTGACACCACAGCTTCCTGTAGCTGTTTCCATGAGAGCAACTGTTTCCTCAGCAGCAATTAATGCTGTACAAAGAAACTAGAGAGGTGCAACTGGTTCATTCTTTTTCCAGACTCTTAAAATGGTCCCACCCAAACAAGTACAAACAGGGAACCAGATGGCATTGCTGTAGCAGTTCCTTAAGCATATCCAAAAACTGTGGACATATATCTGTTATTCTTCCTTTTATGCCCCAGTTTATACCCACAGTATTCCTCTTGCCTGATTTCTCCCTGCCATCACTGCCCTCTAGCCAACCAGAACAGAATTCTATAGCACTCTGACTGCAGAGTAAAAGTAACAAGAAACTCAGTTCCAAGAAAACCGTATCAGGTCTCTGTGGGAAACACAAAAAGGGCTGATGAGTGTTCTTATCTACCAGCAAGTAAATTTCCACACAACATAATTTGAAGTCCTCTTTCCATCACCCTCCTGTGAAAGCCTTTGTCTAGTCTCAAGTTTCCCCCTGCTAATCTACACTAGATTCAAGTCAGAGCAATAAATGTTAACCTAAAATGCACTCCACTCACAAAACACTAGCTACAGAATGGCAAGAGGCTCTGAATCAGAGGAAAAGTGCCACGGCTAAGAGTTGTACACATGTTGATCAACTAGGCCCCAGAACCTGATAATTTAAAGAAACAAATAGGCTGCAACAAACTTTAGAACAACCAGAAGGGAGAATGAATTAAAACGCACATACAGAAAGACATCTTGTTATGAGTTAATTTAAAAATAAACAGAGATAAAATACTTCAGATGTCCCTACTGATAACTCTTCTAATCAGTGTTTTTCCGAAGACATTACAGTAGAAAATAATTAATGTCATCTGAAAAGTCATCAGAAAAACTTGTGCTTTGAAGTCCCAACTTTAAGATCCAAGTGAAGCCTAATACTGGAGAGTGCTAAAATAAGAAAAATTCTGGAGGCTTAACTTGCTGACACAGAACAATTGTCTGAAGAATTTGTAAACAAGCAAAGTAAAGATGTTTCTAGTCACAAGCTGGTGTTTTAAGGACTAGCTCAACACACAGGGTGCATTTAGCAAGTTCTTACACACCTCTATTATTCCTCACACTGAAATACTGTGAACTTGTAGTTTCTTGTAAGTGTCACAGGAACAAAAGAGAAAAAGGTGCTCTAACCATCTTACCATTGACAGGTTGCCAAAAAGTCCAGGAGTTGGTAGAATCAGAGGAGATTTCCCTCCTGTTCCCAGGATGGCAGACATGTCTGATGGCTTCATGCAGCTCCGAGGTAGTCCTGTAACTCAAAGAGAGAGAGCCTTTTCTGAAAAGAAAAAGTATTTAAGGCCACTATGCATTATCAGGGAGCTCCAAAAGAACTCTTATAACAAAGAATGAAGTATTCACAAAATCCTGCTAAAACACACAAGAAACAGACAAACAAAACTGATGGAGAAGTAACTTGCTCCTGTCCATCTTCATTTTCCTTCCATCAGAAGGCTTGTACCAAACCCACAAATGCCAATTGTAAAGGAAAAACAAGTCTTAGGCCCAACAACACTTAGAAATAAGGAGGTTAATTATCAATAATAGAATTTAATAACCTACACATCTAGTTACTCTAGAGTTATAAAAACACTCTGTTAACCAAGTCCAGAGCGTACCCAAGCCCTAGTTTTTCACGTAGGGCATGTATAAATGTAAAGACAAAGCCCATTTATTGCCATTTTAGTTCCTCCTCAAGTCCAGCAGTATTCCAGATAGAAGTCTGAAGCCAGATCGAATGCGAGTGTATAAATGCACCAAATGTGTGACACACCTTCAGATTCTAGAGTTCATTGGTAAACACACACCATAAGCATAAATAGCAATAAATCTCCAGTCACTCTGAAAATTGGTCTCCAATCTCTTACAGCAAAAGACAACCACAAGTCTGCTCTAGCAAGCACTACATTTGCTCCAGACACTTCTGCACATTAGTGCAGTGGCTGGTGTTCCCAGGAATATCTGACCCATGTTAAAAACAGAGACACTGCTTTCCAAGATGATAAATGCCATGTCCTATGACAACAGGGAGCTCCACCACAACAGACTTTCATACAGTCCAACGACCACAGAATTTACATCAAGACAGTAGCTGCTCTGGTTCCCTTATCAATCACAAACAGCTTGTAAGCCACCCAAAAACAGTGGTTCCATTAAGACAGCGACAGCTAAATCAGGGGCTGTGTCAACAGTGGTAAACAGGGAATGACACAGAGTCCTAACATTTTGTTTGCAAATTCGCAGAGAGGAGTGCTTACACAACCCTCAACAGCAGTTCTTGATAACAAAACAGCTTCAGTCAGCATTGATGTTTCCTTTTGAACTTCAGGACTGCTGGAATCAGAGGCATCAAAGATGCCTGCAACAGCATATAACAACCACAAAATGAAGGCCATGTCCAGCGTGTCCATCAGACTACACCCAGTTTGGAAGCAGAAGATCAAATGCCTATGGCACTTGGTTTTTTGTGTTTTTGGTTTTTTCCCCCAGCACCTGAGGTAAACAGAACATTCTTGGAATGTCCTCAGTCCTGAAGATTGCCAAGAGTGTATCTCATCAGATCTCTGACACCCTCAAATTATAAGGGATAAAAGTCATTGCAAACAGGTACAGGGACCCTAGAAGGCTTTGTAGCAATAGGTAGATTTGGTTTTCCATGCATCACTTTCACACAGATCAAGAAAGCTGAAGAACCAAAGGTTTCTGTCCCAAGATTTATGTCCTTGTATCAGCGCATATCTTGAGTCACCACAAATAAATTTTCCCTACACTCTTGAGATGTGAAAGTCAGACATATGGAAGATCAAAGACACAAATCAATTTTCAATCTGTAGAACTATAAGTATGGCTACTAACATTAGCAGTCTGACCCTGAAGCTGCAGATCAAAGCATTGAAATTGTTAATGGCTCGTCCTTCTCTCCTCCATGGTACCAGAAAATAACTGCTATAATCTCCCTATCCATATGATACAATGCAGTCAAGGTTAAGAATTTACAGGGTGGCAGAAAAGAATTGTGTTGAATAATCCTCAAATACAGTTTACCCCTAATCCACAATTAGGAGCAACTGACATCATAGGAAGCAAAAAACCTTGTCCTCAGGAGAGGATATAATGGATGCACTTCATAAGAACACTTTAAATGTTCCACTGTAGGAATGGGACTGTAAAACAGGAACAGAAACAGAAGTGAAAACGCCGATGCTTTGTTTGTTGCAGAACCTTCAGGCAGTCTGAAAGAGAAGTAGCTTTAGCCTGTGTAGCAGATGACACTTGTGACTTTCAGAAAATCTCTACGATGCAGTGGCAGAGTTAAAGCAGAAGAAAGCCAGGATGCCAAGGAGAAATGCAGGGTTCTAAGGAAGAAGAGTATAAGTCTTTGGATTAAATAGTGCAGGAAAGTCAAATAGCAAACCTTTTATAAGGACCGCCTGTCCACTTATAACCCTGTTTGAAAAAAGGTTATCACAAATCACAGCCACACATGTGGATAATTGTCAGCTGTGTTTAGGGAAGTTTGTAGAGAGAAGCATTATTGAGAAATCATAAAGTCTCCTTCTGAAGTCTTTAAAAAATAGATGATCTATTTACAGAGTATATGCTGTCTAGTAACATCTCCTGATGTAACATCTCTAGGATGACCAGCCACACAAATCGTGGCAAGCTGTCAGATCAACCAGCTAACTGAAAGAAAGATCTTCACTGAAGACAGACAATGCTCAAGATGGTATACACATGTTCCAATCTGAAGATAAAAGTGGGAAAAGAGCTACTTGATTTTGAAGTGCTCTCTCACCATCACAGTATGACACACAACGTTTCTCTCTTAAGAAAACTAACACATCACCCATGTGCAAGCAGTCCTGAAAGGAGGATGTGGAGCAGCAGAAGGTGCAACCATCCTCTTGGAACTTCCTGGAAAACACACTGGCTAGATGATGATGAAAAAGAGAAATCCCTTATATAAATGCCTGAATGATGACAAAATAAAAGACTACAGGAAGAGACCGACAAGGAAAAGGTAAGCCCTGGTGATAACATGGAAATGTGCAGAATGGGCATGTTTCTTTATTTCAGCCACAACCAGTGAGGGAGGCTCTAAGAGGATTACAGACCTTTTCACAGCACATTTAGTGTCAAGTCAACTCTAAGAACAACTTGCAGTTTCATTGTGAGAGCTGTCAATGCTGACATACAAGTAGCTTGTGCTTGAGAAGGCAGCTGATGCTAACAGCATTTATCTTTGCTGCTGGCTGCCGAAAGAGAAGCCACTAGATACTACACTAAATGAGAACAAGAAGGGGCCATGAAGAACTTGCCAGGAACCCTGAGAAACCATGAAGAATCAGCCTCTCTGGAACTTGTTATCTTTGCACCCATGCCAGCTTGTGAATAACTCCCAACACCCTCCTAATATGAGTCAGCTGATGCAGAGCTGATGCAATTGGGAGGTCTCAGAGAAACCTGACCCTAGCCCCCATGTGTGGTTCCACAGCCCTTCTGGGAGGTGTGCCACCTAATTTCTTCTTCTGCTAGTGGAGACAAAAACCATTTACTGATGCAACCAATAAATACACCTGGTAGAAAGGTCAGCAACAGAATTAATCTGCTGTAAAAACAAGGACGGAAAAATACCTGAAGAGACATCACACAAAAGACAATCCTGAATAATTAAAAGCTACTGCAAAACCCAAAGAAGGTTGCGAAAAAGAAGGAAACACAACAAACTAGACTGCTGACTAGTAAGGCAAGAATGAAGTGACACTGGACATGCTCTCGTGCCAAACAAAGAAAATGAAGTTCAAACACCCTCTAAAAACTGAAAGGCAAAAATCCATTGGCAGTCAGCAACAGCATAAGTATATAGCATATGAACATATATGTTGTCTGCTACTATGTGTTTTTTTCCGTATTTATAGATGTGTTTAACTTCAGAATCACCAAGTAGTTGAGGTTGGAAGGAACCTCTGGAGACCATCTGCTCCAACCCCCCTGCCCAAAGCAGCGTCAACCAGAAAAAGTTGCTCAGGACCTTGTGCAGTCAGCTTTGGTTACCTCCAAGGATGTAGACTCCACAGACCGTCTGTGCCTATTATCTTTTCACTGAGAACCACCAAGAGGAGCCTGGCTATCTTTTTACTCCTTCCCATCAGGTATTTATAGACATTGACAAGATCCCCCTGAGCCTTCTCTTTCCCGGGCTAAACAATCCCAGCTCTTCCCAGTCTCTCTCTCACGTCAGATGCTCCAACGTCCTAATCGACTTCAGCCCTTCGCTGGACCCACTACAGTGCATCAATTTTCTCCTTATGAATTGCTATCAATTATGAAGTCCAAGTGTATTATTCCTTTAATGAAATACTAAAGAAAGCAAGCAGTCTTACCTGACTGGCGAAGCAATGAACCAGGAGTTCGGGAAATCAGCTGGCGTCTGGGTGTCATGTTTCCAATAGTGTCATCCATGGATGTAAGAACTGATTAATAAACAAGTTAAGAAACACTCTCCTAAACATGCTTTTGGCTCTATTCAAAATGTTCGTGAATACTTGGAAAGGAAAAATATTTTGCTGCAGTTCAAATGTTATGAAGAGTGCAGATCTTGTCTTTCAGACTAAAGCACAAAGTCCCAGTAAAAGCCTGAGTTAGGTCACAAAATGTTTCACCAGAAGCTTAAAAGTTGGAGGGCTAGAAGGGGACACTGTAAAGTTCACAAACATGAGCAAAACAGGTCCTCATAACTGCTCAGATGAAAGAGAATACATTTGCCCCATGAGGAGCTGCTTTATGCTACATAAATCATAGCAAGAAAATCTGAGACTGAATGCATTTAAAAAAATATTTGCTCGCTCGCTCTCTCAGTTCCAGGATGCTGGTAACTTCAACAAAAAAAGTCTCTGCTGCTCTACTTTGCTTCTTACCATCAGCAACTAGGTTAAGTGCTCTAGGTATGGTTTCCTAAGAAGTAGTGTGTAAAAGATTCAGTATCCTATGTTATGTCAGTGTCCAAGAACATCATGATTCTTAGGGAAACTAAGATTAGGTCCAATATCTCACTACTTTCATTCTGCTTGCAAAAAACCAAAAAGAAGAGCAAATGTACTGGACTCCTTTGCTATCATAACCAGAAAAATACCATTATATTAGCTGTCAAGTTACAAGGTGTTTTTTTCTTATTGTAAATAAGCATGTAAAAAAAACCCTGTAGAAATATAAATCTATGTCTGTGCTCGCCTCTTGCTATTACTGTGGACAACAGTTAAGACACACTGAATAATCACAATACTCTGATAACACAGTACATACAAAAGAGCAAGAACCATAGAATTTAGATACAATGGAGTGAAGAAAACTTCATTTTTTTTCAAAAACTGAGATGGAGTCAGCTATGGCTCACATAGTTCTCTGGGCTGATGTGAACCCGAGTTTCTAAGCCCGTGAAAAACTGTAAAACACCACGTTACACAAACATGGTGGCGTAAGTTCAGGAGACAGGCAATGCAACATCCCTGAAATCATACTGAACCCACAACCAAAATAATCAATCTAAATGTAATAAAAAATTACTATACAAGCAATATGTCAATCCCCTACCTTCCCTAAAGTCTATTGAATAATCTGTTCTGAGCCATCACTACAACAGCTTTGATATAGTTTGAGACTACTATGAGGGGAAAAAGGAGGGGAGAAAGAAAATTCCACTCAGAGGAAATACTATTCTGTGAAAATGCAAAGAATTGCATCGTTTGGCTTACCCCTCCTAAGTTCTTTTGTAAAGACCAAGTAATGTACCATTTTGCTGAAAACAGAGTATTTTTCAAATGAAACTCATCCAGACTTCATAGTTACACTTTCAGTCAGTCTTTAATATTCCTCCCTACTAGTTTTTAGATATTGCAATCACAGTTTTGTTCCTGAACTTTTCTCCTCCTTAATGTGTAAAAACGCCACGCAAAAAAATCACGACTACAGAAGAGAAAAGTATGAAACAGTTCAATAGCAAAATTTTGACTACAGAATACCTCACAAATCAGGCAACAATTTCACATTATATTAATACATGCCTACTTTAAACAAGTGTAAAACAAAATAGTAACTTACTGTATGTTTGAAAACCATTCTCAACATGCTCAAAATCAAAGCAGTGGTAAAAATACATCTTGTGAACACAGCAAGCAACGACTAAAGTGAAGACAAAGTCTTTACAGAAAAAGGATACTAGAAACTCTTTTCTGAGAGCTTTGCTTCCATCCAGGTTTGGCCATGTCTGCATCACAGGGGGATGACAGGTCTCCAAAACCATTTCTAGAGAACAGTAACATAGAGACACAAAGTGAATCCAAGCAGAACATGCAAAATTTTTTTGTTGCTTCAAGTAACTCCGCAACTGGGAAAGTTAAACAATGCCTAAGTAACCTCTAATTCTAGTACCGATGTCCAGTTTCCCCTACAGAACACCTAGTGTTGCTCAGCTTGTCTGAAAACACACACTTTGTTCCTCCTACACCACAACATTTTGTTATTAAAAAAAAAAAAAAAAAACAAACCAAAAAATAAAAACCCAAACAAAAAGGCTAGTAAGAGATTCAAAAGCATGAAATTCAATTTTGAATAGAAAAGTTCCACTGAAAGAATGACACGATTTCACTGTTCGGTTGGTTTTTTTTTCAGATACACAAAATCCCGTGTCTTTCAAGAGAGAAGAAAAAGTCGTTAACAATTACTAAAACGCAAAGGAGAAGCTACAGGCGGGCTGTGAAGGCCGCAGCGGTGGCTGCCTGAGCAGGCCTGTCAGTAGAGCACCCCGCAAAAGGCCCGGCTCAACAATTCCTCTGTAATTTACAACTTCTGTAATTGACAATTACATTCCAGAAGAAATCACGCAGATCTAAAGCCCCCGGTGACACAAAAGCCTTCGATACCCCTCAGAGACTGCTTCCAGCTTCACTGCGTTTTCCAGCCCACAACGCTCCCCGCTCCTCCGCCGCCGCCACAGGGGCGACCCGTCTCGCCCCACCACACCCGCGGGGATCCGCCATCCCCCCAGGACGCCCCACCAGCACCGGCCACCTCACGCTTCCCACCTCTCCATGGCGGCCTTCGGCCCGCCCCAGCCCGGGCTCAGGCGTTCGCGCCTCCACCAGAGCCGGCCCGCCGCCCGGAAGGAGAAGGGCCGGCTTCCGGGCTTCCGCCCCGCCCCAGGCCGGGCCGCCGCACTGCGCCTGCGCCGCGCCGGGCCCGGCCCAGCCCCCGCCGGCAGCCGGGACGGATCCCGGGCACCAAGCACTGCCGAGGGGCGGGCCGCGGACAGCCACCCCCGGGGAAGGACGGCGGGGCTGGGCAGAGGGCAGCCGAGCCCCGTCAGGCGGCTGGGCAGACAGAGGTAGGGCCAGGCCACCCCACCGAGGCAGAGCCAGGCCGCGGTGGCGGTGAGGAGGGAAAGGGGCCGAGCCGTCCCCCTCTGCCCGGGCCGAGGGACCCTGCATTAAGCGGCAAAGCCTTAAAAAAAAAAAAAAGAAAAAGTAGTTTAAATCTGTCAAATGCTGCCCAGGTTATCTCATTCCACAGAGAAGAGCTAATCCAAGGCTCAAGATGTTTTCTCAGCAGCACGCCTCCCACCCTTTGCTGTATCAAGATTTGCGCCCGTTTCTCTTTTCCCATTTCTCCCAGATTAACTCGGACTGCTGGCAGCAGGCGGTGAAGCAGTAACCAGCGTGCAGGATCACTCAGCCCGTATCTCCCTGGACAAACTAACAAAAGTTAGGAAACTACCGCTCTTCCTCCTCAAAATGCATTTTGCAGGCTTTTTAACTACAGGAAAACACTGTTACTACCCTATCAGTACAAATAACTGAGCTACTGACAGGAGTTCATCTACTTGTGTTCTAGTACAAGGAAAACTGTCCAAAGCGCATTTTTAGCATAGACAAAGCAAGGTCTGAAAAACACTTGCAAGTACTCAGGTGTATTTGGGGGTGCTTTGAGCAAATGAGGCATTTAAATTCCTCATACAGAGAGATACATCTAAAAACAGCTGCAAAAGGCAGCAGAATTGCAAGGCATCACCTGAAGTCCCACAGCTGGCTTAAGACGCTGATAAAACACCACAGCACCCAACTTGGTGGCTCACTGAAGCTGTTGGAGAACCGAACCTCAGAAGGCTTCACAAGAAGAAGAAACCTGAGAAGCCTGATGAAAACTGGATATGGAACACAAGCAAGCAGGAGAACCTTAGCAGATCAGTCAACCCTGAAAATGCACTTTTAGATTTAAAAATAAAAAATAAATAGTTGTCCTATCATGTAGACTATCATGAAAGCACAAGCGAAGGCAACAACCTTCATTACAGCAGAAGACTTAAAGAATGTTAAAGGAACTATTGTATCCTAATTCAGTACTACATTTTTAATAGAATTTACCTTTCAACACATCCTCACAAAACAGCAGTATTACTGTCTCTGTAGCACGGTGGGAAATTCAGAATAACGCACAAATTAACATCTGGTTCAGTTCTTCCCCAACAGCTCGCCCTCTCAGGCCAGCCCTTTCTCAGGGCAGAAAAATGTAAACAAATGAGAGATGTAATGACAGAGAAAGTACTTCCACTGCGTGCTGCCCCAAATTTATTCAAAGCAATGAAAGATGAGAAGAAATAAAAAAATAAAAAAAAAGAAAGAAAAAGAAAGAAAAAAAGAAAATTAAATTAACAGGACAACATACTGCTTTTTTTTTTCCTTTAAAAAAAACCAAACCGAAACAAACAAAAACCCCACACCAACCAACCTATAAAAGAAAAAAAAAAAAGGATTTGAGGCCCTTGAGAGAACTTGTCTTGGTATGTACAACTTCTTTAAATGTAGGCTGGGGAAGCACCTTAGAGGCTTCCAAGTTGGCTCCCATAAAGGAGCCAAGGGGAAGGAACAAGACAAAACCCCTGAGGTGTGTTTTCAGGCAGTGTTTTTTGACTAGCATCCAACTTCATTTATCCAACAGGAGGGAAAGGGGAGAAGAAAAGGAGAAAAAAAAGAACTGGGAGTCTCACACAAGCATCTTACACTTCCAAGAAGCAGAAGGGAATGCAAATTTTTCAGTCAATTCTTACATACAGTGTTCCTTTAGCACAATATAAAGGACTCTGAATTTAAATTTATAGTTAAAAATTACAAATCCCTCTTAAGTTTCACATATTTGCATCAACACTGATTGTAACTGCAGCCACATTGTCAGAATCTTGCGAGGGGTAGTAGTAACACTCAATACTTACAGGCAGGACAAGCAAAGACAATTCAGCCCAACGACCACAGAAACATGGCAAGTTTCTTGCCAGTGCCCAAGATTCCTCTCCTCTGCTCCCTACTCGCTTTCTGTGAAGTTCGCAGGGTTTACAGGATGTACTATGTTCAGGATATACTAAATTAAACAAGTACACTAACTCAAAACTCCAATTACCCTTTAGAAAAATATGTTTTTATAGACAGCTCACAAATCAAATAAATTGCTCTAATGCATTGCTAGCCTGCATACATGACACCTGCATATAGAAAATTGGAGTCTTAATTCAGTACTAACAAAAGCAAGAGCCTGACAAAGTTCTTGCGCAGTGTGTGACAACAGCACGATTGCATTCAGGACAAAGAAAACCATGGAACCCACATTATACAGTGCCTTTTTGTAACAGAAGGAAGAAAGCTCATGTTTTAAGCCCATCTTTTCTCATTTGAAACACATTCCTGGACACGTGTAATTTTTCACTTTTTAAAAATTTAAATGTAAGGAAACTTTTCTTTTAAACCAATCTCAAGAATTTAAGTCAAGTGTTTATATGCTTGCTTAGTATTAAAACACATGTGTTGACTCTCAAATTAATATTTACTGGGAGTCTTACCCTAAACAAATTGATTCCCATGCCTACTCTTATTGGGGAAGCTCAGCTAACCCCCCTTTTTTTGTTAAAAGTGAAGGAAGGAAGAAAGAAAGAGACAAATTTGTAACTGTCATTTTATTTGTGTGTAAAATCACGACAGTAGTGCCAAGAGTCTTTGTTGTATTGGGCACGTTACAAGCAGTAAACCCAGTTTCCGAGAGCTGGGATTTCACATGTAGATTTTTGTCCTTAGTACAGGAGTGAAGTTACTGACTCCTCCCTGCTAGATTTAGAAGTACAAGGTAAAAATGGCACAGAATATGAAAAGGTAAAATATACTGAGCAAAGATGGAACTATAACTTCTACTATAGTTTCACTCTGTATCCAAGATTGCAGATGTGTCCCCTCTCCTCAAGTTTACGGTAGCCAAAAGAAGTTACATGAATTAATTACAAATTACAGTGTCTTTCAAATTAAGTAGTTCAGCCACCCAAAGAAAAAAAAAAAATCCTGGTGGCAGTGAACTTTCTTGAAACAATGAAGCCATAGAGCTTGTTGTTCAGCAGTACTAATATTTCTTGAGGCTGAAGTGAGTACAGTGGAATTATGAAGACATTCCTTTCTCCATTCACAGATCTCTCCCTAAAGAACATCTCATTGAAAACAGGAAGCCACCCTCTGCTTGATGATTCAAAATTCTGAAAATAAATGGAGCAAAATCCACATTGATCTGTTGTTTGAAGCTCAGATATTGCAACACTGGGAACAAAATCAAGACTACAAAACAACTTTGCTTATAGTTCCAGACTATGAATGTAAAGTTTCAAATATAAGTAACATTCCAGAGTTTTACTTTCAAAAACAGAGAAGTTAAATTAGGTTTTAAGAATCCTCAAGCTGTTCATAAATCTTTCAAAGAAAAGTACAAGGTGCTTGAGACTCAGAAATAAGAACCTAATTTGGTTAAGAGCTCTGCTTCTCTAATGGTACCTTAAAGAACTACATACAACTGCATTTTGTTGTTTTTTTTTTTTTTTTTGTTTGCACTTTTTTTTTTTGCTTTTATTCTATTCCCCATACACAAGCAAAATAAAAGCTATAAACTGAAGTATCGCCTAATGCTATTGGGACAGCAGTTTAACACTGGACAAAAAGCTTTCTGTCTATGCTGATGCTTGGCTACATCTTCATATTACAATTCAAAAAGTGTTACAGACAGCTGTGTATAGACTACTATTTTTGACCATTTATATCTAGAAATAACTTCCTATTGTTGAGATGTCTAAACTGAAGTCTATCCAGAATTAGTAGTAGTGTGGCAAAATTTCTCCAAGGTATTCCTAAAACTGGCAAAGATTAAAACCTTGGAAAAAAAAAAATCTATCAAGTTTGACTCATCCATAGATTATTTAGCAGTTTAAAAGAAGAAAATCCTCATCTTTACTGTTCATCCATGAGGAAACAGCAACTCTAGTTACACCAAAAAAGGAGCAAAATGCACAGTTTAATCCAAATTCCATCAGGATTCTGCTCCCACCTCCGATTTCTAGCATTGCAATATCAGTACACATTATGAAATAATATCTAACTCTACAGTACTTTTCCACAAGTTACGTTCTCTTATGCAGAAGAGCAGAAGTAGTTTGAGCTTACAGTGCATTTGTTCGGACATCTGAAAACACCTTGCAAAGTCTCAAAATAGTCTTATAACTTCAACAAGTAGACATTCATTTTACAGAATAATTTGAGGATGAAGAAGGGCATTAGTAATGAGGTAAGGTATAAGAAATAAATTTATACTGATAGGAAAGAGTCCTAATAGGAAGAGTGCAATTCCATTAAATAATACTTCTATATTTCAGGACATAAACATTACTTTTTCCATAGAAAGCTCAAGACATTTAAATACTGACATATAGCGATTTCAGATTAGGGTGGAAATAAAGCAGTCACAACCTTTCTGTGCACTGTAAGCATCAGCTAACTTTACAAGCAGTAATACATGTGTATTAACACTGAATTTGGAAAATTACTGCATTAGTTTTCAAGCTATGAATTATGCATATTTTCATTCAAAGCTTGATGAGAAGTGTTCTGTTTCTGTACAAGTAGTTCAAGCATGAACTTCTTAAGCGCTGGTACACAAAGCAGTTATCCTGAAGATATGTAAAAGTTTTTTCAAAATTTCAGCAGACAGGATTCTTTTCTAGAATTGGTAACTGCTTACATAGTTCCAATTCCTGTGGGGAACTGGATGTTCACTTCCTCAGCGGGAACAGCTTCTTATGCCACAATTACTTAGAAATGAAGAAAACGCTTTCATTTGTTTTTCCTTATGCTTCATGTCCATCACTTCCTCAGCATCATTTTGTCATGCATCTTCCCTTTAACAACTGGGACACTGCTCCCTTGAAGTCTGCCTAGGTTTTCAAGGAGAAAAATACTGGTTTTTAGGTATTACCTGGGTTATGATATGTTGATTTTACAAATCTGGCCCAAGTTCTAACTATAGAAGGCAAAAAGTGTATCTCACTTTTTTTAGCACAATCTTTAGATAGTAATGCCTGGAGTTTCTAAAAAATTTACTTTGATCAAACTGACTACCTCCGGTGCCGAAGAACTGTACATTCGCTATTTCACAGAGCAACCAAGAATGCTTCAATACAGAGCTTTCAGGAAAAGGCCTGATGTTCCTTGTACTTTTTGGCTGGACACTGAGACCAGACCAGGCCCCCCTACTCTGATGTTATGAAAGAATTTTCTCTCCCTCCCACCCGATGCCATCTGTACAGCTGCCTGAAAAAGAAACACATTAAAAAGAACACAGATAAAAAGATAATTGGGACATAAAAGTGTTTTAAGACCTGAATAAGCAGAGGTTGAAAGTGAAGGGAGGAAAAATACTGATTAGCTCATCAAGGAAGAAGGTACCTAGTGAAAGAGGAACTAGAGCATCCAGTGCTCCAGTCTCATCTACTCTGGGGACCAATCAGGATGCAGAGAGTACCACGAGATATTTATGGGGATCATCAACCACATGTTCTGGTTTCTAATGATAAACAAAAAGGAATTTCAATCTTAACTCTGACTCTGCACAGTGAAAGAGCGTATTACCTCCATTAAGCAATGGTGATGACTGATGAAATTACCAGCAGGAAGGATCAGCTGGGCTCCCTAATTCATTTTGGGCAACGTAAACTATCTCAAAGCTTACCGGTATTAGCTAACCTAATCTGATTGAATTTGCAGGAATGGATTAGAACAAGCTCTGATAATTCTGTGCCAGAGAACAGGAGGTACCAAGTATTTGGGTGTGACAATTTTCAGCAGCACAGCCAAGATCGGGAAATCATCCACAGTCCACGCATTCCACTTCACAGTCCAACAGTGTTAAAAAGATATTTAAAGTCTGCAAAACTCTACACTCAATACTGCAAGAATGCTCTTCTGTAGATTTCCTTGAAATCAAACAAATATGGTTTAGTCATGCAGAAAAATAGTATTTTCTCCCAAGAGATTTTTTTTTTTTAAGCTACGCTAAGTCAATTTTAACAATGAATTCTTCCTGGAAAGAACGAAAATAGCAGGCAACATATTTTCAACTTCCCAAAACAGCCACTGATAGTCTAACCTTTGAAGACAGCTATTTTTCTGTTAGACTTTATGTTAGAACTTGGAATACTCCAAGTCCAAAACCATTAGCAGAATTTCATTCGGTCAGAAATTCATTCACCCTAGCACATGGGATGCTATTAGAAGAAATATCCACAGCATGTATTTGTCAGAAGACAAAGTCATAATGGTTCCTTTTCGTCCTAAGATGTATGGCTCTGCACTGTGCAAGAGATTTAAAAATCAATACTTACTAGCACTACTAAAACACAAAACATTCGAGTAGTATATAACCGTAATGCAAGCCCTTGCATGGCAATCCAAATTTATTGAACTACTGATGCTAAGTCATACAAAATTGCACCACTTTAATTAAGGCTTTTAGTTTACATTTGGCCACCTCAAAGCAGTTGTAACATTAGGTTGGTCAATTTAAATACTGTGGCTCCCTGTTGGATATACACACAATCTTTACACCCAAACGTTAATGCATACAAAGCAACAAGGCATTGTTAAATAAATCAGCAAAAGTTAATTACTGCAACTTAGGCCCTGTGACCAATTACACATGATTAAAATTACTTCCCACATTCACATCCACAGTACTCTTCCACCATTTAACATCTCAACCAAAACGTTACACATGTAAAACAATCACTAACAGGCAAAAGTACTAAACCTGTATATTTGGTATTGCAAATACACTTATGCATGAGCAAGCAAGGGAATTCACAGTGAGAATCTACAGCTGCAGAAGCCCGAAAATGATTTACAAAAAATTGTTAAATCATTAAAAAATCGTTTTAAAATATACACTTCTTGTTGTAGACCCCCACTGTACACACAACTATAAACATTGTTCCCTATGTAAACAAGGAAAAGGAAACATACAATAAAAGGTTGAAAAGTCTGGACATTTCCTTCCCAACAGATATTAAAGGCCATGTCTTTAGTCAGACGTTATACTGAAAGGACTCTTAAAGACTAGATCACTGTCTCCACAGGTTTTTCCTAAAATTAAAAAACTAGATAGCTGTTGTGTTAATCAAAGCGCTTTTGTACATTACAATGATGATGATCCTGTATTTCTTTAAAAAAGTTACAGTAAGCTACAAATACCGATGAAGCAAAGTTATCTGGAGTAGTCTATATAGGAGCTCTTTGGACTTTCTTTTATTATGCTAAAATAGTGGTGCTTTTAGGATTTACATTATTGTACTCTCCAATAGAAAGTGGGGATTGTTGAAGTATACAGTACACAGTTTTCATACATGTACAACATTGGTGGATGAACAATGTCTCTTATCAGTAATACTGGATGTAGGCTCTGGTTTTACCAGTTGCATACACTTAGAATATTTATAAGTAAAAATCTCTCGTGACACTGGAAAGTGATTAGAATGTGCAAACTGATGTAGTAGCTTTCATCCATTTCTTAAAGGGTACCACCACAGGAAAGTCCATTTAAGATGTTGGTAGGTTTAATAAAGTTGGAATGCTGGCACTGTTGAATTGGGCAACAGTTCTTCAGACCTGTAACAACAAAACAAGAGGTTACTATTACTTAGAACTATTTGTCATTGCCCTTTAGTTAAAATAACTAAAGCAGGAACTAGCCAAGTTCTTAACAAACAGACTGAGAAAATTAACCATATCGCTTCTCCTCTACTAATATAATTTCTACTGTACAGATACAAATAACAGACTGTCTCAATTAGTAAAATGGGATACATATGGCTGAGCTGTGGAAGTAGTATTCGATGGGTGGGACTAGTTTTGCTTACAGTATGACAGTTCCAGTGGCTTTAAAAACAAAAACACATTTGGAGGTTTCAAAGCTCCTGAATCAAAAGCCCTGTTAAGGAAGTGCAGCAGTCACTTCTGCCATCTTCAGCTAATGCTTTTGGAACCCTCTCAGTTTTACTTCAATTTAAACAACTTGAATCAGCTTAAGTAAGTTTAAATATCAATACCAAAAAAAAGTGTTAAACATGGCGCTATGTGAATATTAATAAAAGCCTGCAATTTATGACAGTGAATGGCCTACCAGGACCCTCCAGTATATCAAACAGGTCTATCAGATGACAAAATAATGGACCATAGCACTGAAGCAACTGAACCACCCCACATCCAGGAAAATTGAAGGGAATTGAGATGAACAGGAAACTTGCATAATGTCAGGTCAGTCAAGAGAGACCTGTGCCCATACTAAGGCTTAGAGGTGAAAAGGGGGAAACAACCTGCCCAAGAACAAGTTGCAGAAAAAAAATTCATGCCTGCTGACTAACTTCTAAAGAGGCTCGCTAAAGAGCAGGCTGGAGCTTGCTTGAGCCTTCAGCAGCATTCTTAAAGCGTGGATTTAGTCATGTAGAACATTAGCCAACTGCCAACGAGTAAGAAAATGATCTAGTAAGCAATAGCTCCAGGTCAAATATTTGGAGTGTTACAATGATCACTTCACCATTCTCTTCCAAATGTACTAAATACAATGCAGCCTACAAAATACAGATAGACCAAAGAAAGCAAGCTAAATTCCTATGACATCATGCAACTATATGCAGGAGTTCAAAGCACGAAGTGACATTTTAGTGTGAAAACTGCAATATTTTACAGTGTGCATTCCTGATAATTGAGCTGTTGCAGCCTTTAAGAAAATCCTGTTTTCAAAAGCTAAAGTTTTGGAGTATCAGAATGAACATCCTTAGTTTGAGCTCTGCCAACATCTTAAAGCTTGAAAAAAAATTTGATACTAGTGTGAACAGTGTATCTTGCACATATTTGTAGTTCTGACTTTGGAATACCAGAATAAAGACCATAAGAATTTCTATGATAATGCAAATTAAGAATTTTCAATGCTGTTCTGCATCAAGAGCTACCACAGTTGTTAAGAGGTTTTTTTTGTTGTTGTTTTGTTTGCTTTTAATAGACAAAAATAATACATAAAAAATTTTAAAGAGGTTTACCTGGCTCAGAGCTACAGTACAGCTATATATTAAAGTAGCTGACATGATGACTTTTTGCGTGCTTTTCCAGGCACTGGAGTTTTTCTGTTAATTTGTCGCACAAGGTCATAAAAGATCTGAGAATATAAAAATCAGTTGGTTATTGGAATTAAGAAGCTTCTCCCATAACCTTAAGCCTTGAATCTTTACATACAATGTATGCACATACTCAAGAACCCCTGTAAATATTTAGTTATCACAAAGCCAGAAAGTTAAATTGTATAATTTATTAATACCTGTTGGATTTTTTCCTGTTTGAGTAGTTGTCTGCCACGGATTTTCTGCTTTCAATGAAGCAAACTGGAAACGCATCTATAATCTACACCTATTTCATCACTGGGTCAAATTCATCTGAACATGCATGATACTTGCCACAGTGATCAGCTACTATATGCTATTTCTTTGCAATTTAGCAATGAGGTCAAGAAACAGGCTATAGCTTTCTTATAATTCAAATCAGTCTAAGGATAGTCTCAAAGTTCTAGTAAATTTTAACTACAAGTTTTCATGGTAACTCAAGTACACTGCATATACAGTATTTGAATGAGATCATGCTTTTCCAGATACTTAAAAAATACTAAAGTCTAGAGAATTAATTCAGCAGCCTCTCTAGGACTACAGCATGACATAAGCGTAACATTTTTCTAGAAAAGTAACTCATGTATAAGACTCTCTCACACTTTGAGTCTCCTATAATTCTAATTAGAACATGATTTTGTTGAAAGGGTCATTTAAGACAAGTCTACATACTACAATTAAATAGCATCTCTTTTGTTCATAATTGACGACATTGTTCCAATTATTTCTGCATCTCCTAAATCAACGAAGTCTTCATACTAAAGCCATGCTAGCAGTTTCCTAAGCACTGGCTGCAAAGCAGCAAACATTCCAACAAGGGCTTTTAGTATTTGATGAAAATATGTTTAATAAACTAGAACTTATTACTTTTATATAGTTCAGCTGATTAATTTGTATTTAAGAAAAACTGAAAAGTTTCCAGAAATTCCCGACTAATTAAACACACATTACTCATTTTTAAAAATCAGCTGTGCTTAAAATCACCATACTTATTTGATTACAAGCAAGTCTTGCACGGAGGCTCTATCGACTTGACTGATGCTGCCAACAATGTTTTCCAGAAGATTTAATGAATTGCAGGGGTCATCATAGTAGTCAAGATGTTCCAGAAATGTAAACACCAACACAGCTTCTTTTCCTAAAAATTTTTGCATCCCTTTCTTTATGCTGGCACACCCACTGGACAAGATGGCACACACTATGGCAAGTCCTAAAAACGTACATGTTTGATCACTTTGTTCCTGATAAATAAGTAGCTAGGTAGTAGAGAGGGTTTATGTCTCTCTTTCTCTACAGAGCACTTATTTAGGTCTCTTCTCTAATCAGTTGCTAGTTTGGACAAAACCCTTAAGAGTTTTGAGCAGTATGTTCTCAGTGGATAGAGATTATATCAGCTAGGGAATGTAACATGAAAAAAATATGTATCCCAAATTCATATGGATATAATTTGATAACTAATTATACTCAAAGGAATAGAATTTTAAAAAGTCCTAAGTCAAAGCTAAATACGTCTCTTAATATAAACACCACAATAATATTCTTACAATAGTAGGGTACAGTTTTGTCCATTATAGTGAATGTTACTAATAGTTTTGTTCTTGACAAACAGTAATGTTTGGTTACCAGAACACATAGCCCCATCCTTCTTTCCCTGCCATCCCTCCCCCCATAGGTAGCATGCCTTACCTCGTTAACATTTATCTTTGATTTTGCAGAAGACTCTAAGAATGCACAGTTATTCCATTGCCTTGCTAGGTTCTGACCTTGTTCCTTTCCCACAACTCTTTCATCTTCCAAGTCACACTTATTGCCAACCAGAATCATAGGCACCTAAAACCAATTTAATCCCAGCAAAGAATTCATTAAAATTTTGGAAAAGCACAGGGTAAATGCACACATAAAACCCTACCTGAATCCTTAGAGGATCCTGACCTCCAGCATAATCAAGCTCTGGTATAACAGAAACTGAAGTTTATGGTTGTGTGAGACTTTAATCTTCAAAATGACTGCTTTTTTTTTTTGCCTGCTGTTTGGCAGGGCAGGGGGGGGGTGTTGGTTTGAGGATTTGGTACACTGCCAATTGAGAAAAATCTCACATCATCTAGAAGACCTAATGAGATTTCATTTTTAGATGTTTAAGGTATCAAGGAGTCTACTGAAGAATCTGCTACAAGATCCTTACATGTTCAGAAATCCTGGAAAAAGCGGCCTGTACTGAGTAGCACGATGAAGGTTGCTAAAGCTCCTTTCACCATTCCTCTGCTCCCTGTGTATCTGCACTCCTTTCAAGAGCAGTTTGCTCACACAGTTCTGATCAGTAAGCTGATGCACACAGAGGAAAGAAATGTGCTAGTTTATTAAAATTACTAACTACAGAAAATGTTGAATTGACCTTCGTGGCAAGAAAAGGCAATCGTACAAAGTTGGGGTGTTTTTTTTCTTCCTTTTACTTTGTCCTTTAAGGACATAGCTAAGTTTCTTCCAAATTCAACTGTTGAAAAAAGATTTACAATATGCTGATCATTTAATTTTCCCTCACTGAGAAAGCAAGTTATACCTAAGCTTTGGCACAGGAAAAACTTTACTTAAATTTTGGTGAGAACTAAAGTTGCAACACTTATCTTTCTCCTGATACCATGGAATGGCTTTCAAGACTGAGGGGAGTGTTCTAAAGAGAGATCCAATTCCAAGGAAATACAAGCAAAATACTGGAAAGCTTATGTGAATCAGAATAAATACACTATGTAAACTACTGTTTCAAATATCATTAAGTTTTATCTTGATTTTAGCGTACAAAGTTAATTTGATGCTAAACAAGGCTATAACTTGGTAGGTTCCAAATGGGAAAGGCACATGCAACTTAAATACTACACTTTTGAGATACATTTGTGATAATGGGTAATAAATCACTTCTAGAAGAGATCTGCTGAACATAGGCAAGACCTGCAAATGCTTATGATTAAGAAAGTGCAAGGTGATTTGTATTACAAGAGTCCCAATGAACTTCCCTGAAATCGAAACGTTTAATACATTCTGTGTCTGCGGGCAGCAGCAGCATATGTGGATACATGCAGCAAGGAAGGGATCAAAGTTTCCATGAGCACAGTTTAAATGAGATGAGCACAGTTTAAATGAGATGAGCACGCTTGGAAAAAAAAACCAACAAGAAATGAACAGTTTTTGTTAAGGAAGACCTTCTGTCTGATGGCTACAACGTACAAGGTGTTTCTGTTAAAAACACACTTTTACTGCTGTTTCACATTTGAAATACCTTTCTTCCTTTTATTAAGGGACTAATTATTCATTCCCTACAACCACAGTAGATTTTTTTTCTAAATTCAATTATAAACTTTATAGCTTTAATAATGCTAAGAAGTACATATTGAAATTGTGTGGAAAGGGCATGTCCAAACTTACTTGCAAGGACACACAAAATACAAAAGCTACATAACGTGCAAGTTTAAAGCTTACAGTACTGTCTTCTATAAGAAATTAGAATTTTGTGCTTTTCAAATACCATAAACAGTAGGCATATTGAAAAGAACAACTGGACTGTAGGGTCTTTTTAAACCTTCATCAATATTAATTGAGGTAAGAATAGAGTTGCCTTAGAAATGTTTTCTGTAGTACTAGTGAATAAGCTTATGTACAGTTTCAAATAAGAGTATTTTAAAGGAAGAGATTAAAAAGACAATTCTCTTTGTATACCACATGACAATTTACAATTTCTCCAGTTTACCTTAAAGAGTTGCATTTCTGTACTACGCATCTACTGGTTGATTTGTCTCTTAATTTAAAGCTTGGAAGCTATCCAATCTCAGTGTATACATTACAACATCTATAATGAAAACTGTAAATATAAGTATTATGCATTTTTAGAAATGCTTACATCATCAGTGTCTTTGACTCGAAGAATCTGTTCTCTTAGATCCTGTAAATCATTAAACGTGGACTGTGCTGTGATGGAATATACTAATGCAAAACCTTGTCCATTTTTCATGTATAGGTCTCTCATTGCTGTAAACTGTTCCTGTAATTAAAAAAAAAAAGATACATAAGTTGCATTCAGTTTGCACTTTCATTACACAAACTACCATATACTTAGGTCACAAATGGATCACAAGTATGATACATTTGTGCCTTCCCCCCCTTTTTAAATTGACCGATATTTTACTGTTTGACTATAGGCATCGCAGTAAACTGAACCACTTTTAAATAAATCTGGTTTGGAACATTATCTGGGGTGGCTGAACAATGTCTAGATATTGACAAGGGTGATACCCTAGGGGAAAAAAAAAAAACCATCACAGAACCAAAGTAATTTCTAAAGAGAGGAGGTAGAATAGAATGTACAGTGTAATCTGTAGATTACGGAAGTTACACTCCTCCCAAACTCCTCCTTACATACCAATTTTTTCCCCCATCTCCTGACCATTCTTTAAAACACATGGCAAAGTAAACTCATCCCTTGTCAGCATCCATTTTGTAGTCTAGGCACTTTCCTATGTTTAATTCTACTTTCATTTTCAAGAAGATTGACTACAGGATGGAGACACTCAGACTTGTCACAATTCCTACAGTGTGGTGACAACTACGATATTGCATATGAAGACTCGCTGGTGCGCCACACAGCAGCATTAGGACTCCCAAGAACTCCCACCAGTATGACTGTGGAACAGCAATTGCCTTTCTTGCATTGGTGACTCTGCCACCTTGTGACTAATCAATCACTCACCAAGTAAGTCCCTTGCTGTAGGTCAGATGAAAAGCGCAATATATTTCGAGAGAACAGCCATGACGCCTTTCTGTAGTTTTACATGGCCTTAGTCTAATACGGAATTTAAATAAATTATTTTGGACCAGGTTACTATTACAGTTCAGAGAACACACATCACTCTCCAAGGGTCTTGAGCTTGTACTCACAGGAATCAGTGAAGGAAACGACTGCTTTCAGTAGATTTTGGAACAGGTCATTGAAAAACCTGACTAGTATGCAAAGGGTCAGCATAAACCCTGCGCTTTGAGTTCACAAAAGCTGACTAAAGCGATACTATTTTTATCCCAATGTCAGAGTACATCTCACACACAAAAGAAAGAGGAGAGGAGAAGAAAGCACGTATTCTCTACAGAGAATCAAACCCGAGTAATCATCGGGCCTACATTTTCCTCTGGGCAATATCAACTTAAAACAGCACTACAAGCTCTTTTATAGTTCTCAGTCTCATGTTTCTCCTATTACAGAACAGGAGCTCACAGGAAACTTGCAATTCATTTTCTGCTGCAATACTCAAGTGTTGTTTAAATACTAGTATGTTAAAGAACATCCTTTACTGCAACGCACTGACCAGTTACTCTTTAGAGAAAGAGGAAGGAAATGTGTCATCATTTACATCCCTACAGCTTTTGATGGTTTTAGCACTGTACATCAATATTTAGGGAAGTTGGTTTTACATACCGTTCCTGCAGTATCTAAGATTTCAAGCATACACTGTTGTGCATCTACTTCAACTTGCTGTCAAGAGAGAAAGATGTGGTTAGTTTTTCCTCTTGCAACTCTCCCCTCCAAAGACACCAGGAATAGTGTGGTTTTATAAGCAAATTCATAATGCATAAAGCAACATAATGGCTTAAGAAGTTTATATGGACATATACTTTGAAAACAGCAGGAAGAAGCCTTTCAAAGAGCCCTAGTGACATTTTCAATAGCAGCGTCAGCAGCCAAGTACACTCACTTTGCAAAGTGATTAGGAATTTTTGATTATTAAAAAGGAGGCTGCTAAATTTGTAATAATGGTTATCAGCAACTAGCACAACTGAGTTCTACTTGTTTCAGGGATTGTTTATAGACTAGAAAAGTACAGGTGAAAGCTAGAAAGTTGGATTGGCATACTAACACTCATTTAATAGAAATTTAAAACAAGAAGACAGTAAGTAGTACACAGCAAACAGTAAACCAAGCAAACCACTAGGAGTGGTGTTCCCAAAACAAGCCTTTAGTGACACTAATTAGAAAGTTGATCCAGCTTAAGAGAAATTTGCAAAAAATGGAAGGTTTATGAAGTCAGTTCAGTTTCTGTATCCTTTCAGAGTTCCTCTATCTAGTTTCTACCTCAAAAAAAAAAAATAGCCTTGAGAGCATCAAAGGACATGGAAGTGCCCTCAAACTGTTCCAAGAAGGTTACCGACATTTTATTTCTTACTTTTTTTCTTTCAAGCTATTGGTATACTTCCCTTGTTTCCATTTGCACATAGAATTCCTAGTTGTAAGATCAGCACTCATAAAGAACTTTGCCTCCCCATATACGCATTATCACAAGTTTAACTTTGAGTTTTTCTTTTGTAACTAGATTTGAGCTTGGAGGGTGGGCAAGAGGAGTATTTCCACTCCTCTCACCTCCCCCACATGCCCTAGGGATGTAGATTCCTTTAATAGCCACTATTTTAGCATGTATTTGCTGACAAAGTTATTCAGCTAATTGAGCAGCATCTATTCACTTTATGAAGAAATATTTAGGGAGTAAACCAAGGTGTCAAGTTGCAAGACTTCATGCTCGATATTTAATTCCAGACACACTTAAAATATGTCAAGCCACATCCTCTCAACTTTGAGTATTTTAAAATTATATTTAACGTTAAAAGTATAGAATTGCAACTGCCAAACCAATGCATTTTAAAGTCACTCAAGTCAAGAAGCAAGTTAGAACTGTAACTAGCAGTGACAGGAAGAAAATGACTGCATAAAGTGTTGTCCATACTTAAGCAAGACTTAAACAACCTGACTGATTTGAAAAGAATACACAGGATATTCCTAGTCATTTCAGGACTGAACCTGAAAGGAACATTATAATATCTTTGCCAAAAAAAAAAAATTAATTAGCAAAAGGCAAAATTTCTCAAAACGGCTTTACTTTTTACTTTTTCAGGCTCCATGGAAACAGTGTTTGGAAAAATTCACCCAGCAAACATCATGAATCTAGTATGACCTGAAGAATGTAAATATATAACAAAGGAAACATTTCACTTTAGTACAGCTTGTGAATACTTCTAGAGTCGTTTATTGGGCCTGACCCAGCAAAGGCCTGCACCAAACATCGTGACCTGGTCCAAAATTCCTGCTCCTCTACTACAGAAAAAGTGGCTATATAGAATTTTTTGTAGCTGCTCTCTTTTTAATAAGAGTTCTAGCTTTGGCTGGAAGCCCACATGCTTAAGACAGACTAGGAATTTTCCAGCATACAGATTTCTATGAGGTCAAAGAAAACAAGCATGAAATCATCATTTTGCTCTCACTAATTCCTCTTCCATTCAGAAGAGATTCTGGTAACTACAGGCTGAAACAGCTGCTAATGCAGCCTCTTTATTCCAGTATATATGTAGTCCAGTGCTGAAAGAGGAGTCTTGCAGTTTTTGCACATTCCCAGCTAGGGTTTGTGCATCTTGCCTCCCCTGTACAGACAATTGCATTTTTGCGGCCACTTGGTGAACTGCATCAGAGTATCAATGCACCTGAAAAGTAATTCAGCTAAAAAAAAGAAAGATAGATTAAGAAACTGACAAAGATGAAAACTAATATGCTTCCTCAAATGGTTAACTCTTTTGGTAGCAGTCCAGATGAAAACTATCTTAGTCTGGAATATTAATCATGGTCTCAGCTGAAACTGAAGAGTGAGCAATATGGAGATTCAAGATGATGCAGGCAGAGTCAGACCTTTCAGCCTGTCACACTGAAGATGGGAAGAGAGAAATTAACAGGCTACTGTATTTGTTCATTTATGATAGGTTTGTGTTAACTTATTAATAAAACAACAACCCATCTAATGGAAGTGTATCAAGCTATCAGTCAAACTGTTAGGAATACAGTATGATGCCTCCAGTGTCCTAAAGGTGAGAGTGAAGTCGCTTTTAGCAGATTTTCCTAGTAGCCAAGTAGCTTAGACCTCCAACTGTTGCCGGCGGACATGGTGGCCATGGCCCACGCAGGAGCCAGGGGGCGGCAAACAGGGAGAGCACACCGCCACACTAACATACAAGTCCAAATCTACCTGAAGATACTAAATCACACACAAACTAATAATAAACATTACAAAAAAGCCTGGTAGTAGCATTTTACTTTTTTTTTTTGAATCAATGTTCCCAATTCTGACAAGGAAATTACCGTTTTTTTTACTGACTAGCTAGTAAGGTATTATGCTCAAACACTGCAAAGCTAGTCTTGAATTATTCCTTTTAGACAGACTTTAAGAGCACCTTTACATTTCAAACTTGTTAAGTTACCTGGTATTATGTGACATTACCAGGCATACCCTGTTTCAAGCAATGACTCAAAACTGCAGCACATACTGTCAAATATTTAAGGTTCTATAAAACTAGAGAGGTCTCTTGCATATACCTTTCTGTAGGAGTCTTCTATCGTAGGATCGTATTTTTCAACAAATATTCCTTGAACAAACTGTACAGTCTGCAAGACAAAAGTTCTTGTAAGATTCTTCTTGCATAGTGACATTTTGTAAACACACAAATTACTTTTCTAGGTATATACTCAGTATATCCATTACCTTTTTGAAGGCAAATTAGGTGACTAACATAACTATAAATAATAAGAAATTATAAGAAACAACAGGAAGTTAGATGTATATGCCTATTTAATTTAACTAAGTACTGTTAGATGAAGCAATGCTACATCTTCCTTTATCCACTCTCACTTGGGAGTGCTGAATTAAGACATGCATTGATTTAAGGTTTGTCTAACTCTTGGAATCATTATTAGTTTTTAGTTGAACAGGATACTATACAGCTGCATGGCTTTTACATTTGCATTTAAAACTACTGCATCTTCTGCTACTTATCTGCCAGCACAGGAATTAGTCAAAAAAACAACTGCCAGCATTTACTAGTCTTAACTAGACTCAGTAGGATACTCCTGTGTACCTAGCACGTAGGACGTTTTTAGCACAAGTCAAATGGAACTTTAAGACTCAATGGCCAAGTCAGAGCAGACAGGTTCAAATCCAGAAATGCTGCAGTAAGATAAAGAATTCAGAGGTGAAGGAAAAAGTTCTTTCACAATCTAACATGATTTGTCATTTACGCTTTCCTTTAGGAATGCTACGTAAGAGAATAGTTCTTACCTGATAGAGTGGACCTCTAGACCTTACTTTATAAGGTGCTCAATTAAACTGAAAGATGTAAAGTTCTTAGGTGACCCAAGAACATCATATTCTGTAAACTTTTTAGTGCTAATCTAGGTCAGACTAAACTTTTCTGTAACTAAAATGCATGACCTCTTTGGCCTACAATCATCTGCCTGCTGCAGCTATACACTGACTTGCAGGGAAATATGTAGAAAACATGTTAAATCCCCTACAAACATGCAAATATGTATTTGTACTTGCATAAAAAAAAGTATTAGTACTTCAGAGATTGCTATCAAACATTAAGAAAACAGCACCCTGAAGAGTTTTCTAGAGCCAGTAGTTACCAAGGCCAGATGCAGGCAAACTAGTTCATTGTGTGAGTTTCATGAAGAGGCTTGATTGCCTACAGACGTATGGCTGAGTTGCGCAGTGAAGCCAGAGACTTTCATAATGCCGTGGCTGTGCACTTCACTGTGTAAGACAGGCAAAGATCTGACCAAGCATCATCATCAACCAACCCCATACAAAAATATTAGCATGTGAGAGCACACTAATGGATATGGATACACCCAGTAAAGGGCGTACCTATTCTAGCCAGGAACCCTCAGCAGTCATTACTTACATTTATTTTTGTTTATTTGTGCACACTTACGTAAAAGAAATATGGGTTAGTAGAGAGTATATTAGAGAAAAAAAAAAGACATGAGAAGCCCAAGAAAACATACAGAGTACTTACCAGAGCAGACTTTCCAACGCCTCCAGAACCAAGAACCACTAGCTTGTATTCACGCATGATGCAAGAGATAAATCACCCTCAAAACCTAAAACACACAATAAATTACTCACCCTTTTGATCAACAGGACAACTATTTTAGCACTACTACAATCACTGTAAGATCACATATGTAACAAGACATGAACAGTTAAATACTGATATCAGCTGATAAACACAGGAGACATACCATTAAAATCAGGCATAACCTAAGCAGGACGTCACTTTAATTATTACAGAATATGGAAACTATGGACATTCATTCAAGACGCTAACTGCTGAACAATGCTACTTTTTCATCTAAAGTACCTCCAAGGTTTTCTTGTCAACACAGGAATAATGGTTCTTCTTTAAGTGGTATCTAGCCTAATTTCACAATCAAGATCGCACATACTTGGAAAGTTTTTAAAACAGAGATTTTTATATCCCATGAAACACTAATTTAGAGAAAAGGCAAAACCAGATTAAGATTCTCTGTAATAAAGACCTCAGTATCATGATCTTGCCAAAATATCACAGGTGTTTCAAAGAAAGTGCACAAGTATCTGGAAGAATTGCTCACATCCATGTCCACATATCACTGTCTCAGAGGTGTCTGGATGGATTCATCTTTATTTATGGCAAGGAGGAATTAGGCATAGAAATTAATTTACTCCAATTGATAGGCCAATTACTTGGATACCATCCAGCGAGGCATGTTTATCTCATAACATTTTCCAGAAACCTACAAAAAAACTCTAGTCATGCAAACAAGTCCATAGCACCTCTCAGCGACAGTCACAGCAAACATTAAGGTATTTCACAGGTTTCTCCAGATCTTTCATTCACTCACAAAGAGTTGCATACACTACTTATTTTGCAACAACAGACCAAAACCAATATTCCCAAGAGCCACACAGATGCCTAAAGAGCTTCCGTAGTTTTACAACCACCACATTTACACTATTGAACAGGTTTATCAGATAAACAGCTACTAATGTTTGTTACCTATGGTGCTGATACAGTAATTCTAAAAACATGCCGCTTAAATTCCACAGCTACTACATGCACTCCTCATCCATCCCCAAACTTATTTTGTATCACAAAATTTTTTGTAATTTCATATATATATACACATACATGTGTAAGTTATTTTGTTCATATGAGCTGACATGCACGAAATGTCTCCAGTCTCCTCTGATGAACTGGAAGCATCAGCATGCTGACAAAACGTTCACTACACAGGGTTTGATAAAAGGGCTTAGTTAACTTTTTTTTTTAATACGGTGGCCATTTTCAAACTATCAGCTCTTAATACAGCTACAATAAAATGCTGCAAGCCATAAGATATAGTATTTCCTCTACCTCATTACTGTGCTCCCATAAAGAAATATTGAATAAACCCTACTCTAGTAAAGCTAACAGTTACTATTGATACAAAACAATTATCCAAGAGGAGATAGCATGCATTTTCTCATTTTGAAACACTTAATGCTAAGCAAAGAATCACAGAAAGACTTGTGTAAGAAAATTACACCAACCTCTTCCCAGCAAGCAAATACTTCTCAAAAAGAACAGCAGAATCCCAGAAGACAGTTTAAAAAAAAAATAATCCCCAGTTAAGTCTGAAAGTTTAATAGTGTTTTGCTAGATATCTAACCGCAGTTATAATGATTATAGTTTCATTAATAACTGGAGACAACTAAAAAATTGTTTTGAGACCATTCCTCTCCTACAAGCTAGATCTGGTCCCCTGCTCCACACTCACTAGTGTGGTTGCCTACAACAGTCTGCCAGATCTGCATGCTCATCTTTGTTGAAAACTGACCCAGCAAAACCAGAATAAGGCCACAGATTTTGGGACATACTGCTCAAGAAAACACACCTCTTAACAGTCCTGGTAGCAACTGAGCTAAGAGGACTGTTACTGCTGCTCTGGGAGGAAGGTCTCAGTTCCTTTCCTGCAGAGGCTTTAGCACTTACCAGATTGAGTTACCTGTTTTCTCCCCCCTCTGCCCCCGCAGAAAGATGAAACTCTCCCCAGCTGACGAATAATTTGGGGGTTGGGCAAGTGGGGAAGTGCAGGGAATCCAACACAGGTGCTTGTACAAGGTAATAAGAAAGACCCTTCTCATCAGCAGTAATCTCACATCATCTCTGGAGTCACACCATCTGTTAGGTGTTTAGCACAAAAAGCTAAGGTGTTTTACATAGAAATTAAAGCACTTCCATGTTAGCGTCCATCTTTGTCAGAAGGTGAGAAACCAAGAGTCCATGTCCTACTTAGTTTTCTTCTTGCAAACACACAATAAGCAATCTTTCAACTTATCTAAACTGTTCCTTGCACTTTAAGCAAGCAAAAGAAACACAAGGAGAAAGCCGTACGGAAATAACTGACATGGTGTCCAGCAAAGCAGTTCTCGCCACAGGCTTCTGTTACCAATAAATGTTGAGACTTTTGAGTGATTTTCACACCTAATAGACCATTTTTTCCACTCCTGACTTTAAAAAATATGCTTCCTTCCCTACACAGATTTTTTTGCAAACACAGACCACCATTCACACCACAAGTTTAATCAATTTGGCACCAATGTAAACGTTCAGTTAGATCCACAAACTTGTAAGTTGTCCAGCCTTTCTACAAACAACAGTAATACAGGACAGCCTCTAACTGAAATGCACCTCTCAAGCTCATAAGAAGTTAAGCCTATGAAGAAATGACAGGTAATGTAGTTAAAACAAACATTCAGTTATGTCTTTATTTTTGGAAAGGTGTCTCTAGAATGACATAAACGTAGTGGGTGTAGGGGAAATCCCAGTACAGTAATCTGGGTGAACTGCAGCAATTTCACTGTCTTTGAAACAACAGTTTAGGCTGAATTTTTCAGTCTGAAGTTAGCAACTAAATATGGAGATGTCAATAATGAAGGCTGACAGTAATTTAGAAGTAACACAACTTAAGCAGCAGGTACCAAATATCTGTTTTACCTAGTGTTTTGAGTCATTTGTGACCTTTTCTTGCTGAATGATCTACAGTTCCTTAAAGAATACTACAAATCCTGAAATAAGAAGTTAACAACTTGGTTTTAGTGAGAGACTGGCAATTCAATTTTGGCTCTCAAATTCAGGAATTTAATGCAAGCTAAAGCTTCTTTCACCAACCAGATTTGGAAGTTTAGCCCTAAATATCCAGTTACTGTACAGTACTCTGGTGCCAATTTCACTGCTTTAAATGGTGGTATGTAATGAAAGCACATATATACACACTATTACAGCTTGGTTAGTCAATCTTCTTAATCTTGGAAGCACCTAAGCAAAAAGCTTTAAGATCTTTGAAGACGTGACAAAAGCCAGACTGCAGTACACTCAAACACTTTTCTGACCTTCCCTCCAAACCCAGACAATGACCAATACAAGTACTAACCTTCCTCTTTGTCTGTGACAACTGTTATGTCATTTGTACAGTTACTCCTTAACTCATTGAGAGCACACTAATCCTTTATATATACACACACCCCTATACATCATAAGAGTGTGTGTATATATAGGGTATATCTTGGCATCCCTGCGTGGGTCTATCTTCAGGTAGTCTGGCCATGACATCTTGGAATGAAACACAAACCAATGTATTCTCCAAAACGCTCTGAGAAAGCTAACTTGGACATCTCTAACACAGCATGCAGCAGAAGCACCATCTATCATCTGCTCCCACTTTGACCTACCACCCCACTGGTTTTGGGTAGCAGTCCTGATACCACTTCAGTGTCCTCTTACTGTTTTCTGACAGAAAAGCAAAAAATTCCTAGCTAAGAGAGCTTTCCTGGTTACTGGCCTTTGCCTCTTTCTCAGCTAAGAAGACACCAGCCCACAAAACTAGGAGCTGCTTTAGGACACTGCGGTCTGTCCCACTATTTGGTGTAATAGAAGCCTAGCATGCACTTTTTCACTGACCAGTAAGCCTGTTGGCTGCAAGTGTGCCCCAGACTGAGTCAGGGCTCTGATCCTGCCTGAACTTGACTTCCCAGTGATTCCCAACTAGCCTGACCTGATGCTGCTCTAGCTCAAACCCATTTTTCCATTTGACATGTTGTACAAACCACTTGCCTCCTAAACCTTGATCATGCTCTTACTTTTCAGATTGACACAATGCTTGACTCTGGAACTAATACTGTACTCAGCTCCATCCAGTGCCAACATGATTTCCTTTTGACTCATTTATGACAAACAAGCGGGGGCAGACGAGGAAGACAACAAAGTATAAAAGAAGAGATTTAAGCCATAAATCACCCTATCTTTCAGTTACCTGATAATATTTGAAAAAATGGAAGCCATTAAGCTTTAAAGTGAAAAGTTCAACTGCTGAAAGAGATGCAAAGTATAAAATTTGAAATGGAAGCTCAAACTTCTGGTGGATTTCCTTTTCTGCCTAGAAAAAAAAAAAAAGCACTTTTCTAACCATTCTAAAACAGAAATTGGATTTAGTGCACACAATATCTCTTTATAAAAAGACTGTGCCTTGCATTTCACACATTGTCATCCTCTCCCACCCCTGAAAAAAAAAGAAGTTACAGGAAGAACTTTGGAAGAATATGTAATTATTAAACCATTCGTACAGTCAAGACAGAGCTCAGTGTAGCACCTTAAGAATAATTTTCAGCAGTCTGCACTAACCAGTCATTTCAATAATACCCTTCAGTTCTAAAGCTATCAGAAAGCAATTGTACTAACTGGAAAGGAGGAAAGGATCATTAGATTACACAGTCTCAGTCACTCAGATAAGGACACAGTTAGGTTTATGTGTATCCTCATGTAAAACTTAGCATCCTAAAGCTACAGCTATAACAGTATGGCCAGCATTTCTAGAATAGAATATGGTTAAGTCCAACAACAATATGTCTGTACTCCCCAGATCACTCCATCTCAGGGCTGTAAAATGGATATACTCAAAGGGGCACAACAGAAACAAAAGAAACTATGATAACTGACCAACAGATAAGCAAAATACCCCAGATTTACTGAGTAGTTGATGATAAGTATCCACTGAGTCACCCAACAATTAGATGCAACTAAGTTTAAAATTATTCCTACCAAATAAACAAAATAACTTGTTTGAATCCTTCTTCATTTAGTCAAGTCTATTTTAAGAGAGACATTTTGCTTTGAAGGCTGGCTACCTTTAAGGTGACAGACCTACAAGGAGAGAGAGCAATGCCAATTTTTTTTGCTTTTTCATTTTTGTGCTCCTCCATCTTTAGGCAGGAAAATACTGTCAACTGTGCTCTCTATGCAGGCGCTAAAGAACAAGAAGATAGGAAGCATACAAAAAGCAAGGCCTTTTTTCCCCTCTTAATTGGAGCACATACTGGCTTTGCAAGTATTTATATGCACAGATATTTGACATAACTGTGATCTCCAGAGATGCCCAATGCAAAATTTAGCTAGAAAAATGAGGGAAGCTACTCTTCTTCAAGAAATAGCACTTTCACATAAACTGGATTCTAGTGCTGTCTCAAATATACAATCTCTCGTAAGTACAGAGCTGACTTTCAGATCGCCTCCATTAACTGCCAGTGATGTTTCACTAACTGCCTTGCATACCTCCTGAAATGTAACAGTCCATAAAACCACCACATTTGTGCACCCTCTGTCGCTAGTCTGTTCATATTATTTTTTCTAATTAATGCATTCGTGTAGTGTATTAATGTAACCGCTTAATTTCTTTGTGGCACACTTAAAATTAAAGTACTTGATAAACTAGAGGAGCAAGAGCTTTATATGCACATCAGTACTTTTTCCAATAAAGATTCTCTTTGAAGGATGAACAGTTCTTTGAATAAACCTATTTGAACAGAAGGAAGAAAGGTTAACCAGGACAAGTCACTAGAAATGAAGTATTTTAAAAGCTTCACATCCGTCAAGGACCATAAGTGTGGAACTTGCTTTCCACTTCTGCCCTGATTCAGACAAACCAGGAAAAAGTGCCTCTTGGATATTTTCTTGAACGATTTCTTGAAGCACATCTCCAGCAAAAGGCAAACCAAAGTGATGATGCTAAGAAAGCTGAGGAATAAGAAGCCCTACTTGAGCAGTGAATGAAGAAACTGCACGCTTACTGCTTGTAAAGCCTTCCTAGAAAGCAATCACACAATGGAGGTTTCAGGAAAGTTCAAATACCATTGGTATTTGGGCTTGCCATCATAGTTATTATGAAAGTGTCTTTGGCTTTTTTTACTTTATTTTTCTTTCAACTCCTTCAGCTTCAAGTTTTGGTTTCTGATTTGACTTTGTTACCTGATGAGGAATGGGAAAGCTAATAGTCCAATCTTTCCACATGATATTAACCCAAAATGAAACTGTAACTGGAGCTCAGCCCCAGGCCAAACACATGAACTAAATACAGTCAGTACTCGAAGATATCCTTGAGACTTGCTTATGCAAACTAGCTGTTCAGGTATGGAATTAAACAAATAATCCCCTCCCAGAAGCATTATCATTTGCAGAAGGGATCATGATTATTCAGCCCTTTACAGACCATGATTCTTGTTCAGACCCTGACATTCTGGTTGCATTGTGAAGTTGCAGCGTATTCACTAAAATTTTCATAATGCTTCTGCCCCAGGAACATTTACCTCTCTGGAAGAGAGGCTTTGTTAGAACCACCTTGGGAAGAGAACTCCTGAATTCATCTCAACTGTTTGCATGAGAAAAAAAAAGTTTCAAACATTAGAATGACAGATGAAGCAAATTAACTGACTGGTTTACCTGCTTACAATTAGGAGGGGAGGGAAAAAAGCCAATGAAAAAAACTCTACTTCTCACTCAGAGAGGGGGTAATGGCCCTGAGATGGAATAAGAGGACAATGGTCAGACATTTGGGAAAATAGCTTGAGTTCAGTCACAGGACCAGCCAAGGTCAGAGGATTTAGTCTTTCCAGACAAGATGTTTTCCGCTTCCAGTACTGCAGCAGTCTCAGACAGCCAAACCTACACCTTTCTAATTGTCTGTACCATCCAGATTCCACTAAGTTTTGAGTCTGTTGGTTTAGAACCCCTTCTTCAGGGAAGCAACTAATTAGAGAAGATGTGTGCTGTTCTTAATATTCCCCAAATGCTTACATGTAAGGGGAAGTCCTACATTCTTATCCCTCAACTCCAAGGTGGTTTTTTTTTCCAGAATAATTGCAGAGCATAAGCAGCACCTTGACAACATAATCCAAAGTGGAAGCCTGTTCATTTTCACCAACTTTAGATGCTTAGGAATTAAAGCAATTTAGATAACCCTTACTCAACAGGACAAGCAGTAACCCTTATAAAAAAGAAATTAAAATACTCCAGAGCTGATTTTCACACTTATTTATATAAAACATTATTCAGAAATCAATTTAGAAGACAAGATACACTGAAAAGCTGATTGGGTCTAATTAAGGACTTTTATATTCAAGACTCCTGGAAGTAGAGCTATTTCATTACTAACACAGACTCTTTGGAAGTGAGTCAACTGTTCAGTAAACAAAGTTAGAAGCAATTTTTATTTCTAGGTTTTACCTGTTTTTGATAGCTTCTTGTCTTGACAAACAAGTATACTGTCAGTAATAGAGTAATTTTTCTTGGACAAAAATTTTTCTTCAAATATTTTAACTGATGCCAGAGGATATTCAGAGTATTTTCAAAAAGCTGTCTGGGTCATTAAGCTATCTAGTCACATGAAATCATTCTAACCACCTGAGAAAAAGGCAAAGACCTGAGAACAAGTTACTCCAGCACAAACATGGCACCAAGGTTTAAGGTGCTCCTTGAACTGGCCACGAGGACACTTACCGCAGAGAAAGCTTAACCAAGTTTTCCTCCTTTCATTGAGGGGAGCTTCCTTGATTAACACTGCACACACAGATAATTTCCACAAAGCGGCCAACATGAGCTAACCTTGTAAGACTAGTTCCACTGTCTAGAATTAGTACAACCAAATAAAATCTGGGTATTTTTTCTTATGTCAAGGTTAACTCCCAGCTAGATCTTAAATCTGAACACAACCTTAATGTATGTTCTGAGGACGAAAAGTGGCTTGCTTGAAACCACTGATATCTCAAGATGAAAGCTTTCTAATGTGAGACAGTAACAAGCATGTGCAACTTGAAGTAGTTTCATACAAAGTGTAAAAAGTCATTTCAAAGCAAGCGATGTAGTCAACATTCTTAAGCACAGATATGCTATGTTTCACCACTTACTGAGGTCAAGTTTCAACTTCGTGCAAAAATTCAAATATGGCAATGCAAATTTGGAGTTGCTCATAAAATGTAAGCTGTAGGGTCTATTTAAGCCTTAACTGGAGTTTATGACATTTATCAGACTTAGACTTATTTTTGGTGACTGTTTGCCATGGTTTTGCATTTTCTCCCTATTTCTGTAAAAACAGTCACCACCCCCCATGAAAGTTGTTTGTGCATGTTCTACCAGTCAGACTTTCAGCTAAAACTATGATCTCAGAATTCCTGAAGAAACTGAATTGTAAGTGGTTTTTATGCTTGCAAAGAAAATCCAAGCAGATGATAAATAGAAAACACACAATTTTTTAAAAATACTACAAGTATATTAGAGTATCCATAATTACCACATCATGGTATCTTGCTATGCATAAGCTAAGTATTCAACCATACAGCAAATTTTGAGAACTGAGACAGCAATTTACTGCTGTGAATTTGCCTCTACTGTCAATGCAGAGAGGGATCCGTATTTAGCTCTAAAAATTCTATCAACGAATGGTATATCCAACGTGCTTTACCTGATATGCATCCTTCTGATTAAAAGCAGATATAAGCATTTGTTTCTCCCCATAACTGTTACAGTAAATTTTAATCTTTCAAGCTACAAAACCAGTTATAAACAGCAGGACTACAAGTAAGGCATGGAGATTTTCAGAGTCAAGATACTTCTCTTGTAAAAATGTACTCGTGCAGTTTGAAAGTTGCTTCAAGAATAAACTTGCCAGTTGGCTTAAGATACTCTTCTCTGGAAAAAGGCAGTTTAACTTCTGTTGCAGAAACAAGACCTAGCCTCAAATTCCACATGATATCTGCTTAACATCTGGCAATCCTAGCTCTACTCTGATTGTGACACTGGCTGCTGAACCAGTAAAGCCTTGGGTTTCCTTCTACCAACAGAAGTTCAACTGCAGTTCCAATACCACCTGAAATTTTGTCCCTCCTGTCTATTTTTCTCTATAACCCACACATCATACACACCCCTGGCAATGCCAGAGCTTGCATAGTAAGCTATCATTACTTGCACTGTCTTCATTATTACAAGTTTGGTTTCATTTCAGGTTTGTTTAGGTTACTAACACATTGTCAAGGCACAGATGTATAGATTTCCTTCATCATTATTCGATCTTTTGTTAGCGGCCATTTAAGACTGGTGGGTGTAGGCCCTTTACATACAAAGTATCCTTCCATAGTATGACTTACAGTAATTCTATTACAAATCAGGTTAGTAGCCTGAGAGCAGTCTTACAAATTCCCATACGTCATTTTAATTAAGATTAGAAGTTTTATCTGTTGAAAAGACACTGATTCTATGCAAATTGAGAATACTAGCTACTAGCATTCATTAACAGGAATAAAATTAGTTCTTCCATGATAAATGAACCATACTAGCAAAATCCCAAGTAATTGTAACTCATGTCTGTTTTGACCTCTCCATCAATATTTCCCTAATAGAAACATGGTACTTGAATGTAAGCAGCAAATGTGACTCGAAGTCAGCCCAAGTAATACCTAACTTCACAAACAGTTCTTTTGTTAAAGCTTGAGACATGTCCTGAGGTTAAGTTGAAAAAGGCATACGCCAATGCCCAGCAATAACTACCATCTTCTGCCACATGGTTTTGCTACCTCTGCAATAATGGGGTTCAACCTTAACTGCTTCTTTTCACAGTTAACTTCATAAGCTGAATCCACTGATGAAGGTGGGTTTGTAAAAGGTCTGAAACACTTAAATGAAGTGGCTGAAACTTGGGCAGAACATCCTGTTCTGTTTCTGGCAATGAGGCAGCAGCATCTTGAACCTAAGGACAGTAGCTCCTCAGGGAACACTCAACTCACAAACATACCTCAACTAGAGGATGACAGCTGTAGAAGCTGACCTTCACACCTCTGTCCATATGCAGATGCACAGACAACTTGGTTGCTCCTGAGGCAACTGCTAAGTTATCACAAGCTTAACATGAGGGTATTAAAAAAAAAATTAAGACAAAACAAAAAAACCCACAACCCCCCATCCCCAAAAAAATCAAACCCAAACAAAACAACCACACCCCTCCTTAAAACAAATGCTGGCTTATCTTAGCATGCCAAGCTGTGAACTGCTGTAGTTCTGCATCTGCTTTGTGAGCAGCTGATGCATCTTAGACAGCCCCAAAGAAGTCTCATTTAATGGGACAGGAATTTCCAAGGTAGGAAAAAATCTGACAGTTATGAGCAGGAACCCAAAGGTAAGTAATTCATGCTTGCAAGCCTGAGCTCATAGACACAATGACACCTACACAAAAAGCTGAATAATTTTAACCAAATGAATTTGAGTCACACTCATCCCCACACCACCTTCTTTTACATGGACTAAATCTTGAGTAGAGAGTTAAATGAGAGTTAAACTTGTTTAATCAAGTCTCCACAAGAGTCTATTTGAATCTTGTTAAGATCACTCTAGTTTTTGCTTAGACCATACATTTTGGTTCCTCTGTATCTTCAAAGCTTGCAGGTTTCTGGAGAAACCTGTCGTACCTTAAAACACACTTTGCTTTAAGTCAAATCTAACACGTACTTTGATAAGGTGGCAGAAGATGTCTAAAGCATACAGAAATTTAAAATTGGCTCCAGAGGTTTGGATGGGGAGACCTTTCTAAAAACACATTGTTATGTCTGGTCTTCTAAGAGTCATCTATTATCTAGACTATGACAATCACCCCAGCATTTGAAGTGTTATTACTTCATCCTGAATCTTTTACTGAAGAAGAGTTTTACTTTCAGCAAGTTAAATATATGCATCTCAAAACAATCTATATTTTGGGCAAAGCCTGAGTGAAAAAATGACTTTTCAGTCCACCCTGACTGTTCCAGTGAAGCAAGTTTATCCTTCGTGAAACCACAATCTTGTATTTCCACATTGCTTAGGGTGCTCCCAGTTTAGCCAGTGCATCCTCTGTTTAGGTACTTGGGATCCATGACTTCAACCTTCTGTAGATAAGGCTGTGAATGGTTCCTTATTTTCATTCTGCTATCACAGCACATTCAAGCACTTGGCTTAGAAAAGACACTTCAGCTTTCCTCTGTGAAACTTACAGCACCAATTTTCATTTTAAAAGTTCACAATAAGATTAGGTAATGAAAGAATTATATTACCTGAAAATACTAATATTTTCAAGTTGATACATTCGCCTTTGAAAAAAAGTATTTGCAACCTGCGTCTTAGGATCTTGCCTCTGGCTAGGAGCAGGATGTGCTTTTGGTTAGCAAGACTGCACATTGTTCAAAATATTGGTTACTGTAGTAAATTAAGTCCAAACTAACCTTCACTTAATGCTGCTTCTTCATTAGTTTCCTGGCTAGACAGGACCCAGACTTCTAGCAGAAAAGGAAGAAGTAGCATCAGGACTTCTTTGTATCTTTGTTCTTCAAGAGTACTGTTGATCTTTTCATTCCAGGCTTCACATGAAATACTCTGATTTTCTCACTCTAATTCCTACTCACATAGGTACAGCACTTTTCTTCTGAGACTACTCTTAGGAGTTCGATGGAAAGCAACACACAGATCAAAAGGATGCCAAACACCAGCACATACAGTGGCCTAAAGCACTTAATTGTAAAACCTTGTTTTCAGCTACTCAGTTTTTGCAGAACTTCAGCTACCACACTTAAGTTTTCTATGCGAGATCTCTGGTTGAACCTCAATTTAGCTTAGGGCGTTTCCTGAAATGAAAGGTTTAGGGAGATCAGAAAAAAAACATCAGAGGATAATTAACAAAAAAAGGCAATGGTCTTGCTCAAACATAAAGAAAGGTGAAAAGGTAATAATAAACACTAAGAACATAAAATGAGCAGAAATTTAGGTTACCATTCAGAAATGCTTGCTTCTCTTAGCATTCAGATACAAAAAAGCAAGTAGAAAACTGTACACCAAGAGTAAGAACATTTGAAAGCCAAGTATCTTTATTACAGTATCACAGACTTCTCTCTACTGCCCTCCAAACTTTGTCAATGCACAGGATGATCTATATCAAGTAACAGGGTGTCTGTTCTTTGGTGAGATCCCACCTAATCTGCTACTAAAGTAAAAAAAGATATATAAAAAAAAAAAAAAAAGGAAGAGTGATTCTCCAGCATGACAGTCAGCTATTCTTGCCTCTTCCAGTGCTCCTTTTCTTGATGCCACAGGACTACTAATACTACACAGTCTCTCAGGTTCCACCAACTGCTAGGATGACAATTTGGCATCAGTTTCCAGAAGCATGGCATATTCTCAATTAACTAATGCCAGCAGAATTTGGATTTTGAACACAGCATTTTGCAGCTCACTAAGAACACAAGTCCAAGGCATCTCAAATTGTATAATTGTATTCAGTGAATACTGTTGATATAAAACTATCTTGGAATTTCATCTATGGACTGGTATAATATGTACAAGAACTCTGAAGGTGAATTTACACTTGCCAAGAACTCATTTCTGATGCCACTCGTCAAAAAACCCATAAAAACACATAACATTTTCTGTACACTTGCACCAATATAGACAGTAAATAACAAAACAACCATTCCCTGAATGGGAATAAAACCACTACACTCACAGAATGCCTACTGCCCATCAGTTCTTCATTTTAAACAAGTCAGAATGGCCTCAGAAAGACAGTATGATATCCTTGTACATACTAACTATATAAATAGAACTCCAGGAGTGTATGAGTCAAGATTTAGTGTGCAGTATTAATTTATATACTTTCGCAACCCCAAGAAAATCCTTCAGCAATATTGTATGCAAAAAGCAATCACATGAAGCCAAGTAGGCTATGTTTATGGGTCATCTTGTACATCAAGCTTTCAGAATGTTAGCTTGTAAGTAGCTTCACAATGAAAGATCAGAGGAGGTTTACTGACTGCATCTTACAACATTTAATAATTCACCTTACCCACTTTACATTTGCAAGATTAATAAAAGAGGTTCCTACACAGTATGTTGGGCTGCCCCCACACTTAACTAACCACATAAGCCTGGACAGACAGCCATGCAGAGCTCAGTCTCAACTGTAAGTGTCATATTATAAACAAATAAATCTAGTCCTAAATACTGTATTGCAGAGAGTAAGATTCTTAGGTAACTTCCACTTAACAGATTACTTCCATTCCATGTTCCAGTTTACCCTTCTCCACATTCAGAAAAAACAAAACACATTGCAACTTTCCACTAGTCTTCCAAATTAATCACTTTCGGGGGAAGTATAAGATCAGATATTATAGAAGTTTGATTAACTGCAAGCAAGAATTGTACAACCGCACAACTTGACTGTCACTATTGCCTGGGTTCTGATGCAGTCCAAACACTATTCAGCATACTAGCTTCATCTCAAATAAAAAATATTGACTGTACATGAACGAAACCCCTGGAAAACCAGAAGTCGCTGGTCTGGCCCTGCAACTACCAAAAACGCTTTGATTTCAGAAGTGCTGAAGTGCCACACCTAGCAACATACAGGTCCTTCTACCTCCTGTACCTCCTCTCTCGAACTCCACACAGGTAACTCACATCTATCCCGCACTTCATCTTTAACACCGATGTGGCGGTTCTCTTTTTGCTTCTTCCTGGTACATGATGTATACTCGTAAGAAATTTCCCTTCATTGCAAACATGAAGAAGAAGTGAAGGCACAACTCGTTAGGTTGCAGAAACACAGACTATCAGTGGAAAAAAATAGGACAAGACTTCAAAAGCTAAAACAACTAATACAGAGAAACAAAAAGAAACAGTTGCAGGGACTATCTGCCTTCACAAGTTATTTTAGATTAACTGAAGAGAGGGCTAGCCAACATACCTTATCTGTGCAATAGCAAACACCTTTAAGAAAAAACTATCACCATCTGATTTCATATAAAGTAATGAAGTAAGCCACACTAAAGAAAATGTTAAACTACATCTTTTCCTTTAATCCAGATGACCTACTGAAATCAAGACTTAGTAATAACATAGCTAAAAGCAAGAAAGAGTAACATTCAACTCAACATCAATAAATTTTGATGCAATGAACAAGTTCTCCTCAAAGTTTCTATGAAAAAAAGACAAAAATTATAACTACAGATCCTTGCTTTAAGTTTTTCTTCAGTTACGAAAATAAATTGTTCTCCCGTTCCAGTTCCTCAATACTGTCCAGAAATGTGATGATATAAAGTTTCTCACAGCTCTACAATTAGTTATATTGAAAATTATTTCATGAAGTAACATTATTTCATGAGTAACAGTGACACACAATATCCCTTCTGCAGAAGACCTGGTCAAGTCATTCAGGTTTAGGACACCTTCCTGTGTTGCAACAGCTGCAGGAATGATACCAAGTGATCTAAGAAACTTGGGGTTCCCTGAAGAGAATCTCAGGCTGGAGAGAAACATGAGATGCTGCTTCTCTGCCACAGGATGCAAATACCAGTCCATTAGAAGGGCTAGGCTGTCCCATTCCTGCACTATGGTCTGGCATTCCTCCCTCGGCCAAAAATGAACTAACCATGTGTACTGTAATCGGCAGTCTCTTTTCATAGTTGTATAGCAGAGATTTCCTTCAAATAATATCAAGTCCTTAGATTAATAACTAGAAAGCTGAGTGAGACAACGTACAAGATACTGTTGAAAGCCTCCTCTTCTTCCTGGTTCAACTCTAAAAAGTTCCTTTAGCTCTGCTACACACATTCCTGTAGGGTCTTATGGTAACTTTCACTCTACTGCTTCAGTAGTAGAAATTACTATTAAAGCACTGCTCTTGAAAAAAGAGCATCCTGAATAGCTAGAGGGCCCCCAAATCATTCCGTATTTCAAAACTTGCCTAATAGGCAGATTTCCAACCTGGTGTTTACAACCTTCCTCACTTTCCTTGCTGCTAGAGGACAGGAATATGTAGTATGTCAAGAGCTCACAACAGCATACATAAACAGGCACAGACAATAATAAAAAAATCCTTTTCACTTTTAGTTGCCCAGTGTTTCTTTAGGCATTTTAAAGCTAAAGAGAGGAAAGCTTCAAGCCAGAACCTGCTGCTGCTTTTGAAGGTAGCCTCATTCAACTGCTTCATGAAGAAACAGTTTGTGCCAGCAGAAAATGTCTTTGACTTTCTCCAAATAGTGCTTGTCTACTACAAGCAAACTGCCAGAACTTCATCAGAATATCGCTTCTACTATGCCTGTCCCACTCAGTTTTCTCAGGGTTGACAGGCCCTAAGGAGGAAGCGATACATCAAATGCTTTAAGTGAGATACCAAAGCTCTGCTGCAGTCAACTGCTGAACAACTTTGAAAACTCGGTCAACTTGAAAAAAGGTCCCCTATTAACGGAATTCAAGTAACAAAACCCCTTCCTTTTTCCCTGCTTCATGCAAGAAGAATGGAAACAGACCATGATAACCACGTCTGAGCAGGAAAACAAAGTTCACCTTCGAATATGAAGGTGTAGTTACTGTAGATACTCCTTTAATCTCTCCGAACAAGGAGGCTGTCTAAAATATCCTTCTACCTGACCTAGATGCAACAGAACACAGCAGAAGCCTGCCCCAACTCAGCAGGGATTCAATGCACTGACATTACACAGTGCACTTCGGTCTGCTTTTGTATTTGTTCTGAGGTTAAAGAGTGGAAAGCGCTTGTACCCACAAGCTAAACATGAACTTCTGTTGCACAGGGTATGCTTAGAGATCCGTTTACTAAGAGAGCAATTTTGATCAAAACTCGTAACAACTTGAGCTTAGCCTGAAGAATGCTCTCAAACATCAGTTAGGTATCTGAAAGTCATCTAAGCGTTACTTAGCTGGGTCAATTCATAAAGGACCCGCCTACCCTCTCAGCATACATCCAAGGACAACAGAGTGGCTGTTTTTATCTACGAGATACTCTTACCCTTAAGAGTACCTCTCTGTACCTAACTCCAAGCACCTAGCAATGCTCTGCACATGACAGGATTGGCACTATAGCAGTAAGCACCAAGTACTCAAGTACTTCTGTGACTCTTGCACTTCCCACATGATAGGTGGACAACTGTTTATTTTCACTCCCAGCCACATTTACTAACTGTTAGATCACAAGCTGCAGTGTAGTCTTCAGCACACTTCCTTCCTCAGCCATACAAGTAATTTCTTTCCCTTTTTGTAAGCCCTCACCTAGATTCCCATCTGTTTGCCTCTGCTCCAGAAAGGCTCTCAATTAAAAAGACAGTCAGTTTTACTCTGCAAAACTGGCACAGCACAAAGAGAACTGTCATGGCTCACTTCAGATTTATTTTTGATGAACTGTCCCACAGCAGAGCTTCGGAACAAAATAGCACAATTTTAATTCCACTCAGAAAACTTATCTGGTGCATGTATGTAGTAAGAGAAGCAAGTCACACAGTTACAGACAGTAAAAAGACTATTGTTACCACCCCTGCCCTCCCACAATTTCTGTTTTTACACTTATAGACTTTCAACTCTGTTTTGCAGATCATTTCACCCCCAGGCAGACAGGTGCTCCAAGTAGGATCAGCTTTGCTGCAAAAAAGATACAGTTGTATAGCTCAACTCAAAATTCAGTTATCCAGCTACAGATAATCACAAAGCTTTACACTATAGTTGCAAGTTGAACTTGAAGTAGTTCATACCACTACAAGAAGCATCCCTGAAAATATGCAGGTACCAAGGAATAAAACACTGCCTCTAATTAGAGTGTTTTTGCAAAGCCTTTAATATGAACAGCCAAGGTAATCCCCGCTACACACTCAGCTCATTTCTAGATAGAATGAAGTCTACAGGATAGACTTTGAGCAAGAGTGAAAAAAAAATGTGATGAATAAAGAAAGTGAAAACACTTGAATGTAGCAAGTTTTTTTTTTTATTTTTTTTTCCTCAAAAGTTTGGAATATTAACACAGAGGCAAGGCATCCAAAAGATGAGCATTTGATTAATTTTTCAAGTTTCCCATAGAGAAGAAAAGAGACTATTCCAAAGGCAAATAAATTTGTTTTTGAATGGTTACTATATAAGACAATGTGATTGCTACATTGCCCTTTAATTATAATTTATGAAAAAGAAGAGTGTTTTGTGTCTTCTTTTTTACAACAGTAATTCCAATGTATATTTTTACTGTGAAAGAATACTGAAAAGTCTGTCATACGCTCTCTACACATTTCATATTGAGGTAAGACATAGCTGTTATATGCTGGAAATAACAAATTACACTAATCAAAACAACTAAATGCAAGAACACACACATTACCTGTGCAATTTTCAAGCTGGGCATCTCTGAAATACCCTCTCTCGGAACCATACTGCCTTACTATTATACCCCAAAGCAGAATAGAAAAAGCTTTTTTTGTTTGTTTCAATAATCCCTTAAAAGGACAACCCATCCCTTTAAGGTGGAAAAGGGAGTAAAACCATACTGATTTTTTTTTTTTGAAAGAAATCTTGGTTTATTATCCTCTTTTTGTAATCCGAGGCCAGTACAAAACCACTCAGGTTTGGTTTTATTCGACCCTTCACAAACTTTGCTCTCCTTCAATCACTTCTTCAACAAGAAGCAGGGTATGAGGTATCTCAGACTTATTAGACAGGTTTGGCACAGGGAGCGTCACTCAAATTCTTCCATTTGCTTTGACACGGGCGGTAGCGGTGGCGGGGGGGTGGTGGTGGGGCGTTTAGATGAACATCCCTGTCATTCCCTTTTTATGTAGTGACAGGCAGGAGGGGAACTCGCTGGCCACGACGTTGCCTGCTTGTCCCATTCCGTGGCTAACCCAGGCACAAGCACCAGCGGTCGGTGGGCTGCCCGGCGGGTCAGCCCGGCGGGCTACCGCAGCGCCCGGACACCGGCCGGCCAACCCACTGGCCGCACCCGGCCTGTCCCCCGCTTCCTCGCCTCGCCCCCCCCACACCGGCCGGAAAGAGCCATCAGCTTCTCTCCGCCGACCGGACTAGGTGGGGCTCCGGGCTCGGACTTCCCGCTGACAAACGACGGCGGCGGCAGCCGGGGATCCGTCCCCCTTCCCCGCCCGCGGCGGGGGCCGAACCGGGCGTCACCCGCGCCCCTCCCCGCAGCCGGCCGGGCCCCACGTCGCGGCCCCGAGCCCGCGGGGTTACAACTTTCCGCTTCCGCTCCAACTTCTGCTCCGGGGACCGGCGGCGGGAGGCGAAGGGCAGGGCAGGGCCGGGCGCTCGGCCCGGCTGCCCCCTCAGCGCCCCGCTCTCCCCCACCCCCTCCCTCCCCGCGCCTGAGGCCGGACGAGGCGGCGGCTCCCAGTTCCTCCTCCGCCATGTTTCAGGCTCGTGC
>KZ505651.1:2807267-2907299 GCA_002844005.1 Limosa lapponica baueri | reverse complement strand
CTCGCCGGCCGAGCCCGCTGCGCTGCGCTCCGCCCGCGCCCCTCCCCCCCGTCTCCCTTACACCCAACCGCCCCCCCACCCGTCACCGTCCCCCGGCCATCGCCCGCCGGGCCCCGTGTCGGTGCGGCGGTGACACCCCCCTCCCCAGGGCACACAGGCTGCGCACAGAAGGGAGGGCGGAGGGGAGGGATGGCCCTGACTGGAAACGCTGCTTGGGCGGGCCGGGCCGCCCGCCGTGCGGCTCTGCGGCCGCCCCCGCGGCCTGCCCCCGGCCTGCCGCCACCGCCTGTGGTGGCAGCGAGGGAGAGAGGCCGCCCCCGGGCTTGGGGTGCGTACAGGGCCCTTTCCTACGCGCTCCTGCCTTGGACTTGAAAGGTTTTTACTCGGGGATGGAGCCCCAGGAAAACGTGCTGTTTCAGGGGGTGGAGAAGCGTGCGATGGCTGGAGTCCAGGGATGCCTTGCAGTATCAGGCCTCTGATCTGTACCCTGTCTTCAGCCCTGTCAGATGTTCCCAGAGACACCTTGTGCTCTATAGCAGTGCATCCGTCAGGATAACACAAGTCCTGTCTCCCCAGGCTCTCGTTGGGATAATGTAAGTCTCTCTCTCCCCAAGTTCTCATTGGGATAACGCATTCCTTCTCTCCCCCAGTTCTCCTTGCAAACCCCCAAGTAGGAGCCATAGGTTAGTTATAGGTCAGAGGTGGGTGAAAAGCACGTTATGGTTGCCTTAAGTTGATTTACAACATCAAGAGCTGGAAACATAAATGCCAGGGCAGTATTTCTTACAGTTCCGTAAGGGTTTTGAGATCCATTGGTGAAGTGTGTTTTAGAAATGCCACGTATTACTATTTTTATGTGGGTTATTGTGCCTCTGTATGTGAACAGGGTATCATTAGCCCTGCTGATACAAAGCAGGATGCCCATTGCCTGCAAATAATTACAGTATTTCTTAGCTTTTCTTTTATTTCAGGCCTAAATAATGTAAGTCACTTTTTTTTTTCCTGAGTGTCACTAATATTTTCCAGTTACAAAGGGTTTAACTGATAAAGGTTAAAAATAAAGAGCATTTATGTTTCTAGGGAACACTTAGTAAGCAAATAGTTAACACGGTACGTTCAGATAAAACTTCTGCTCAGAGGAAGTCCACGGCAGAGTGTGTAAAACTGACAGGAAGTTGCAGCGAGGCTTCTGGCAAGGAGAGTGGGTGTGGAGGAAGCACAGGCGTTCTGTTTGTAGCACAGAGATAGAAAAGGGACAAAAAAAAAAAAAAAGAGATTACATTCCCCTAAGTTGTGTGATGGAGAGTTCCTTGCTATAAATGTTTGGAGACCACACAGCTTCGAATGAATGTGTGGGAGACACCAGAGCTCAGAGCAAACGGAGTCAAAGAATGACCAGAAAAATTAACTGCCCTTGGTAAGAGAAGCTTCATCTAGATTCAAGGCATCCAGAAAGTGATTTAAAGCATTTCAAAATATTTTTCTTTAGAGTGTTGCTCCCAAATCCCGAACGTCATAAAATCTCTTCCAAAGTCCAGACAAATCTCTTGGTGTTTTACAGCTTAAACCCTTGTGCAGTACTTTGATAATGAATCGCCATAAATGACGGATAATGCAAGAGTGATCAAGTTGTGAGAAATCAAGTACATAGAAACAAGTCGTTTCTCAGCGGGGCATCCTATGTGGGGCAAAAACCATTAATGAGAGATGTCAAAATAGACAGTCTCTCCAATAAAAATCATAGAAGTATTTCACGTAATTATTTAGCTGTATAGTATGTTTACTCACCAGATAGAAAACATCTCTGTTTCTTTCGTCTTTTCTGTCAGTAGATTTTATTGTCAGCTCTCAGAAATATTCATTGTACAGAGGAAAGGAACAGAAAGATATATCCTCTGCCCTCACAACATTCTTCAGTGAACTAGATTAATCACAAATAACAAACAGTGCTCCGGGAACAGATGTGTGTCATTACCGCAATAATATTTTACAGTGTGCCTTTAATTGCCCTGTGTTTTATAGGCAGTGGGGCAACTACTGGTCTTTGCTATACAACGAGAAAACAGGAAGGGGCCTTTGGGAGTCTGGGTGAATCTCCAGTGAGCAGACCTTGGCGTTTTGAGTTTCATACAGGGGAATTTAAAACTCAGTATTTTAGAAGAAGTGTATATACATGTATATACACATATGGTTTACTTAATATAGACATGCTTAGAGATTGATCACTGTAACTAGAAGAAATAGGCAATTAGGATTCATTCTGAGCAAGAGATGGAGTGTTACCTTTTCCCAACTCTCTCAGCCACATACTTTGAATGTAAATCGGGCCCTTAAGTTTGGATTTTCCTATGAATCATCTAGCTAATCCTCAGCGCAGTTCTTAAACCAGCTTTACTCATATCAGTGTGACTGGTGAATAGAAATTAGTTGTGCTTGTTAAGCATACTCACCTGATACTCTACACAGCTTGTCCTGCTTGGCTTGCTAAGCCTTTCACATGTGCCTGAGCTGCTTGCTGATGGTCCCTCAAGCAACTGTGCCAGTGCAGAGGTGTCCCTGGGACAGAGCAACTCCCCGGAGAACTGGGAATATGGAAGAAATGGGGGAGGTAGGGCTGAAGTTCTGTTGTGTTGAGTAGGAACAACAAAGATGCACCAGCTTTTCTTAGCAGCCCTGCCTGAGCCTGGCATCGATCTGGAGTTTTTAAAAGAAGGAGGTCAAATACCCAGCCGCTTGCTCACCAAATGAAAAAACAGAAGAGACCTGCTTATGCCCATAAACCTTAATGACAAATAGACCTTTCCAAAGCACTATACCACTTGTCCTCTAGGCTGTAACTTGTGTCTCCCAATTTACCAGTTGCCTGCTTGTACTTCAGAAACCTCTTATTTCAATGACTAGTGCTTAGCTGGAACTAAGACAGTGAGCTGTCTGATAATGTCATGGCTGTTGTGAGGAACAGCTACAAGAAAACACAGAAGATCCTGTCTGGTGGAAGGAGAGAAGGAAAATACCAACAGATCTTGTTAAAAAGTTCTGTGGAATTAATGAGTGGAGTAGGGGGAGTTGATAGATTATTTGAGGGAAACAAAGGAATATTTTTTTAAACGATGCTTTAATAAGAGCTTGACAGGGCAGCCTTTGGTCACCTCCATGTAATTTTTCTAACTTTGCCTGCATTGTTTTCAGTGGTGCTGCATGGGTGTTGGAGCAAAGAATGCAGCTCTATGTGTATTGCAGTTTCATTACTGCTGAAATACAGCCATCTCCGGGACAGAATGCAGAGCTGGCTTGTGCCAGCAAACTCTGAAGTTTAATGGGCATGTGGTGCCAGGGAATGTCGTGCTGGCTGCATGCCAGCTAGCTGTGAACTTTTCTAGAAATTTGTCCTGAAGGGAAAAGAAATGTCATTTGGTTAATCTAGGAGGATTCTTTGCTTTCAGAGAGGAGGCAAAGTTCTCTTCTTTTCTGGTTAATGGACTGAAGGGGGTTGATTCTTAGCTCGGAAACTCAGTTGTTCCAGCAAGAGAGTGTTTACTAGATCAGAATGTGCTTTGGATTGTAAGAGTAATAAGGAGACAACATCTCCAACACTGAAGAAAAATGTCTGTTATTTTTGAGACACAGGTGTGTGAGGTATCTTTATCATTCTTTATTCTTCAACATGATTTTCGTTTGGTATTTCTCCATACTCAGAGGATTTAGTCACGTACAGTGGGAATACCTGCCTGCCCGCATAGCCCCTTGAGATGTTTCAGAGACGTGTCTTCCCCTGCAAACTCAATGCAATTTCTGTTTCTTCATATCTGTTGATACAGCTTCAGCCTGAGATTTTTACACTGATAATTATCAGTTCTACCAGTTCGTCATCTTCACTTCTGACATAGCTTCCATTATGCAGTTCTGCATCTTAACTGCTCTTCATTGCATCTTCTTGATGTATTGCTATTTACTAATCAAACTTGTTTAAACAGGATTTTAATCACAAGCATGACTAAAACTTAACTCTAAGATTTTTTTTATCACAAGTCTTTTTCCCTTTCCATATGTTTACTGTATTGTTGAGAAAAGTCCTTAGTCACTTCTCCGCTCTTCTTCCTCCTCCAAACTATCTTGAATTAATGCTTTTTCCTATCTCTTAGGGATGTTCCATGACTCTTCCAGTTTATCGGCCAGTATCTCTTACTAGGCTAACCCTTTTCCCTGCCGTTGGCCCAAATCCTACTATTTGTTCATATAATATAGCACTCCCTTTATCTTGTGATTTGCCTGCCTCTCCGCCCTGTGATAACTGCTTTGAGGAGCAAAATTTGTCTTTGTTTTTCTAGGCTGGGGAAGAACAGGCAATGGACACTACTACAATCTGAATTGTAAATGTCAGCATTTATTTACAGGGGTCTCATTTTTTAATCTGTTTTCTCCTGTCTTTGAGAGACTACTTTTTCTATGACTGCAGTTACTTCAGATAAAGCAAGGAATAGGTGTTTCACAACACGGCTGTTGTGAAAGCACAGTATTCTGAATTGCAGAGGTTCCAGAAATTGCCCTGAGCTCTGGAATTTAAAGTCTTAAGGATTAATTTGGTAAAAGGAAAAGCTTACTTTCTTTTATGTTGTGTTGAAAAGATCTTTCAATTTGCATTGGACAACCAGCTGATCAGATAATGAACAAGATTGTAACAGCAACATAAGTGTTTTAAAAGAGTAAATGAAGAATAATGTATCCAATTGGAACTAGAGAGGGAATGTAATTACCTGGAGCAGAATCTGTCCGGGATATGGCTGAACACTTCTCTCTCCCCAAAAAAAGTCACACATATTATAACAATTTCAAATCCTCAGAAGTTTTACTTCCCTCCTTTTCCAGGAGAATGCTTTTAGCAGCACATGATGCAGAAGGAAGGTTACTACCTTCTGAATCACCAGCTCCTGTGATACCTGGATAGTCTTCCATAAAAGGACTGGTTTGCAACAGAACTTAACTGGTGGTGACTGATACATTCACGATATAGACGACAGTCTAAAGTTCTAAACTAACACTTAGTTTTCCCCATTTATAATTCTGCACTCTTCCTGACTATGTCCTTCTTCACCCTGTTACCAGATATTCTAGAATAATGCACTGAGCATGCCTGAGCAAAGACAGCACTGGGACCTTGGTGGCAGTCCCAGTCAAGTATATGGGAAGCGGGTACTTCTGACTCTGCTTCACCAGAACATGAAAGTACAGAATTTTGACTTGGGAAGAGTGTTTGTAATTATAACTGAATGTCAGTACCAACATTTTAACCATCCTACCTTTCTTTTGTGCTTTGATTTTTTCTTTTCCACTGTTACTCTATTTTAGAATACTCATGTATATCCAGATTCAGACTCTACAGGAGGCAGAGGAAAAGTTACTGTTGATTTTAGTGAGCTTTATACCAGGACTTAAATTCAACCCTTGAGGGATATGCAACACTTAGCAATACTTGCATTTAAAATATATATTCACTTCTGGTTTACGTCAATATTAAGACAGGAGCAAGTATATTTAATGATGACAGGTCTAAAAATACTGTGGTTTTTTGTCTTGCTTCTCCCAGCAGCAGAATTATATCCCAATTAACGTAGCAATTTACACTGAAATATAGATATGATATTTTTTGCTTCCTTTCATTTCTGTCCACTTCAGAATCAAGCCTTAATTAACACAGTGGGCCAAAAGCATTCACAGGGATCTCTTGAAATCATTAGTTACGTTAGCAGTTCATTAGTTTTGGTACTCAGTTTGGTTAGAAGAACAAAATGTACAGCACAGAAAGGAGAATTTATTTCGTAACTTCATTAGATCATTTTTGTCTTAGCTTTCTTTGAAGTTATGGTCTTGTTCTGCCATATCTTTCCTCTGGCCATGGAAGCTGGTGCTGAAACTGCAATCAGGAAAGAGGTCTTAATGAGGATTGTTAGAGTCTACACCAGGGAATACACACATTCCTTGCCTTTTAAAGCTAGCCAAAAAGCAGGGTACTTTTCTTTTTCTCCATTAATCTTTTTTGCAAAAAAGAATGCATTGTGGGATTTTTAGCTGATAAAAATTTCTTTGTTTTACTTCTTTCTTAACAAGTCCATAAATGGCTAGCTCTCCCCGCCCTCCCCCAACAGCCAGTTCATTAAAGTGTTTACCGCTAATCCAACTGTTTATTTTGGTTGAAGTTAATACTTTAGTGAAACTTTGTATCCCCCAAATAACCAGTGTAAAACTAGGAAAATATGACAAGAGTGTGTATATTCAAACCATCTCCAAACAAGTTGCTCCATTTGCCACAGGCCACAGCTCACCATCTGATCTGGAAAAGTTCTGACGTTTTTTCATGTCATATGGATGCCACGATAATCAATGGTGTCGGAGCTGTGCAGAGATGTGTTGATGCCCTGCTCTGCCTCCCCTCGCTCCCTCTCATCATGCTCTTTGCAGCTTGCTTGGCTCATTTTAGCCTGTCTTTCAGGGTGGTTTTTCAGCTCGTAGGCCTACAACCTATTGGCCCCTTTCTGCTGTCACTTTTGGAAGGACTCAGGGGTCAAATCCCATCTTGTTCCTTAACTGGCCTGAGGTTCTGAGTAGATTATTTATGTAATAGATTTGTTTTATTAATCCTTTCATTTTACGACTGCTATACTATGCAGCTCTGCAGAGCTTCAAATTGAAGATTTCATAATGTCCTATTCCCATGAGATGTCTCTATTGTTATATTCAATTTTTATCAATAAAAATACGCATTTGGAATGAAGATGCTGTCCTCTCCAAACCTTTCTTACAAATTCAGAATTGCTCCAAGGTTCCAAGCCTTTTAACTACCTCTGCGCTACACAGAATCTTCTATTACAACCTCAAACAGCATAAAATTTATTCTAATTTGGGCTCTAGACAGTATTTTAACATTCAGAGGAGGCTGGGTGAAGAGGAGCCCTGTGAATCACTACAGGGATGGAGTGGAAGCTGTAGCCCTGGTGTTGCGTTTCCTTGCGTGAAGGTGATACTCCTGTTGCCCTGGTGCTGTGTTTCACATGCTAAGATGATACTCCACTGGCTGTGCTGGTTGTGCAGCCGGTTTGTATGCGCTGTGTGACATTTCCAAATCCAGTTCAAGTGAAAGAAAACACAGAGCCATGATTTTAATGATGTACTATAAAATAGAACTTCTATTTTTTAATTTATTTTTAAATGGTATTGCCACTTGAGTGGTTAGTTTTGCTCCCTGCTTTTCCTAACTCTTGTTTTCTGCATTCTTCCTTTTCCTTCCATTCTTGCTTTTCCTTAAAAAAAATGAACAAATTATGGGAGTTTCAGACTCCAGTGAGGACACAATGAATTGCAGTAACGATTTCATGCTGTCTTTCTCTAACTCATATAGTTTCGTCTAAGCTTTATTATATATAATTTCATTATTTTAAAAGACAGCAACTTTTCCCCTCCCCCTCTCCTCTTTATCTTTTCTCTTGTCTCCTTTTTTACTCCTTTTTTACACAGCAGTTTAAAGATTACAAGTTAGTTCTGGGGTGGGGTTGTGTGATATAATCAACTTCAAGATAGTCTTTACATTTCCTTTCATCCACTACGATACTGAAATTTATGCTCAGAGGTCAGCACTTACTTTATTTCTTTATTCTCCTTCAATGATATTAAAAGAGACTGTAGCTTTTTTCCTGAAAACACTCTTAGATTAGCACCATGTTATTTAACAATTTTGGTACATAACATTGGATAGAGAGAAAGAGCAGTGCCTTGGAGATAAGTCATTTTATAGCCAGTTCTTGTGAACAGCTTTTTATCGTTTAAGTGAATTTTTTTTTTCTGTCTTTGGGCATTCAGTAATGGAGGAAAAGCCCTCAGGAGGGAATGCTTCCTTTTATAGAAGAAGTTCTGAAATGCTTCAGGCTTTCCCAGGTTGGCCCACGTCCTCCTCTTCCTCTATCAACCCTGTTCCAGGCATAACATTGTATTTTAATTCTCAGGAACATTCTGTGCATGGTTTAGGCTGTTCATGAATGCTGCATGTGTGGGGATTGCAGTATATGGGCACATCGGCTCCAGAAAGTGAACAGAACTGCCCACATTATTCAATGTACAGAGAACACCGAGTGTCATCAGTTCACTGGGCCAGTAAGTCTCAGCATTCCATACTCGGGATTTCTGCTCCTCCAGCTGGGGTGTGATTAGATGGCTCTCAGATGGTAAGGGAGGACAGTGTCATGACTCCTTGCCACATACATACATTTGTGATACCTATGTTGAAAAGCTGTCCATGCACCAGTCCAGTTTACGCTCAGGAGATATATTTTTAAATGCTCTGTAATAAGCTACCTATTCACAACAGAATCATGAACAATTCTGTCATATAGATGTCTGTCAGCTTGTTACAGCTCATTTCAGGTTTGTTACTGTATCTCCTAGTACAAGGCAGCTTGACCTATAATTAGGAATCCTAAACACCACTAATAAATCTCAACTCTATTTTCTTTCAGAGTGTATCACTGGCGAAAAGCTTGCCAGTTGAACCCATATGGAAAGAGTAATTTCCCTAAAGGACAGTTAAAAACATTGTATACCCTGTGTCCTACGGTTTGGTACCAGTATCACATAAAATAATGTAGTTACATGGAAATATTTACCATTCCTTTGTAAGATGGACAGATCAACTTTAATTTCACCCTCCTATATATGCAATCACATAACATATAAACAAATTACAAAATTCATCAAAGAATATTGTTAAATACATGTCCAAAGTGAAATTGAACTAATTGGTTATTTGCTTACCCACACACTTCATAAACACATACATGGAGGCAGATAAACAAATAAGCGATTTTTGAGACATCAGTTTCCTAATAATTTGTCCACCTTTCTAATAGATTCTGAGTGACAACAGTAATAATATTTGGGAAAATGCACCATACCTATATGCGTGTAAACATACAGTTAGGATTGCTCTGGGAATCCTATTTTTGAATTTCCACGCTTCTTTGCAATGAATTGTTTGACCTTCATGATGTATTAACATACAGATTTTTTTTTTTTTTTTAATTTAATATACCGATGAAATTGGGGCAGAGAACACAGATGACTGCCTCTGAGCCCTCAGGCTCCTGATTATCTCAGGATAACTGTGCCTTCCTGGAGTTGCTCAACTGCTGCATTAACAGTCTTTACTGTGAAGAAAGCAGCGTTAGATAAACATCATTCAGAAGGATATCTCTAATTGTTTGAGCCTACAGAAATAATTTGCCCCAAGCATCAGCAGTAGATAGGTGCGGTTTTCAGATCATCAAGAAATATCTCTGGCTAGTATCAACTCAGTGCTGTGTCATCCTCTCGTTTTAATTGACACTGAATGTATCACTTACTCATTCTAACGTATTTACAAATCTTGATTAACTCACAATAGTTAGATGTCAATATATTCATAGCGGTTGCGGTTTTATAGGCTAGGGGTTACCTGCCTTTTTGTGTTTGAATCCCTCATCAGAGATGGTAAAGGACATTTATTTATGCCCAGGCGTTGGCTAGTGCCAGCAACAGCTGCCAGCAGCTGAGTGTGGCACTGGGAAGATGCAGCGCCCAACAGAGGCATCTCAGGAGGTATCTCCACTCCCTGATTAAGCAGCTTTTCAAAACAAGCCGCCATCCTCGTGCTTGCAGTCATGACAAAGAGCAGATCTAGGGAGTGAGGAGCTTTTAAGCCTCGCAAGGCCACCACAGCTAACTACACTGGAGCAGAAGACCTTGCAGTTGCCCTCTCTGTGTGTTGTTGACAAGAGGTGTTTTGAAGATGACCCTCTTTGCCTCTCAGCTTCATATTTTCAGAGTGTGTTTGCTCTTTTTTACATGTTCACCATTTTGTCCTGCATATGTCACCCAACTCGTCTTATAAATGTCCTGCAGTTTTCCACTTGCTCAAGTGTAGAGTCTGTGCACCCAGCGTCACTACGCTTGGAACTCATAGCTCATTTAATGTCAGCACAGAAAATGTATGTACATACCCTACTCAAAGTAGAAGTGTCAGCACAGAAAATGTATATACATACCCTACTCAAAGTAGAAGTGTTGGGGTGCTTGGAATCTCCAACTGGAAGGTCTGCCCCACATAAGTGAGGCCACTATTCCAGTAAATTACATCTATTTCTGCTGTGTAAAACTAGGGAAAGATTGGTTTCCTGGGACCTTACCGTATTTCCAGATTAATTGCATCCAAATGAAATAGAAGGTGCCAATACTATACTGGCAATATCAGATGTTCCTGTCTCATTTACTGAAAGACAAGTTCTGTTTTATTTCCTCATGAATAACAAGTGGCTTGATGGGAGTTCCTGGATGTTGGGACCTATATGAATATAGTAAAAATCAAAGTCATTCTATGAGGGAAAGAAAAGAAAATATAATTTGATTGTTCATTACTTCTTTTTCGGGTAGTTTCATCTGTCCTCAGAAATACTTTCTTGCTAACAATTTGGATTTTGATAGAATATTCCATAGCACTGACTTTCCATCAGAATCTATGTCTAAGCTATGTTTTATAAACTGCTTTTATTTAGATCGTCTCTCTCTTGTCTCCAGGGGATTTAATTTGAACTAACATAGTTCCTTTTTTTTATTTCTCAAGTTTTTTATTCATATGTGACTCAAAATATCATACCCTACGTCAAAGTATCCATTTATCCCTTGTGCATATATGTATAAAAGCACATACATATACACTAATGTATGCCATTTATTTATGCAACATGCAGTATTTTAACAACATCATGCCTATGCTTACACATACTTGTAGCGTATATAATTATTATATAGGGCGATGTAATAATAATAATAATTACAACTGTGTATAAATGTATGTGATGAGAAAGATCGTAAGAGGGTTGTAACAACATGCTAGCTATTACTAGTGGTACTTATTTGCAGAGAGAAAATTGACCAAAATAGCTGTAGTGGATTATGTGTGCCTGAAAAAGTAGCAGTTCTGGAATTGGCGTTATAATTAAAATACATACCTTACTTTAATCCAGAGAAACGTTACGAGGTACAGAAACCCCATTATTATTACTAATAAATTCCCCACAAGTTGAGAGCTGCATGTTGTGAACATTTATCTGTAGGCAGAAGCTAGTGTACTGTTAGAAAGACGACACATTGCTACAGAAAGGCGTTAACGCTGTGGTTTGTGAACATTGAGGCTTCTGAAGCCTCTTCTCTTTCCAGAGCGAGCACTCACAAATCTGCTGTAGGAAGAGATAAATAGCTAGACTTCAATCCCAGCCGGCTTCCACTCCTCTGAACGGCTCATTCAGAAGCACTCAGCTTTACAGACATTTTATCCTGAGGCTTTTATCACTGAAAGGAAGCGGGGACACGACTTCCCTGTTCCACTGCCGGCTCCCCAGGTTGTGCATAGATCCGCTGCCACAATAGGCTGTAGTTGTCTTTCAGCAGCAAACACAAACACAAACCAGGCCATAGCTACCACAAACAGAGAAAAAGCAATAATAATAATAACCTCAGCTATTTTCAAGCTGAGATAGATCCATGAAGTGCCACTGGTATTTTGGTTGCAAGATGATGAGATGTGAACTTGTTGAAATAATACAAAGCAATCCATTGTAATTATACTGATGAAAATGAGAAGGGTGTCAGACCAAGCACTTTTGCATCATGGATATTGTCTGTGAGGTTTTAAGGTCTGAAAATCGCTTGTTCAGTCTTTAAAAAAATGTTTTTATGAGTGCAAAGTTTAGCAGTTTAACGATACTTGCATTCTATGCAACATGTTGTCCTCCATTTAAACAAATCAAGGGTTTGATCTCATATTTACGACCAAGCTAAAACTTTCAGAGCTCTGAGTGCACAAGGAATGCATAATGAGATTTTAAGAGACTCATATCTGCAGGTCACAGCTGCCTTGAATATCCCTTAACAACATCTATTCCTAAGTCTTCCTCCCAGCTCAGAGGGAGAGGAAAAGATATTAATTAAGGGTGCTACGCCAGTTCATACCAGCCAGAGATCCAACCTAATAGTTATAGTCCACAATAGAAAGAAGAGTCTTGATGGAGATCTCCAGGATACATATGCTAATTATCCAGAAGATAATTACTGGGTGCAATGGTAGGAGATGATGAGTACTCCTTACTCACACTGGCACCTGTAGGCCAAGCGTGAAATGGTGCTGGCTTCTTCATACTGGCAGATAAAGTAGTAACAGGAGAATCAAAGATACTCATCAATGCTAAGGAAAAAGTCCTATATGAAAACTGCGTATATATTAACCAGCAGCTCTTTTGAACAGAGTGGGAATTTTTAGATTTATATTGATATGCCAAAAGGGGTGCAAGAAACTGGCTGCTGGACTTCAAGTAATGAAAACCTTCTATCACTTTCTCCTGACCTGTCACGGTAATCTAATATTTCTTCTGGGTTTCCCCAGTCCACATGTTCTGTATTGTCCCCATGGGGTTTTCCCTGTGATCTGTTTGAGATGTCAGTCTGCTGAAAGGATTCCTCTGGACCAGAAGACAACTTGGCAATGGGGCCTGTTGTGGCCATCTTTTGCCCAAGTGCCACAGAAGCTTTTCTGAATGCCCTCAGTACAAATATAGCATGGGACACTACAACAGAGAGAGTGGGGTTGTGAGCTTAAATTGAAGGTTACTCTGTCATCGAAGACAACATTTCTGAAAGCATTTAAGTGCAGAAGCACATAAGAGGTCAGACCAACAATCTGGCTGGTCCTGTGTTCTGCCTTTGACACAGATGGGAGACGTTGTACAGGGAGAAGAGCAAGTGAGCCCTGACACCTTCTGTGGTCCATTACTTGCATATACCCCCAGCATCCAGAACTGTTGTACTGGGGGTGTTGGAGGGTACCAGGTCCTTTTGATACTCATTTATGGACCTGTTGTCTGTGCATTTGTTAGAAGTTGTTCAACTGTTGTTCAGCTGAAATCTAGCTATATATCTGAAAATACTTGGAAGCTCAGAGTACCGTTTGCCCCTAATGCTATTCACTAAATAGTCACAGTTTTTTGAGCATGAAGACAAGCCTTAGGAAAAGACAAAGAAATCAATTTCTTTCTCTTTCTTCTTGGACTATATCTTTTCCCTTTAAGTTCCTTGCTTCCATCTCTTGCATTTCATTGTATTACTGTTGCTATTTGAGTCCTGCAAGATTCCCAGTCTACCTCATTGTACAATTCAATGTACAATTCATTGTACAATTCAATTCATTTCCAATTCCTGAATGTTTTTTGCATATTAGATTTTCAGTATTTCTTTTTTTGTTCTTTTCTGGTTCTTGTACTCTTGTTTCCTTTCATACTGCACATCCATCTTGCAAAGCAAACAACTTAGTGTCATCTACTTCAGTGCATTATACTGCATTTATTTCACAAAGGTTTTTGAAAGTAGTTCTCAGAAAAAAGTTCTGTGACCCTTTGTGTATAAACTGGATGTCATATGTGGCTTCTCATGTGGTTTTCTCAGCTGAAGGGTGTAAGAAAGCATTCAAAAATGCTGGTGGCTTCAAATACATGAGAGAGTTGAGATAGATTCGTACCAGCCTGCATTTCTGTTACAGTTGTCAGCAGAAACATCATATAACATACAGAGTTATGGGCCAGGGCAAGGCCAAAATTCGGAGGCAATCTAGTGGTCCCTGCCTGGGACTTTTGGACCTTTAAGCGTTAGTAAGTCTCAGTGGCCAAGTGGGGAAGCACCAGATCAGGCCCAAGACCGACCTGGTGCCTGAAGCAGACCCGATTTAGTGGCAAACTGCGCACCCTTCACTTGTAGAGAAATTGTGCTCACTGCAAGATCAGGCTGGTGAGACCCTTGCCCCTGCTGTCCTGCTAGAGATCATACCACGACCTCTCTAGGGAGGACTAGAGCAATGTGTGGGCTGTGTGTCCACAGACATTGCTTTGATGGCCACGAGGCCACAAAGTTCCACCTGGTTGCCTTCCTCAGTGCCTGAGAAAGTGCAAAGCATGTGTGGGGGGGTTCCCAGGCTGGGCACCCAAAGCCAGGCATGAGGGCACAAGCCAGCTGGGGTAGCTCAACCGGATCAGAGCCAGCAGCTACACAGTGCACTGTGCTACAGCATTTCCTTCTGCCTGGCCTTATGCTCACTCCTGCTCTGCTGCTGAGATATCATCAGCAGTTTTAAAGCTGCATGAAAGCTGGCTGTTAGTGACTGTGAGGGGTGGGAGGGACAGAGCTCTAACTTCCTATCAGGTTTTCCACTAAGTAGAGTCTGGCCATACCTACAAGTTAACAGTCCTTCATAATGAGTGTCCATGTAAATCAGAACCTTAATTATTAAGTGAATTGCAGAAAATATATACCTCCTTTTCTACTATGTATATTTAAAGAGTTCTGTCAATAAATTAAAAATCCCCTCCAAAATGCTTCTCATTCCCCAGGGATCATACAGCACCTCCTATGTCTGTCTTAGTGTCATTCTCCCAGTCTGTTTTGCACTACTGTTGAACAGAGGTCATACCTAGCAGCAGTTCTTCCAGAGTGCTACCTTGGAACTATAGGTCCTTCTAGGCCTGGTGTCTATGCTGGTGTTTGTCTTGAGCTTAGTCCTCCAGGGATCTAAGCAGATTTGTCATCTAGAAGTAGGTGAAGTATAAGGTGATATCAGTACAACTGCAGAAAATTTAAAAAATACATATGCCTGCATTGTAAGAGAAATGAAGCTTTTAATTATTCAGCATTCATCACCTGCTTGGGACAATATAGCTTTGTGATCCATTAAAAACTTCATTTTATTTTTATTTTTTCCCAACTTTGTACAGTTACATCAACCTTCCCTAGACACCTTTTAACACTACAGTCTGTAAGCAGCTCTGCCCTGAAGACAGAGTTATAGGGAGGGTCATGATCTTTTTATAAGATAGATATTACTGAAAGGTCAGGTACACTTTGGGCACTATTCTTCCCTAGCTTTGCTACTGGGGGAAATATACAGATTGCCTTAACTATTCAGTATCTCCTCCAGTGCAGAGGGAAGTTAGGCCTGAGGCCTTGTTTCCTTCCTGGTGAAGGACCAGACCCGCTGCTTCATGCAGTAAAAAGAAATACGTTTGTCTCTACTCCCTGTACAAGACCTTCCTTTAATTTTTTACCAGGGTATCATGGGAAGGTCAGATGAAATCTGGCCCTAAAGCATTTAATCTGACTCATTTTTTTGTACAGCTTCTTTCATGTAAACAGTACAGTAAAGCACTTTGCAGAACAAAGGAGTATTTGAGAAGCCTGCTAAAGATGTTGGGTTCATTAGATTCACATAAGGCCAAATTCTGTCCTTCAGGACACACCTTTCATTAGGAGTTAGATCATGCATCCGGGGAATGGAAATTATCCTTTAATGCAGTCGTATCAAAGAGATTCCACTTGACAGTTTTCTCCTTTCTTTCCACAATTAGAAATGCTAGCAAAAGCCCTAGAACAATAGTTATTTTTCCTTTGATTTATTCCGTATCTCGGGCTTGTTGCTTAATTTTTCAAAAATTCTGTATGACCATGGGAGAGCCCTGTTTCTGTTGGCAAATGGCTAACTTTCGTCTCCTGCCTTTGCTCTCCCCCAGTAACCAGCTTTTCAGTTTCAAGTTATTTCTTGGCCTCTGCAGAATGAGAAGGAAGATGTTGTTGCAGAAAGGGACCCGCTTGTTGGCGTTCGTGGCCCAGGGTCTGTCTCTCTGAGTTGGCTGGGCCTTCCTTGCAAAGATGGGGATAGAGAGTGGAAAGGCTTTGTTGCATTACGCAGGTGATATGGGAGGTTGGGGAGGCAGATGGTATCAGCAGGAGAAAAGGAGATGAGGCAAATCTGCAGATAAAAAGTCAGTAAATGTGCTAACAGCACTAGGCAGTAACGCACCATCTAACATCCCTAAAACAGCAATTCTGCTTGTTGGAAGACTGAGAGGAGTGGACTGCAGAAAGTGCCTAGACTCACTCATGCTCTCCATGAACAACACGTTCCACTGCCAGCATTGAAGACAGAATACTGGATGAGATGGATCATTAGTTTGACTTAGTGCGATGTTTTTGCTGCTCTTAATTAGGGTCTGATACTTGAAATTATTGTTGTTTTTCAGTGAAAATTTCATAGCACTCGGATTGTAATGGCAATGAATCAAGTTTAAGCAGAAGTCATGTTTGTCTTAGTTTTTATTGCCACAGGATGATTTTCTATCTCATAGGTGTTCTTCTTTACTGTCCACTTGCAACACATCATATAACTACTGGTGTCTTAGTCTGTATTTCTGAGGGGGTGCATCAGAAAGGCACTGCCAGAAGGGAGAGAGGAAGGGAGAGTGAGAGAGAGCTGGAAACAGATAATGTACCAGATGTGGGCTCGTTCTTTTAAAATCCAAAATTTCTGTTCCAATTTAAAAAAAAATACCTAGGTTTTATTCCAGGTAGAAGGGTGATCAAGTCTGACATAGTGATTTTTTTCAGACTCATACTCAGTTATCAATCTGATTTACCTCACTTAATCCCTTTGGAAATTGTATCTGACCTAATTTTTTCAGCAGTGACTCTTACGGCAAGAACAAATAATAGAGGTGACCCTGTGCATTCCTGCCATATCTCTTTCTCTGTAATGTGGATTATTCTAGTTTCAGTCCACATTCATCTGTGAAAAGACAAAGTCAAAGATCAGTTCAAACCAGCTGATACATTCCTGCAAATTCACATTTGGCAGGACTGTAAGTGGGTAAATATTGCTAACATGTATTGATTGCTTTTTCTGCTTCAGCCAACAGACCCAAAGTTTTCTGCCAAATACTCGCTTTTTGTAAATGGCACCTCACATTGCCTGATGTTGCCTGAGCTGTATCAATTCACTGCAAACCTCACCTGCTCTGAGAGTGTTACTGGCTTTGTAGGGGATTCTGCTCTTTTCAACAACAGATTTTGTGATTTCCCCCTTTAATCCAAATTTAGCAGAGAAACAGACTGCTAATAGTAAGACTTCCAATGATGGCCATTTGCCATGTTTTAGGGAGTTGTCTGTCTCTTAAACTGCTGTGGCACTGCAAGGTGGAAACCTTATAAATTGCTTTTATCTCTCTTGGGCCATTATTATTTCTCTGTGTGTACGTGTGTGCACTTGTGTGTACTTGTGTGTGAGTGTTTGTGTAACCTGATAACTGGTCTACTCTGTTAATGTGTCTTCTGTATGGCTCCTGCTGCAGACAGCAGCTGAGCTGCCCTCACCGCCCATGGTGGCTGATGGAGAATGCTCAGAATTCAACAAGTGTCCGCTGGCTCAGCTGCTTTTTTATCCTCTACAAAAGCAGCCCTGCAGTGCAGAGGAAAGCGTGCTCTGCTCCAAGCAGCAATATTCTGGGTTGCTGGTGGTCGTGAGGGAGAGGCTGTTTTGGATTCAACGACAGATGGAAAAAAAATAATGTTTCCGCAAAGAAGTGCTTTCCATTTGCCAGAGACAGACCCGGGTTATGAAAAGAACTGTGGAGCTGGATGCTGTTGCGTCGTTTAGGTATAGAAGCTGAGAAAAGGAAATGTTTTATTGAGTGATATTGTTTCTACAAGGATTATAAAAGAATTACTCCTTCTAACATGATGAAGTCTTAATAGGTCCAATATCAGTGTCCTAGGGCGCTACGGAAACATGGCAAAGAGATATACCCTGCTTTAAGAAGGACATAGGCTATTTGAAGAAGATATGGAAATCCATTATTGCTGCTTTTGACACGACATTGGTGGTTATAGTGAAGACCTATATGAATAAACATAATCAATAATGCAAGATGAATGCCCCCCTTTAACAGCAACTGCTGCATGAAGTAGTTCATTTAAGACTCCTTTGCCGGACTGGACGTTATACAGTGACTTATAAATGCTTTCACTATTGGTTCTTTCTCTGCCATGGTCATTAATCAGCTCACACTTTCATTTAGCTTACTGTTATGAAGAAAATCGTGCCTCTTGTATTATATAGCTGCAGCGTGATGGACCCTTCCTCCTCTCACCTAACTCTTCCTCAGTGCATCTGTGTAGTGGCAGCAAAGGAAATGAGCTTTATAGCTCCTGGCCTCGCAAGCATTACCTCCATTAGCTGTTGGTACTGAGAATAGCCCACCTGGAAGAGCAGCTAGAAAAGGCTTGAACACCATCCCTTCACCTCACAGTTTTTCTGTTCCCCATTCCCCCAAATGGGCTTGAAGTAGGAGTGATTTAACTCCATAATGAGATTCCTAGTGATTGGATCAGTCCCTTAAATAGAAGAAATATCATCTTCAGTTTCAAAGTATTTGTGGTGCTAAAAGTCTCTGGTTTTGGGGTTTTTTTTATTTTATTAATTTTTTATTTTTAAAAGAAGGGAAACTGAGGCAGAAAGGAAGAGTAGCATGAAGGACAGAACTTCAAGGCTTTCACAGAGTGGTCTTCCTCCCGTTTTATGCAGGGGGATATAGAGGTCCTCATGTGGGGTCCTTGTGACAGGATGGGTGGTGCAAGCTGCTGATTAACTGTTTTGAATGAGCTTACAGCTCTGCAGTTGGAGGGCTAATGAGTAAGGAATTATTACCTGCTCTTGGATCTCAATTATGCAATCTTTGTCTCTGTTCTTCTGCAAAGCAAGAAAATTGAAGCAGAAATGAAATTTATTAGCAGGACAAGCTGCATTATGAATGTGGTAAATGCTGGTATCTTATTGCAAATGAGGTATTTGCTAAATAGAAATGCTTTTAAAACAGTATAATCCTTCACTGTCCCTCCAGGACAAACAACTGGAGAGCAGTGATTGCAGAAATCATTTAGGTCATGCAAATCAAGCTCCAGCAGCAGTGTTTCATGCAGTGAGAAGAGAAGGCTACACTGTCCTATTAAGAAGACTTGTAATGATAAAACATGATTAAAATGACTTAGAAGAAATTACCAAGTGGGGGTCAAGAAGGGCTAAGAAGGGCAGGCTGATCATGGAAATGTGTTTTTAAATGGACTAATTCCAAGGGAGTATGTTTATCATAGTCACACATAAACGGCTGAACAATAATCACACCAAAATTATGTGAAAATTATAGCCCTTACAGGATCTGAGGGTAGTTTAGTAGCTTTTTATATACAGGGCTGATTTACATCAAGTGACGTAGGGGTCTAAAATTCTCACGTAATGTTTTCACAAAAGATGACAATCAGCTTTCTTCTGGACTTAAATTTAAATGTCGGAGAAATATCAAGTTACCCAATATTGTACAGTGTAAGCAGAATGTAACAAAAGGTACTGCAGCTAATGCTGCTGCAGTAAGCTTTGTTGTACAGGGGAGCCAGCTCTGTCATTTGCAGATCCTGAAGATGAATTTCCTTTACAGTGGCGCTGGCTTGCCAGTCCAGCTGAATGAAGTGTAATTGCTTTCTTTAATGGAACTAAGCAGTCTGGGATATTTTTTATGTGTGGCAATACCTGGAGAAAACGTATCGAATGCCCTGTTTGGTTACAACAGATTCTGCATGGGCGCTTCACAACTTGGAGAGCATTGACTCTTTGGTGTTACTGCACAGCAGAGCTGAGAAGTACCTCTTTATAAGCTAATGGTTATAAACCAGATTGAACAGCAAGCTGTTTCTTGGCAAACACCACCGAGCATGTCTGTTCCTCCTCCCCCCTCCTCCCCGGCCACCCCTTGCTTCAATTCTCAGAATTATTTCTATTTCCATCTCTCGGAGGTTTTGGTGCCGAGGGCCCAAGGGCGGTTCTGGCGCATGCAACTCCCCAAAGTCAGTGACACCAGCCTGAAATGATGTGCTCCTCCGACTGCTGACGCTCGGCTTTGGACTTGCCAGCTCCAAATTAGGTTCTGAGGAATGTGGATTTTTGATGAGCTACCAAAGGGGGAGAAGCGGCTGGCTCTGGGGCTACATCAGCCGCTTCCCAGCCTTCCTTGCCAAAGGCATGTGGATGGTAGGGACGAAGAAAGGTTCAGGAGGACAATAGTGACGGCTAGCATGAAAAGGAAGGGACAACCAAGGCTGTCCTTGGCCTGGCCATGGTGTTGTAGCAGGGAAAGTGAGAAGCCAATTAGATCTCTACCCAACAGTACGACGAAGAGCACAGGAGCTAATTACGTACGAGGTGTTACTGTGACAACCCATGAAGCAGCAGCACGCTGAAAACAAAGTACGGAAGTGTAAAGCCAAAACCAGAGGAGAAAAAAAAAAGAAAAGATAAAAAACATGAAAGAAAGGGGAAAAGAAGTACAACAGAGGCAAGAGCGAATGAAAAGGTCAAAATACAATTTGAAAGGATGGGGGGAAAAAAAGAGTAGGTAGTGATGGGGCACCAAGATAGATGCACGATCAGAAACGAAGTGTCTGATAGCCTGAAAAATGGTTAGCAAATGAGGTATCAGGATGTGGTGCTTACACACCAAAGACCCAGGGATGTTTTGGGTGGGGTTTTTTATGCTGACTGTAACCATCTCAAAGTTAGGTGTTCAGCCTGAGGAGGTCTCCTAGGGTCCGTCTGTAGTTAGCAGAGAGAGACAAGTACCAGGGGAGGCTTGGTCGTTCTGCAGTCAGCATGGATGCAATGGCTAAACAGATGTTTCCTTTGCTGTCAGTGATGGCTTTAATTAATTGCAGCTCTTTTTGTCTTCTTGCCTTCCCACTTCTCTGCACTGTTGTATGACTAATACTAGTGAAGCTGTTGTTGGGGGGTGTCTGTGCAGTGAACTGTGTTGGGAAATCCAGGAGAACTCTTGTTAGTCCACGTTGGTCATTTGATCTGGTGGTCAGTGAGTGGCCATGTAGAGTTTTGCTGACCTGCTGAAGGAGTCTTACTGGGGGGCAAAAATGAGTGCGATAAGCTGTCACTGCCAGTGGAAAAGCTGCCCACTTGCTATGCTGAAGGATGGTGAGTGACTTGTTCGTTGGAGGTGTCTCAGGGCAGAGAGCTCTGATGGCTATCCTAGCCTGGCAGCCTCACTTCTTCATGGCCGTACTCTTTGTAGCTGTCAGCTACTCTTGTTGCAACCTACTTAGGGTGCTAAATTCATGGCAGCAGAGTTAGCTTCATGCCAGAGTGGTCCAGGAGAGTGTGAGGGAGCTGCTCCCCAGAAGTGCTGGTTGGTTGTGGTGGGCCATATTTTTGAATGGCTGGGGGGATGTTGCACACTGTGTAATTGCTGCACGGCTCTGAGGCCTTTCACAATGTCTAATGGCCTTTCATATGGCAGGAGTTCGCTTCTGTAAGGTCTCCCATATTCTCCCTGCTACTGTCATTTTCCCGCTGGGCGAATTGCTTTGACAGTGCAAACAGTACCCCTGTCAGCTGTCTTTCGTATTTAAAAACTTCATATATACAAATTTGCAATAACTAATTACAGAAAGGAAATTCTGTTGCAGCAGCTGTCAGAGGACAGTGAAAATTAATAGAAACCAGTTCAATGAAAATGGTCTTCATTTGAAACAGCTAAAATGCATGGTTGATTTAAGTTTCTGGCCAGCTTGGATTAAGTAATCTACGCTGGGCACAGACCTCCAGCCGTCACTGCACGGCTAATGAGTGAAACAATTCTCTTATTATAAAATCATTATCAGTCAATAAAATGAGCTCAAACCACAAAACAGGAGCAAAGTTCAGGGATCCGAGAATTTATAGTTTAGCCCCATCACTGAAAATGTCAGGAAATTAAAAGAAGCTCTATGTAAGTCACCACACAGTGGAACCCAACGCACAAAAACAATCCCCAAGTGCCATGGAAACGCTCATGGGCTCTTCTGAAACAAAATGCTGTTTCTAAGGTGAAAGAATGGGGCCTTAATCTTTGCTCCCAGCTCTTCATGCCCACCTTCATCCTGTAAGTATGGTTCACACAGCTGCTAATTATCTAGCAAAATGCAGGCACAGAAGACAGAGGTGAACACTCAGCTTGAAGAATAAAAAAGAGCAATACGAAACATATCTAAATTAGGCTATAAAGACATACAATAAGAACAAAACAGCAAGCTGGCATGATACCTACTGGGCCTGCACAGTTCCCCATGAAGGGCCCGTACTGTTTCTAGACACAATCTGGGTGTGTGCAGACCCGTCTTAGGAGTTACCAAGAGCAGGCTGGATCATCAGTGATGGCTAATTGTCAGCTGACTGTTGTTGAAGTTGACAGTGAAACTAACTGGTGATTTTTCTCAACAAAGGTTATATCAGAGGAAGAGTTTATTGCATTACACGTCTCATTTGGCTAGGCTCTGCTCCTCTGGTCTTGGCTCGGCTGATGTTTATTCATCACCTTCTTTCCCTTCCCCTTGTTCAAAGCAAAGAGGTCGCTTTTAGGCGGCTTCAGCAGCTCCGTGCTGGGACTCGGCCGGTCCCAGCTTCCTAGCGGGTCCTTGGGCTGCCCAGTTCTGCCTCCTGCATGCATGGCTCTCTGCCCAAAGAACTGCAGACGGGATCTCTAACACCCTACTTCCTTTCGCAATGGTTGAAGGAGTCACTTAATCCAATTAATTTGCTCCTAGAGGGTTGAAAAAAGGCCAGATTCAGAGGGGTCACGGTAGGGCAGAAAAAGAGGAAACAAAGTGTTGGAGAGAAGGGGTTGGTGAAGGTGAAATATGTTATGTAAAAAAGCACTGCCTGTTTTTGCTTAGACAAATTTTATACCCTAGCCACAGAATCACAGCGTATGCATGGTCACCTGGAATATGAACAGGCAGTTTATTGTGCTAAATTCAGACTGTTTTCAGCCTCAGGAAGACATTACTGCACTGGCTGATGACGCTGTCACAGTTTCAAGGTTACCTTTGTGACCACACAGGAGAGGAGCAGATACCATGGCAATTTAGGTTCTAGACCAGGGTCCTGAGGAAAGTGAATCCTTGCAAATTCCAGGGTATGAAATAAGAAAATATTGAAAATAATTAAAAACCACAAAAACTATATAAACTACTATTAAAAAGAGAGCAAATCTATGACTCACAGAATATAGATATATCAATTTAAGACACAGCAATGGACTTATTTAGGATAATAGTACTTAGCTCTGTTATACAGCTCTTTTATTTGTATATCTTAAAGTTCTTTATTGAAATGAAGGAAATATACTTTTGTTTTACACATTACAAATATCAAGTGGATTGAATCACAAAGAAGCCTAATGACTAACCCATCGAGAAACACTGGGTCATTGTCCGTCTGGGTCTAGCCTGGACCTTTTTGTCTGCCAAAAATGATTTTAATCTGTAGGTTTTGTTGGAAACGGATGCATATCAGAGCCTCCTGTAAGAAACCTTTGGGTCTCTGGTACATTGCCAAGGCTATAGTTTCAGGCCTAACATATTTAGGCTACCTCGCAAATGGGCTAACCTTGTAATATATGCTTGCAAACTTTGTAACTAGGCAACTAAAGAAAGAAAAAACCTCCATGGTGGTTATCAAATTTGTCTTAGGAAACCCTTGTCCTGCTGTGCAACTTAAACCAAGAGATGGTGTTGCAACAGAATTACATTTTCTCTTAAATTATATTGTCTCCTAATTCATGCAACTGTATTATCCTAGTTTTACTCTGAACCACCACGCTGCATCATATCTTCCACATCAGAGAGGCAAAATGCTAATTTTTATGTGATTTTACCTCTTGTTATTAAATAATTCTGCTATCTAAATAGTTAAGAATTCTTGTCTAAACACACACATTTTATTTCACTGCATCTGGCTTCTCTATCGTTAATGAATAAAAACTAAAGGAGGAAGCATAGCTCTGGGCTTTTTCTGTTTCTCTTTATCTATTCCAGTTTGGAGATCCCAAGAGGCACTGGGGAGTTACGGTTTTTTAATATCCATCCATATACAGATCACTTGTCGTGATCGCGGTGCTTGTCAGAAGGGTTCTGCAGATGAACCTTCGCTTGCCTCCACCAGCCAAGCTAACCTCAAGTTGCTTCTTGTTATGCTGTGTCCCAGTGAACTTCAAGGAGCTTACACGAAGCAGATGTTGTGATGCAATGCAGTGGATGAGCTTTCTCAGAAGAGCCAAGAAATCCAACGCCAGATTTCTTACAGATCTTTGTAAATCTGCCACGGCAAGACACAAAGTAGAAAGGTATCCTAATTAATGCTATGTATCCCAATATTAAGAAATAATAACTTATCCAAGGAGGTGGCTGTATGTTGCTGTTGGAATGATGACGTCGAAGATTGGACAAAATTATAGCCGAAGTACAATTAAATACTCTGAACTGAGCTGAAGGCCTTATATAAATACCACGATTATCTGACATAGTAGATTATCAATTTGATGATACCTATAAAGCCCCTCTCTCTCTCAAAAAAAAAAAAAAAGCCAAATATAGGGTAAAAACACCCTTCCGAAATATTGTCAGGAAATGCAGCAGCTTTTACATAGACTCATCTGTTTCTGCAGAGAATTCAAATGCCTCCTCAGGGAACAGTGATTCCTAGGCAGAAGTGCCAGTGTGAAACGCTCTGTGTGGCTGGAGCCAGGAAGAAAAATCAGGCCTTTCACTCTAGATGTATCTGACGTCATCTGTGAACAGTTCAGGAATCTATATGTCTTTCCAGAAGGAGATTAATGATTGCCTTTTTTCCAATCATCTGTTCGTAGCAGCCGGGCTGTGTGGAGCAAGTCTTGTGCACCGCATCCTGAAAAGTTTGCTATTTGCAAAACATTTTACCATTTTCCACTTTAGAAGCATCTAAATTTAGTAATGGTACATAACTCTGCCTCCCTGGGGGCCTCCAGTTCAAAAGTCCAGCTCTGTTTTGAATGTAAGTATACAGCAAACAGCACAGCATGACGGCACAGCAGTGGCTGAAGAACAACCTACGTCTGTTCCTCAAGGCAAAATCTTTATCCACTCAATCTGAGGGTGCGGGACCCCAGGTGGGGATGCTTGGGGGTGTGGCAATTGAAGGCATTTTCTGTCCTCCTTTCAGTGTGGCCTCACAGCAGCAGGGACACGGGTGGTTCTGGTTCTCCCTCCAGATGGCTGTGGCTCCGTGGCTGCTTTCAGCTTCCACCAGGCATTGCGTTGCTGAGAAGCAGTCACTCAGTTGAATGGCAGCCCTGGGGTCTTGTAGCCCACCCTTCCTTTGCAAAATCCTGCTTGCTGGACCATAAGCCTGCTTACAACACCACTGTTCACCGTCCCACTGGTTCTGGGCTTCCCTCAGAGGGAAGCAGAAAGCAGATCTCACCCTCCCTGAACTGCAAAAGCAGATGTCAGGTCAAACTGGGCACGTCAGCAGGGTGCAGAGGCTATTGCTGTCCAAGCTGTCCAAAATCATCTCACTGCTCTAGTGTTTCCCCTCTTTCTGTCTGCATGGATATAATACAGAATCCTAAATGCTTTAGTAACACTTTTTTTCTTCTTCTCAGTAGCTCTAGTAACAACAATAAAACAATTTGCCTAGGAACGAATTCTTAAGTTATGAACTCTAGATTCGAACAAAGAGCATTTATATTGTGTGAAAAAGAGAAGGCCTTTGTTTGAACACAACAACCAGGCATGAAGAAAATACAGAAGTATGTTTGGCCAAATTTTTCAGCTTCATTTTCTGTCAATAAGCTGGTGGTAACAGAACAGAATTTTTCTTGCTGAGTTTAATGCTTCTGCTGTATTATTTTAGATATGCTCCATTACCTTATTGGACAAAGGATCTGTTTTTTCTCTGCATACAATAGACTTCACGCTTCTGGTGTGAATTCCTTTGAATGCTATGAGGAATTGCACAGGGAACTGTTTCCTTTGGCAAGAAGGAATGGTGGAAAACAGAAGATGCTGCTTATGAAACTCCATGGGACTGAGCCTGCCTAGCCACACTGCAGCATAAATTCAGTTCAATACTTATCAAAAAGCAATATATCTGCACAGTTCCACTTTGCAGCCAAGTTTAGATTACTTCTTGAGAACTTCTCTAATGTATTCAACTGTGCATGATGAAAGGCTTGCACCTGAAACTAGACTCAAAATACTTTCACTGTGTGAAAACATACACTACTGTTGTGCTCAGTTGTGGGGTTTTTTGTTTGTTTAAAGGTAGAGGTACATTTGTCCAGTCTTCTGAAGAAGAATCACATCTCCTCTCTTCATCTCAACGTCAAAGATCAACCCTACTTTGTCGATTCTAGAAATACTTCCTGAAATATCTCCTTCAAATACCAAAACCAAGAACCTTAAGCAACAACGTGGAGGACAGAATGCTGAAGATGTGACCCTCTCCTCACCACAAAATGCTGTAGATGAGTAAAATTAGCATGGGTTCCAGAGTGACTAGACAACTTAATGAAAGATGAATCCATTGGGGGCTATTAAATGCAAAATCACCATGTCTGGTTCAGGAATCCTCTGAACCACAAATTGCTGTGTGCTCGATAGATATTCTGGGAACAACATCATGCACTTGCTCTGTTCCTAAATTCTTTTCTATGCATTTACTCCTGCCCACTGTCAGAGATGGGATACTGGACTGTGCTGATGTTCCCTGACTTGGTATCCTCGTTTCTATGTTTTGAAAGATTTCTGTGAGTTATTTCACACTTCTTCATAGGAAAAATTGGAGGAAGAGAGCAAACAAATGATAACTCACAGAGGAATGTGAATAGGGGTCACTACGAGGAAAACTGAAAGAGAGGAAAGTTCCAAATTTTGTCATTTCTCTATGCATTTTCCCACTCTCCTTCCATAACATGTTTATGATGTGAGGAGATGCTAAGCCACTTTTGGATGGATTGTGTGTAACCTGATGAATCTTAGAAGAGTGAAGAGCTTGCTGTAAGTTCTGATCCATTTCCAGTCCAAACAGTCTGCCTCGGAGTCAAAAGAAAACACTGTGGTCAGTCTGTCTTGCTCTCTTTACATCCCTAGTGCTGCTAAAAGTGCAATTTAAAAAAGCACATGTAATTCTACTCAGTCATGCCTTAGGAGATGCATTTGGGTATAGAGTACCTGTCCCTGCTCTCCAGCTTTCAAATAGCTTTGGTTTTTAGATTGTTTTCATGGTATGCCTGTGAGGTCACGAAAGCTGAATCTTTCAGTCCCCATTAACTCATTCCTGTTATTTCCACTCTCTCTGCTGAACAATCAGTTTTGCAGTTTCCATTTCAAAAGTTAGGAGTTCATCACCTGTCCAGTCCCCACGGTTGGGCCAGGTAAGGACAGGGACTCCAGCCTTGTTTTCACAAAGTAGCCTGGACTAAGACCTAAAGTTGGGGAAACGGTTGAGAAATCTAGCAGCTGTGGGCTTCTTACTGACATGCAATGAGACTTTGAGTAAATCTCTTATCTTTTGTGTGTCTTAGATGATCTGTCTTTAAAGGAGGCCATTCTCTGTGATCTATAGTTTCAGGCTAAATTACATTGTGGTTAGAGAGGCAGTTTGGATCTGGCCAGGCTCGGTAGTTTCGGCAGTGTTGCATAGACAGCCATCCCATATCTAGAGTAAGTTTGTCTCCGAGGAAGCTCAGCCAATTTTGTACACTGAAGACTGAACTATTTAGTCCGGCCAGACTGAAGCTTGCTCTGCACAGAGGCAACTTGGGTGTCCAAGCACCCCGTGGTTCAAGGTGGCTTTGCAGGAAGCCAGCCTCAGATTAGCAAGCCTGGCACTGAGTTTGAGGTATTAAATCCAGCTGGACCTGAGCTAAATCCTGCAGAGCCCTGAATATAACTGCAGTGTGCTCCTCAGCCAGCGCCGAGCAGTCCTGCGATGTGGAGCATGGACAAAAGGCCACGCTTGTGTGGTCCTGAAGGAATTGACATGCTCCAGAAGGGCATATTAGCACTAATGTGGCACCAGCCATCCTGGCTGACTTTACAGCAAACCATTCAAATGCCTTGGCACTAAGTTGCTCAGTACCATATTGCCTGCAATTTTCGATTAGCTAGGTTATTTCAGGCCTTTATTCCTCTCCTCCTCTCCCATAGCTCTGGATAATGGCAAGTTGGCCACAGCATGAAAGCAATGATTTTGCCATAACTGTAGGTATTATCAGACCCTGTAACTTTTATGGTTATTTAATGCAGTCTTTCAGTTTTTGTCCACCCTTTTTTGGCTAGGCAGCCTGCATTTCAGGATCCTAGCCACGGAGCACAATGAAATTACCGGTTAACTTGTCCCTGTAATAAGCTGCACTTAAAAGTCCTGTCTGTGGGATATGCGGAAGGGATGGGCCAGAGAGCTGGAAATAGGACTTCATTGCATACAAAGAACCACAATAACAAGTACAATGTCACTGCTTAGACAGTTAAACTCGGTAGCATGCTCACAAAAAAAAAACCAACAGAAGTCACCAGTCTTGATAAAGCTGGTTCCTACCAAAACATGTAGTGAATTATTTGTTGGGTTTTTTTTCCAAAAAGGAATACCAAGGCTAAACATGAAAGTTTTTTCAGATAAAAGATGTAATTATAAAGTATTACATTAAAAATAAAATCAGTGAAATGAGTAAAGAGGACTTTGAAAATTTGTCTTCCTTTGTCTATTCTCAATCAGATTTGAAAAGTTTCCAGCACTGTGTTCTTCCTTTTAGATGGTACAGTACCTTGGCAGCATTTCCTGCAGGCTTTTCACGACCTCCTACCGTAATTGCTTTGAAACCTACAGCAATCTCTGTAGAGTCTTCTTAAAAGAATATTACAAAAGTTAGTAATGCAACTATTTTTTCATAGACTTAAAAATGGAAGGATCACGTGTTCTGATGTTTTTGAGTGTCAAAGGTCTGCTTTTTCAGATTTAACATAATTGTCCTCTTCTCTGCTTTTTTTTTTTTAATTCTTGCTTAAAAATATAATAGGTGCACCAAATTGCACAACTATATCAATATTTCAAAAGCTACCAAATCTTACACATGCAAAAAAGGAAGCTTAACAATCTTTGCTAATCTCTAATGCAAGATGTATCCATTATTTATGAAGGCAGCAGACAAAGGGGAACTGCTCTTGAATGGAATCCTAAATACTACACGACAGAAGCCCTGGGCAGCTACACAGCACAAGGTTTCTTGTTACTAAAGCTACTGACCAGTCTCTCGGGAGATTAACTCTGAAAGTTAGTCTCCAGCAAACTTTATACTAATTGAATGTGAACCTGATTGAGTTTTGTAAAAGAAGGAAAGAAGACAATGATCCTGCTATCCAAGTATCATTTTGTACTAATGCTGATCAAGTTACAGCAGGTCAGCACTTTCTCCTTCTCATCACAGATTTTCTGCATCTCTTTTTTTCATGTGTGAGGAAGGCAAATGACCTTTAGTAGTGAGATGCTGTGGAGGAGGCCCTTACATGGCAGTAAGGGGTACACCACATCTGGATCCAACACCCCCTATGACTTTCCTTCCCTCTGGATGCATATTCACTTATACTATTGTATGTGGTACTAGCCTTAATGCCTATTAATACTTGCCGATGACACAATGAGGCCAAATTGCAATTTCCTGAAAGCTGAGCTTACTAGACCCTTAAATACTATTTGTTTCTACTGTGGTTGATGAAGCTTTTCCATCTTGATATTCCATACTGAGTTGCCGAGGCAGGGTCTGACGAGGGTAGGATTTTTCCCTTATCCATACTGAATCCATTTCTGGATATCCCAGTTCAGAAGAGGGGGGAACTAATGGCAGAGTTTCACGGAAAAAGCAACAGTAATGATCAGAGCTCAAGAAATAATCATGAGGGCACAGACTCTGAGGAAAGGCAGAAGGAACTGAGGTTATTTTCTGTGGAGAAATGAAGAGAGAGGAGTGACACGATGTCAGCCTTCAAACGTGTTTTTTCAGACACATCGAGGCCTGCCAGGGAGAGGACAGGAAATTGTCTGACCTCTGTGTTCTTGCTGGATAAGACCAGAAAAAACGTGCTAAGGGGGACAATGCAAGTGCAACGTGCAGTTTGGGTATTAGTTAAAATTTTTAATGGTGAAGAACTAGAGTGTATGTCCTAGAAAGCAGATCTCTGAGTTCTAGAGGTCTTTAAGAGGAAGCTGGAGAGGCATCTATGAGAAGTGGCATAGGTATGGTCCATCCTACTGCAGGTAACAGGACGGACTAGAGGACCTCCTGAGGTCCCTTGCTGCCTGCTATTTGTGAGTCTATTGCTATATATAAAGATTTCCAGGGTATTTCAGATGAAAATGTATTTAAAAAAAAATCTGGGATATAACTGAAACTACTCTTCTTAGCTCTTTTTTTTTGGTGCTGAATTTTCTTCCATAATCAACATACCAGGCACAAAACAGCTACAAAGCCCCGAAACAGCTGAATGAGAGTCTAACATAAGGACAGCAAGAGGTAGCATGCCACACTACTGAAAATGGTGGGAAACCTTTCCCAACATCGTGAGAAGGAAGAGACTGGTGTCAGCCAAAGCAAGAGCTGGTTTATGGATCTGAATGATCTGTTCCTTTCTTTCTTGCCATGCTGTGTTCTGTAAAAATAATTAAAAAAAAAACAACAACACAAGAAGAAAAGCACAACTGTAATGGAAAATGCTTTCATCTCCCTAAGGTTTCAATATGTTCAAACTTTTTAAGAACTGGGGAATAGTTTTCCTCAGGGAAACTGTTTTCACCATTTCCCCCTTGTCTCATTTACTAAAAAACCCAGTGCTTTGAACTTAAAAGGAATCACACAGAAATGATGGCTTTATGAACATGACAAGGAGAATGGTGTCCGACATTTTTTTTCCTTTAGAAGTATGTTCAGGTTTTCTTGTGAATTTAGGCATGCTAAATTCTCCATTCTTTGTTTTAACTACATGCAGAAAATGCTGCCTTTATAGTTTACATCAACATAAAAATAAGCCCATTCTTTGTGATCTGAGCAGAATGATTCTATATGTCAGAGCTTTACAAGGAGTTTAACTTCAGGGGAGTGAGGTCTTAAAGGTGAACTACAAAGCACAGAGAAATTATACTTTTGTGCCCTGTAGTGGGCTAGAGGGGGAACGGTGGTTTTGTAGACTGGGGGGCACCTACAGTTTCTTGTTTCTTCCTTCCTCCATCCTCTGCTTTTTCCTCCTGCTACTCCCCTCTGCTTTCTCCCTATTCTGTAACCCCCATGAAGGGTGTAACACTGCCTCTGTGCAAGCGCTGAATGGTTGGGCTGAGGTTTTTACCCTGATAGAACAGTTCACCTTCAAACAATTCTTGAAAGCCAGTTTCGAATGGCCTTGGGCATATTGACTTGAAATTTAGAATACCTTTTGAAAAAAAGGGAGTATATTAACTTCATTGCTAAACTCAATTATGTTTTCAAATACACTGGACTTTCCTTCAGGGTTACTTTTGCTGTTGTTTGTAATTTGCATATCTTTGTCCTTACCTTTAGATTAGAAGATCAGAAATGCCATGGAGGCTTAGAATCATAAAGCAACTGAAGATGTTGTTTGGTACGTTGCCTTTTTTTTTTTCTTCTTTTTTTCACCTTAGGTTGATAGCGTTACATAGACTTAGTGTCTTATTATCATGTGAAAAATTCAAATTAAAGAAATCAGACAGTTGTAAATTGCTGGTATATGTAGCAGTAAATTAAAGAGCAGGCATCAACAGAAATAAAAGCCTGAAATGAATTGGAGTTCTGAAGATGCACTGGGAAACTGAAGAAAGACATCAAAGCCAGCAGAAAAAAAATTAACAACTTAGCAAGGAAAACTGGCTTTTAAGAAAAAGACATTGGATTCAGCAAAGTGGTGCGTGGCCCATAGAGGATAAAAATAATGAAGAAGAACAGCAGGGACCGCAATAGAAATGGTTGGAAATGAATACACCATGGAAAATAGTTGGTACCGTCTTTGCTAACAGAACTTGTATCAATTGAGCAATAATAAATGCTCAGGAATTGTCTGAAGATGAGATGATTTGCTCTTTGATGTTGTTATAGTGTTGGTTACATGTCAGGGAACAACCGGCCTTTTAAGTGAGTCAGATCACAAGATTCATGAACCAGCTTTTAGAGCTAAATCTCAAGGAATCCCCCGGTAGTTTTTAATACTTAGTTGTATGACAGCCTAGAGGGTCAGGAAAAATGAGTGTAAGGCATTAGTAAAATTATGTCAGGGATTATCTTGTAACCCTTACTTATGCTTTTAGTCCCATTACCATTATGGGATGCAAGTATCAAGTGTGTGTTTGAGAGACTCTCGTACATCATATGCTAAAGCAAAACCTGTTTCCCAGGCTGTAGATCATTTTGCCGTATACTCTTCCGTGTGGATTTGGACTCCTGTTCAATTCTGAGAACCTTGATGGTGATGAGCTAGGTGAGGGTTAGCTCCAAAATACACATATCACCAGCAGCACCTGTAACACCCTTGCACAAGTTGGTGAGCCCGATTCCGATCCCACTTAGCCTAGTTTTATTCCAATGAACTTCAGCAGAGTGACTCCTAGTTTGCTGCCATATAAGGGAGATCAAACCCAATATGACTCAGCCTGTCGCTTGCCAGTCTATTCTAAGTAAGACTATAATAAGAACTTCCACAAAGGAAGCTTATTTTGCTAATATGCAAAAAAGAAAAAAGAGTAGGAAAAGTGCGTCTTTATAGACATTTGTTCCACTTTTTTTGGCTTTTGAACTGGATATGTCTACACAGACTATAAATATTTGCTCAAGGCAGATGTGACATACCTATGAGCTGCCTGTGTTAATTTTAATATACTTCATGCTGGTAACAGCTATGACAGCACAGGCTAGCAACTGGAGTACAAGCAGTCTGGGCACACACAGTAGTCGCTTGCCCATGCCACTATGTTTTGTTATGCTTCCTAACCAGCTTAGCACAAGTCTGGATGTGCTTACCCATTGTAAAATCGTTTTGCCTGTAGAGGAACATGGCACATAGAAACACACCTGAAGAGTATGTTCTAGTGTGAGGGATGCAATTGTCTGGTTCTTGGAGTCACTGAAAACCAACCATTTCTGAATGGGCCCCTCATCAGGAGAAAGAATGACTGTGCTTGAGGATAGCACTCCTCGCACATGATTATCCTTACATTATGCCTCAGAGAAGCACTATTTCGTTACCCCAAATTTGATAGCAAAGACACAGTGTTTGTAGTATTTTATGCTTGGAAAAGCTTATTAATTCTGTTGGAAAGACAGGCTATAAAACAACTTCTAGAGTGGCTGCAGCTATGGGGCTATACCCAGCAAATGCCTTAGGCATACAACTTTCCCCATAGGGGACAGGTTTGCTCATGTGGCTGTTGATATTGCATGCCTGTCACAACATTGCACTCTGTAACTGGAGTGTGCTCTACAAGGTCATGCTATTTGCCTTGCACGCTGCTTTTAACACAAACCCACTTTGAACGTTAGGGGATGCTCAGCTATTCATGTAAGAAGTCATTCTAAAAGTAATACATTATCCTGCAGAATATAAATCAAGTTATATGTATGTATATTTTCTCTTCTGAGAAGATTATTGCAGCTATTGCCTTAAGGAGTCACTAAGGCCACTTGTTCCCTTCGCTCAAATTCCTTATTGAAATGTACGTCTTTTAGGAGGCCAGTAAGAAGCCAGTCTACGTGTAATAGGCAAGTAAAAGAGATTTGGGGAATACATAGAGGACCAGCCATCTACATATATCATAAGCTTAAGTTCTTTGCTCTTCCTCTATTGCTTCCTTTTTTTTGAGCTCAGGGACTATGACTAATACCTTGGCTTCACTGAGTAAAGAATTATAAACAATTTTAAAAAGATGTGGGCAGTTTCAACTGGATCTTTTTGGTCAGCCATAGGAAAAATGGCAAATGCACCATGATTACTTAAAACTTGGACAAGAACACCATGCACTTCTGGGGCTTCTAGCCCCAGGCCTAAAATCTGAGCTGTGGGTCAGATGAAGGGTACAGTTCTATAGTGTTGCCTTTAGGGGCCTTATTTCTGCTGTGCTTCTGTGGCTTCTTAATATGCTTTGTGGACAAGTAAGAATTTCAGAATTATTTCCTCCTCATTCATCATTTGCAGCCTCTGGTCTGGTTTTGCTCAATTTTTTCCTTTGGGCGTTTCACCATGGGGCCCTAGAGTCAGATTCCTGGGGTAAGAATGTAAAAGTGTACTCCATTCCTTCTCCAGGACTTCCAGATTCTTTCCTAGGCGAAATGTAGGACTGAGAACTTGCCTGAGTTCCCTCACCTGGTGCTGTAGGGTTTTCTGAGTGTGGCTCTGCCATCCCATAGCTGCTCCTCAGAGCAACACTGGCAATTACTACCCTCCTACTGTGATGCCTCCAGCAGGGATGTGATGGATGGGAGGAAGTGTGGAAAGCAGCAAAAGTGTGAGGAATTTGTGAGGAAGGGGAAGTGACCCTGAAGGTTGGCAATGAGTCTTCACTTGAGTCACCTCCCTGGACTGATGGTGAAGCTACTGGGGACCCTGAATGTGATACACAGCATGATTAGCCAAGTTTATTGTCTAACCATGTCTGGAAAGTGGTAATTGATGGTTCACCAACAGACCGTAGAGAGGTATGTAGTAGGGTTGGACAGGGACCTCTCTGGGTCTGGTACTACTCGATGTGTTCATTAACAACTCATGATGAAACAGCTTAGTAAATTTGAAGACAACACCATTTGAGGATGGACTGTGAGTACACTGGAGGAGAGGATGAAAATTTTAAAATAGTTTTGAGATATTGGAGATACAGGAGAAAAAAGAAATCCTTTTAAGAATGTAAGTGTGGAATATGTCAGACAAGAAGAACTGGGCTTCAATCACAGCAAAAAGGATTTTTTTCTCAGACAGATATTTGAAAACTCTCCTAATGGTGACACCCCTTCACATATGGCATAAAGGGGTTCTGCTGGCCAAAGGCCTAAAGAAACAGAGAAGGTGACTTGAGGAGCAGCATTCAAGTAGCTGGCTTAGCCCTTTCATTTCCCAGGCTCTTCCTCTTTCCTCCGTACTCCTTTTGACGATGCAGCCAGGCAGTGTCACAGCTGACGTTAGTCACCAACACCCCAGAAAGCCCCCAGAGCCGCCTCAGCTTTACTACATCCTAGAGGAAGGATGAAAGAGGGAGAGACAGATGCTTCTCTGTAATTCCCGGTATGAATTTGCCAAACATAGAGGTTTTGACATGTAATTAAAATTTAGGAACTATGCTTTAGGATTTTGTCCCTTCTTCTTCCTGTCCTTGGGTTTAGAGAGTTTAGAAGCGACTAAGCTATTGCTGATCATGTTCAGCACAGGCATTCCTGTAAAGAAGGTCTTTGCAGACCTCCTTTGGCTGTCTCCAAGGCTGGTGACCCAATAGACCCAGTCCTGTGATGGCTATGAGACTGCTGGAGGCTGGACACAGACTTACAGGCCATGGGAAGGGGTTCAGGTGATTGTTTCTTTACCTTCGAGCTTGTCCATTAAAAGGTGGATTGCTGTGTATTGTACTAACCAAGTCTGCTGTCTGAGTAGTCTAAGCAAGTAGCCCTACATTTTGGGAACTTATCTGAAAAGAGGTTGTGTCTTCTGTGATGAGGGTCAGTAGTTTTAGGACCTAATGCTCTTGGCACAGGGGCTAAAACAAACAATTATTTAAAGGTCCAGGCCTAAGTGAAGAGAGAAAAATAGGAACAATAATGGTTTTGAACTCTTCGTGGCTATGACATGAGTCATTTGATGAGGTGGTTTCCTAGTAAAAGTCTTGCTCCCAGGTTCCTTTTCTTGGACATCACCACACATGAATACACATACACATGCACGCACAGGGACAAGTGCAAGAAAGGTCTCTCTCATCCTGTCTGGCTTTTGCCGTGTCCCTGGGTGCCCTGACCCCATTGTTCCTGGTTTAGCCATGAGCACACACAGGAGGGAAGATGGGGAGGGGTGCTCTGGTCCCTGGCAGACCCTGGGGAGGGCAGGCATCACCTTTCAGGTAGGGACACAGATAGCCCTATGCAGGAGGAGGGAAGGAGGCAATGGAAAAGCAGGAGGGATGTGAAGTTCCTGCAGCTTTAAGTACACCTGGAGGTGGAGTGGATGTGGGGTTGGAGCTGACTGCAGCAGCCTACCAGAGCACCTCCCCATGTCCTGTGCATTTGTCTCCAGCTATTCCTGAGCTAAATAAAAATAGAATTTGTGTCATCTAACATCCTGGTATTTATATTTCAGGAGGCAGAGCTTAATTTCTTCATTAACCTGAGTAAATAATTAAAATTGTCCCCCAACACTTCAAGAGAAAAAGCATTAAAAAATTAACTTAGTGTATAGGAGTAAGATTAAGTCAAAAAATATGAAACTACATATGTGCATCACCGTTTGTTGATGTTGCTGTCTTGTCTGTCCCTTGTTAACTGAAAGGAACATTTTCCTTTCTTCTAAGTCTATATTGTTTTATGTTTATTACATTTTGTCACCTTGTGGCACATCCAGCTATATTTGCTAGAATTGGATGTTGATATTAATAATTACTTGTCTGAACTAAATGAAAGTGCTAATGAAGTCAAGGCCCCTCTGGGGGTAGGGTCTGGGCTTCCTTTTCTATGCCAGCATAGCTGAATTTTTGGGAAGAAAGCTAACACTATCTCCACAAAAACACTTCTCTCGAGTGATAATACACCATATCATCTCCCTTAGCAAATAGTAACAAGTGCTACAGAGCACTAAGCAATTTGTGAAACGTTGAGGAAGAAAAATAGAATTGCTGCAAAGTACCCAAAGGCGATGGAGCTTAACTCAGCATGTGGCTGAACTGAAGGCAGAGCTATTTTAAATAATTGATAGTGCTGTAAATGTACATGATGTGGTACAGGAAGAGGTCAGCCCCTAACACGTAATAAGCCCTTGCCCTGGAGGGTTTATGGTCTGATAGTGCAAATGGAGGAAAGCCCTTGGTACCCCCTCAGAGGAAAGGGCCACAGACAGGCGGGCATGTGGCCGTCAGAGCTGAGATGTCTCAAGGAGTGTGGGGGTGCAAATTCAGAGAGGAGGCCAGTAGCTAGAAATGAGCGAGCAGAATTGGCAGAAGGTCAGATGCAGTTTGGAGGAGGCAACCAGACAATTCAGAGCTGTGCTGTTTTAAGCAGGCTGACTAAGAGACATCAGTGATTCAGCGGCGATGCTGGAGTGCCAGCAAAGCTTTGGGAGCTTGTGTGAAACGAGATTGGGTGCTCTGAACCCAAGGTCTGGCATGATGGGTGCAGACGGAGAATCCTGCAGCTGAGACTTCCTCAGCTCAGATGTAGGGAGGTTAAGGCAGTGGGTGGAAGGCTCTGAAGATGACACTAGTCATCCGAAGTATTAAGATGAAGGGAGTATTACAGCATGGGAGCAAGCAGCTTTGTTGATATTTCCTACCACATTACTCCTGGACGATGTTCAGTGCGACCTGTGCGACCTACTCCAGAGGGAAACAGCGACACTCTGAAAGCTTCTGTAAAATAGCCTCATCCTTCTGGAGCCGTGGAGACACAGCCCCCATTATTGCCATTGCCCTACACATGGATTACCCCTTGGGCAGCACCGCGGGTCTGGAGAATTGCCTTCCATACCCTGGGGGCAAGAATTTGGCCCAAAGCGTGTCAAATTTGAACCAGAGAGACATTTTTCCTCCTGATTCTCTCTCCTGCTTCTGATCTCTCTTCTGCTGGCTCTCACAGCGTGGGACACCTACTGACTGTATCGAAGCCTCAGGGGGCAGGGAGATTGGTGCCAGTGAGACAGCTGGTTGCCATTACATTATTTACTCCTTACCCTGGAACATAAAAATAATAATGTAATGAATGTTACTTGAAAGATGGAGAAAACAGCAAGCAAAGAAGATTTTTTTAGACCTGACAGGTTCAGCTCTAATGTATTTGCATCTTAAACATCTGTCTATGTGTAAAGAATTTTCATGCATTTGGATGCACAGAACCAGATCCTCCGTGCAATACTCAACAACTGCCATAAGCATTTTCTGATACAACTAACTCATAGTATGTTAAGTAATTTATCAATATTTTAAGAAGAGGTACTTTTGGTTAAAAAAGACTTCTCCTTTTCCCCATTTAGCAGAGATTTTTTGAGGATAGCTCTTAACACCATTTTTTAAACAGAATTCCCCATTGCTCTCCATAGCATCCCAGTTCTAAAAAGTGGCGTGATACCACCATATGTTAGCTTCTTAAAAATGTTGTATTTAATCAAGCAACAAGAAGTCAATTTTGTGATACAGAACAAATGTAAAGACATATGGTGAGTAGACCTGCCTGGGAAACACCAAACTTTCTGGTTTATGGAACAAAATTGTCTCAGTATTTTCACTGCCTACTCCAGACTCTGCTTCCAAGAGAGCCTGTAAAAATCAAGAAGACATATGGGGCAGAATTCATCTCACCTAACCTGAGTCATCTACAATTCAAACATCTACATCTGAGCCAGGCACCCTGGGCTATCTTTACCATCAGCAGATAGAAAGGCACTTTAAATGGGCTTGATTTATTAGGTCTGTTTTAGATATCTAGTTTGGGTTAAGATTAACCACTCTTTTAGAAGGGCCTGTTTCTCCCACTGGGATTGGCTATGCAGAAAGCTTAGATGAGTAATTCAGGTGAAAACATCCACAGTGTAGACATGTATGTTTGTTCAGAAGAATCCCAGACATGGGTGAGGTTTCTGGACCTATAAGATGCTGAGAATGTCCAAAAGTGCAGGTGTGTGATATGAATTCCACAGAGAGTTTGAAGCTTTCATTCATGTGGAAAAAAATGCCCTGAACATCCAAAATATTTTCTGAAAAACTAATTTAAATCAAAGTATTTAATTAATTTTTTGTTTTATCCCAGCTTTTTTAATATATTATTATTTTTTTTAATAAATAAGAAAGGGGTGAAGTTGGTGCAGTTTTGCAGTGTTTGACAGAACTTGGTCCTCTGATGGTATGTAGTCCCCTGCAGGTTTCTCTAACACTCTGTACTTTGCAGTGTCAGGCCTCACTGCTTCAGGAACATTCATATTAATCCTTGAACTTTGTAAGACACCCTAATGACAAGATGAAATATGTGTAGCACGAGCTGACTTTGGGAAAGCTTGGAAAATGTATTTACAAAACATGTTATATCTTTGCCAGTATAACATTTTATGACATAAACGCAGTTGCTAAATTAGAAACCCTCTTTATTCTGTTAAAATGTCACAACAATTTCCATCCTTGAGCTCCATTCTTCGGAGCACACCCAGATATGCACATTGTTTTGCTGCTGTTGTTCTTCTTATGGTGGTGACGGAAGTCTAGCGTTCTTGGTAAAGAGGAATGAAGGACTCGTCTGGAGCCAAAAATAACTATGAGGAAGCAAGGAAGAGACTGATAATACCTTCCCCCTGCAGGGAACCCTCACGGGCATTAACAGTGGCTTAAGCTGATGTCCTTTGCTTTATAAGAACTGCTTAGCTCTACCAGGTCCCCTTGGCCTATCTTATTTAAGGTCCACCAACTTAGATGTTACTTTTTCAGACACTGAGGGAATGTTAGGTGCTCTGTGCCTTCCTCCCCCCAAGCAGCATTGTGCTCTGTGTTTCTGAAATTGTATTTCAGCAGATCAGGGAGGAAGAAGCCACAATATTGATTTGGAAAACTGCATTACATTAATGGCAGCTCCTCTCTTTTTGGTTTAATTATAAAAAGCAGTCATGAATGCAGATCTGTTCTTGTGTCTGTTGAAAACTGAAACTTCACTGAAAGCAGAATTAAAGCCCTGATTGCTTAGGCGGTCAATGGAATAGCCATTATTTCTTGTATCAAGAGTAAGGTGTTTTATAAAATAAATGCAAATACAAAATGTTACACTTGCAAATAGGATATGTATCAACAAATATTGCTAGTTCAATGCAAAAATTTCAGGGGGGCAAAAGCATCTGCAACTGGGAAAACAGAGTTGATATACTGATGGCACAAAGATAAGGCCTACACCTGCCAGATTTCTCTGCAGAGGACTTTCCTGCTGCTTCAGCAGGATTTTGGCATGAGGACTGTGGGTGAGGTGTCTAGACTCTGTGTGTGTGTGTGTTCCCCAAACTGCACTTTGTTGTAGCTAACTTTAAATAAATGGATTATGCAGTTTACTTTTCTGCTTTCATGGGAACGCTGTGAGCATTGAGAAACTCACAACATTAAGAGTGGCTTGTCTAATGATTTTTGCATTCATTTGGAGCCAGAAGCATGAAAGCCCATTCTGTTCAATACCAGTAGTATCTCTTGCCCATTTAAAGTAACTTTAATATTCCCTTTTAAATTCTAAGTGAAACTTCAGAGTTTTGAAGTCAGGAAAACAATCCATAATCTATCTACACCCTGCATATGCTGACAAATAAACTAAACAAACATAAGGAAATGACAAAGCAGCAGCCCTTCAACATATGGGCTGAACAATTATCTAGGAGGTTATTTTTAAGTATGAAACCCCTTTATCTGTCCTGAAAGTTCCCAGTTGTTTAGAGAAATGTTTTCTGATGCTGCTGGCTTTCTTCTGATGCTGTCTGCGCTTTCTTCCGGACTATCCATGTGACATTCAGAAATGTATAGTCATGACTAATTAAGTTGCCTGCTGACTACTTCTGACACACATGATCCTTCAACATAACAAATTCAGCAATAAAAACATAGAAAAGCAAGTAAAAATTGCACAATGAACTCTTTAGCCCTAAATATGAATCATTAAGATTTAGTTGGGAAAAGAAACCATGTAATTGTTTCCTACAGAATCAGCCACAAATAAACACAAATGTAAATATTTACTTGAAAAACGGTGGCTCTGCTAGCAGCTAAGTCAAGACACTGCCAAATGCAGGGCAAATTTTGGTCTCAGTTTGCAGTGAGATTATTGCTGAAATCAGTGGGAAAACTGGGGGCGGGGGGAAAGGGCCTTTCATTCTAGTGGACAACTTAAAAAATAGGAGTTTCTACAAATGAAAAAAATAATAATCAGGAGATCATCACCTACAAGAATGCCCATATAAAGCTGGTGTGCACCTACTGGATTACACTTTTGGAAGAGAAATATGTTTGACATATGGAAGTAATGATAACCCTCTCGCAGCCCAGCAACAAAGTGCCGGAGATTAAAAAAAGCAAGGACAAGGCTTTGAACAAGCCCTGAGAAGAGCCTAGCACGGAGATCTGTTCTTTGACCCACAGGCATCAAAATGGTGATTTGTTTGGTAAACCTCTAGGCATGAAAATGGGTCTTTTTAAGGTCTTTGGAAGCAAGAGAGACCTGGGACCCACTTCAAGACTTCTTGTCAAATCATCAAAGAAGACATCTAACTCTGGGTAATGGCTCAGTTCAAGAAGTTGTAAGAATAATCAATCAGATCATTGCTTAATATTTCAGTGGAAATAGCCTCAGACCACATGGGTCTGTAATAATGCAATCCAGCCAAGTATCTAAATGACTTTCCTAGAAATTATATAGGCTTCTCAGCAGATGAGCATTGTTATGTAAGAGGGACATGACAATGCACATGTATGTAAGAGAATTGTACAATTAAACAGCTGTTTTAAAGGCAGAGCCAGGACATAACTCAGCTGTCCTGACTCCCAGTTCTGTGTTGATACCAGCTGGACCATTTTCTTTCTCATCCTTTGTACCAAATAATTCAGCTGTTTGTCAATATTGCAGAGCAGTGCTTTCCAAAATGTGCAGGTAAAATTCTGTGCTGCATCTCCAGGGGATACGCTATAAACGACACCCATCAGTGGTGTGTACTGGGTAGCTCCCAGGGCTTTCCAAAGGTATTGCACATTAAACCCAATGAAAAAAACACAACCAAGAGCCAGCCTTGCCCCTGGTCCTAGCATTCCTCTATGGCACTATTGGCACAAGTGTCCAGGTTTTACCAGTGTCTTCAGCAGTGCTTTAGCCAAAGGAATATTTGCTGCTGCCAATTTTGTGGACCTCTTTTATTGTGCTGTCAATATGGTATTTGGCATAAAGGGACTCAAATGTGGTGAAGGATCTCCCTGTCACCTACTTTTGAATCCTGAGTGTTCTCCTTCTGCATGTTTGTAGGTTATACATAAAGCATAACCAATAAGTCAAAAAACCATGAAGTGACTAAGCCATTTTTAAATAGTACCCTTTGAAATGTTCTTTCTCCTGTAGTTAAAACAATGCAAGCTAAATATATGTATCCAAACACTGAATGGTGAGAATGGGGTCTTTTTTGAGCCTTTGGATGTACGCTTCCCTGTGAGTTCATACAACCCACTCACCATCAGCTAATGGATAGAGCATGTAGTGGCCAACCTCCTGCCCTACCACACTGCCCCTGACTTCTGATGGTCACGTCACCATAACTATCGAGCAGGAAATTAAAAAAAAAAAACAAAAAACAAACAAAAAAAACCCCTGTGGTACTTTATTGCACATAATAAGATTTTTAATGAGGACAAATACACTGTTGATGTAGGTGACTTATCACGAATACTCACATTGCATGTAGTTGACCCAAATGGCACCATTTCAGATTCTGACTGAAATGTACTAGGCTGCATGTTTCTGGCCCATCAATATAGTTTACAATCGCTAAAAATATCTGTGCACTGCACAGATGGTAGAGATCAGTTAGTCCAAAAGAGTCACGAAGGCACAGGTTTTAATGATAATTTGGGATTTTTTTGCTTGCATGTTCCAATAGTCTTTTAAGGTGACTGTAATAAACAGAAGAATGAAGAGAAAAAAGGGACAGCAGTCTTTGTGTGGAAGGAACAATGCTGCATTCAGGACAGATGTCAATGCTTTGTAGATCCGTCTGTGCCCAAACTTCAACACAACTGTTTTCAGGATAGCATCCTGCCTGAGTCTCACCCCTACGGAGCATCTCCTCAGAGAGAGCACAGACCTTGGCTACGGCAGGTAGATTTCTTCTGTTTCTCAGAGAGGGTGGAAATACATACAGAATGTGGTGTTCCTAGTGTAACAAGGTAAAGTTGTCTCTTCCTTGCAACTCTAGTTCCCTCGTGCTTGCACTTCTAATGGTCTGGGGTGATGCTCTAACCTGGGTACCTGGCAAAGGCACCGATACCCAGGCTAGCAGGGTCTAATCCAGGCATCTGTCGGGTCTGACTTTAGGGTTGTTTCTGGAGCTGGAAGAATGCAGAATAGTGATGACTCTGGCACAATTTTTCCTTTATGAAGGACAACAGAGATAATCATCAGAACAATTATGCAAAACTCACTAAAACTTTCAGGAATTTACAAGTAGGTACTGGTAAATATTCAAGTAGCAATTGGTAGGATTGCAAGTGCAAGTCCTTCTTTTTTTAATCCAAAAAAAGCAGAGAACAAACACCAAGAGACCATCAGAAAAGTGGTTACACTGATATAAAAATGTGCAGCTGAAGCAAGAAGTGGTTGCTGAATGTTAGCAAATGCAAACAGTGTGGTAAGGAAGATGTATAAAAATAAGTACAAACAAGCCAAAGGATAAGTGGGGGAATAAGACTTTACTCTAAAATTGTAGACTCTTTACTTACATCATTAGGTACCTCCAGTACCTTCTTATTGAATTGTAACCAGAGAAAAAGCTGTTTGAAAAACGCTGCAAAACACTGCGTGCATTTTTATACTGCTTTTATGAAGTACTTTTCCTCTGCAGTTATCTGTCCATCTGTTTCCATTTCAGCTTCATAGTTACCTTTGACTCACAGCAGGTCAAAAAGAAGGGGGGCTTTCTGGTTGTTGACAGCCAGAGTTTGTAACGCTCTAAGGGACTGACTCTGTGGGTACCTTATCTGTGGCTTATCCTCATCCTACCTACCATCTCCTTCAGGGCTGAGAAGCCAACTCCTGTCTTTGACCAGCCCACTGTATCAATGCCCACAGCCTCCTGCTGGCTTCTCGAACACATGCCTCTGTGCTCTGTCTCATGCTGTCCCCAACACTCAGGAGAAGCTCTCTGTAAACATCTGCAGAGCTGCATCATAATATTTCTTCAGTCCTCCCTTAAAACTCTCCTTTTGCCATGCTGCCTCCCTGAGTTTGCACGAGACCTACTAGATTGACAAATATTTGTTTCATCACTTTCTTAGGCTTGTTCTCCTCTCCACTTTTCTGCCTATCTGCTGCAACTTTTCCTAACTTTAAACTGTTAAGTTTTTAGGGGCCAGGACTGTCTTCTCCTGTGCTACTTAAACAAGGCCTCATACAAAGACTGCCATTCCTAGCATGGACACCTCTTGGCTCTCTAGTGCAATCAGCTGTGGCAGTTGTTAGCATATTAAATTCAGTTTTTGCTGGATTTAGATCTACCCCTAGAAGCATCCTTGCAATCAGAATCACTGTCTTAACAGAGGCTACTGAGGTCCCGAGAGAAAAGATGAACCATGGTGTGATGTTCTTGTAATGGCCTGGATGATGCAGGAGGCATGTCTGTCTTGCACAGAATCCTGATCATCACCTTCATACATAGCTTCAGGATTAATCAATGTAGCAGCAAACCCACACCACGCATCCCTGTGGGCAGGCCAGCATTTGAGAAGCAGCAGCTAAGGACTAGACCCTAAATGGCATTTAGGCTCCTAAGTCCTATTTAAGTGACCAATATACCCCAATTCCAATAGGAAGGGAGGGTCCCAAATTTGAGTTATTTTTTAAAAACTGGTACTCCCTGGTCACTCAGGCATAGTACAGTCAGACAGTAATTCAAGGATTTGTATCACTTTCATTAACGGATGATATACAGCTTTCCTAAAAGACCAAGAAATTTCATAGTTACATTATAGCCCTTACGCTAAAAGGGTATACCTCCCCTTCTTCTGAGGGGTGCATTAGGAGATGTCTCTGGAAGAACGCAAAACATTGACTGTGGTTGCCTCACTAGTTCTTCTGCAACCTGGCTTTGCATTTGGAAAAGCATTTGAGTCATAAAAGTCAGTAGTTACAGAAACTGTGGTGCCTTTTGGGAAGGAGACAACAGCAAAACAGAACTGTGGGTAAGAGTGGGTGGGAGGTAGAAGCAGGATGTGATCAGTGGGGAACGGACTGTCTGAGTCCTCACTAAGCACTGTGCATATTTTGGTGGATGGACCATGTTTCTGTCAACACCACAGACTCTAATCTTATTGTCCACCCTGCTTATCAGATCCTGCAGGCTAATACAATATAACTGTCCTTAGATCAAACACACACAGATGAGTGGCTTTGCTAAAAAGAAGGTCCAGCTGGGGCAGTTTCCTTCTGAGTTATGGCAGTGGTGGCGAACAGCTTCAGACATTTTTAATAAGAAAAGTTGTGAATCTCTACCCTGGCAATCCATCTACGAACAAGGACATAACCGGCCCGTGAAACTACTCAATTAAAACACATCAGCCATATTTATTGACCTGCCTGATCAGGTCACGGGGAATGGCTCCGGAGGCTCTGCGCAGGCTGCTGCCGCTGCCAGCAGCACCTGCAGCCCAGTCCTGCCAAGTACAAACCCGGGGAGGGGGGGTCAGATTTCCCAGGTAAAAACAAAGACGTTCCAGATTACCAAACCCCTTGCAGAGCTAATATCCTTTCTTTTTATGTCCACAAGCTCACCACTGAAACCTGACCCTTGAAAAGTTACTAGTTACTAGTACCTGAGGGGCTTGGCGTTAAGCAAATAGAACTAAGACAGTACCTGGCCTGGTCCCTGCCAATATTTTTCTGGATTGAGTTAAACTCTGTGAGTGTATCAGCTGCTCTCCCTTCAGGATAAACATAAAAAAGCCACCAGCTCCTCTAGAACGGGAGGGACCCCTGCCCCTACCGAAGTCACAGTGGAGCTGGAGAGCGAGCGCCCAAGGGGACACTGATGCAAGACGACAGCGCAGGAGATAACCTCAGTTGTGCCTCCGTGTGCCTACAGGGAAGGCAGCAAAAGAGATCACAGAAATCCTAGAAAAACAGGAAAGGCATGAAGACCACAGGAAAAGCCCCGGATCCTTAAAAAGAGCTGAATGAGCAAGGCGTCCTGACTGAGCGTCTCAGGGTCATGGATGCACTGATAATTCACTGGCCCTGCCCAGCCTCAGCAGGGACCAAACCTCTGCCCATGGACCTCATTTTGACCCAGGCCTTTAGACCTCCATCTGAGATGTGGTGTTGGGGTACCAGTCCCCAGTGCCACCACAGCTGTGCCCAGCCATGGAGCCCCTTGATCCTGGCCTGTGGCCTGACTTTCTGGCTTGACCTTGGACCCACCTCACCACCACAGAGGTGCCCAGTGATCTGGACTCTTGGTTGAACCCAGCTGTCCCCAGATGCCCTGCCCATCCCCATGGTGAGCCTCTGCAGCCCCCAGTCCTCAGGGGGGTGCTGGCCCAGGCAGCACCCTGGCAAAGTCCTGGCCAGAAACATGGGACTCCTTGATTGCAGCTGCGCTCAGGGAAGCATTGCTGGGTAGGATCTTTGTGAACAGGGACCTCTTGCATCTGCTGATGTCTGGTTTTGCCAGTAATTTCTCAGACAATGCACAGGACACTGAATTTTGTGTAATTCAGAGTTGAGAAAGACAATGCAGAGCACGTGGGTCTGGTTTCACCGAGGTGCTGTACGTGCATGCCAACAAGAACATGAGAGGTGCCTGTTTTGATGGGAGCCCTCATTCTTTGCCTCACAATGCCTTTGCTTTGTACAGGCTCTCTCCCCAAAGGGATTTTCTGTTTTGCAATCTGATCCTTAGCTAGTAGTTTGGCATCGAAACCTCTCCATCACACAACACAGGACTACTAGGCACCAGTACAATGAGGCTTTGTTATCCATCTGTCCTCACTGAAGAAATGGGAGACCCCCAGCTCTTCTGCCTGACATGGCTACTATCTGGTTAACAGTTCCTGACCTAATGAAGTGTCTCCTGTGGCTCAGTATGGCCTTACAGAGTGCAATGACCAATCTTGAGGCTGGTCCCTTGCTGCTCCCTTTCACAATTTGGTTAAATTAGCAAGAAGTCCTACCTCCTTTTCTTCACACATTTTCCTATAGAAGTTCATGACATTTTGCTAAACATTGGCAATTTTTTATATTGCTTTGTAGGAAAAGGTAGGGTTTTTTGACAAATCAGCTCCTCCTTTTCTTTTTTTTTTTTCTATTGGAAGTGACCTTTAGATTTTCATGTTCATTACGAACACCCACAGTGCTGAGGGCCTTCTCAGAGGGATTTTCTGGTGCTGACAATTACAGGTGCCAATTGCATTGGTACCTTGATGTCTTCACCTACTACTTTATGTTTAGTAAATTAACTTTTTAAAACATCACATTATGGGTGTTTTTAAAAGCTCCTTGGAGCTGGGAAAAAAGAGTGGGTCAGCAGTAAGAAGAGATAAAAATGGAAGTGCTTGACTGCTGTATTGCCAGGTAGTTCTGAGATACAAACAAGAAGATATTAACAGCTGTCCCCAGGTCCCAGCTGTCCCTGTCCCAGCTGTATCCTGGGCTGTATCAAAAGAAGCGTGGCCAGCAGGTGAAAGGGAGGTGATTTTGCGCCTCTACTCCGCTCTGGTGAGACCCCACCTGGAGTACTGCATCTAGCTTTGGAGCCCTCAGCACGGGAAAGACATGAACCTGTTGGAGCAGGTCCAGAGCAGGGCCATGAAGATGATCAGAGGGCTGCAGCACCTCTCCTGTGAGGACAGACTGAGAGAGTTGGGGTTGTTCAGCCTGGAGAAGAGAAGGCTCCGGTGAGACCTTATAGAGACCTTTCAGCATGTAAAAGGGGCTTACAGGAAAGATGGAGGGAAACTTTTTAGCAGGGCCTGTTGTGACAAGACAAGGGGTAATGGTTTTAAACTAAAAGAGCAAAGATTTAGACTAGATATAAGGAAGAAATTTTTTACAATGAGGGTGGTGAAACACTGGAAGAGGTTGGCCTGAGAGGTAGGTGGTAGGTGCCCCATCCCTGGAAACATTCAAGGCCAGGTTGGATGGGGCTCTGAGCAACCTGATCTAGTTGAAGATGTCCCTGCTCATTGCAGGGGAGGTTGGACTACATGACCTTTAAAGGTCCCTTCCAACCCAAACTCTTCTATCATTCTATGATTTCATACCCCCTGACAGGGTAGGTACAAGCACAAGGGAGCCTGCTGGACTCTGAGCTGTTCTCCTGCTGGGCAATTCTTGGTAATTATTTAGTGTGCAATGTGTTAGCTGGATTAAGGTATTTGGACAGAGATTTGTACAGTGCATTGTGTCAGAAGGCCTTTTAAAAAATTGGTTGAAATATGTTGATACTAACTCTAGAGGAACTGGTTTCTGCAAAATTTGTACAGGCAAATGGCCATAAATCTAAGTGGGAATTTTGCTTACTGCCTTAGGCCAGGTTTTGAAAGGTATTTAGGTGCTGAAAGATAGAGTTAGACTTCTACTAAGACTTTCAGAAATATTGTCGTCTGCTTCATAAAATTTTACTTGGCACATCTGATTTGTTTGGCACTTAAATATCTTGGAAATCTGTTGCTGTGAGGCTAATAAATACAGGAAAATAATGGGAGTTCAGATTAAAAACCAGCAATGTTGTTTTTTACAGTATCAGGTTTGGTATGCTGCTAAACTGTTACTACCACGAAGTCAGAATCTCTCACAAGGTGCATGGAACTAAAAACTAGAAACAAACCCTAGCTACCATAAAAAAAAAAAAAGAGAACGAAGAAAATGCAGAAAGTCTACTTTATAATGCCCTCGTCATGCAAATTCAGATGATTTACTTTTGTCTTCTCTTTTTTTTTTTGCTAACCTTTTCTCTAGATAATTATATAGATGACTGCAGAATTGTAAATTGAGCATATAGATCTTTCTACATATTTACAGAATGAGAGATCTGAAATAACATAACTGATGTTCTTAAAACTGTTAAGGACAGTCACTTGTTCAGGAAGGTTAAATATATCCTGCAATGCTGAGCAAATCAAACTGTACGAAGAGGGGTGTCAGGAGATTGTAACGTGTCCTAATCATAAGTATGAGTCTCCAGTTTTTCTTTTTTTTTTCCAAGGGTGAGAAATAGAATGGTTCTTGAATATGTAGATCAGTATAATTTAATTAGCTTTTATGACCAGGACTCCTCAGAGATAACCATAAAAGTCAATTAGACTGTATTAAAATGCAGCCATTTCCCCGAAGCTTCTGTGGAACAGCCCTTACTTCTTCAGGAAAATGGTAAAAATCTAGATATCTAATCTAATAAAAAGAATAGCCACATAGAAAGGATGCTGTTGTCTTTTTTAATATAACAGATCTCCTTCTGCACTTTCTCAGTGCCTGAAATGCATTGTAACGTACAGGTCGCACCTTGAGCTTATGCATTTATATACTGTAGCGGCCAGCCAGTGTTACAGCATGATCTCACACTCCATTTAAAATTGGATTTGAAGAAGATGGTTAGCAAAGTGTAGTGCCTCAGGGCAAAAGCTGATTATCTGCAGGAATCAGGAAAGGACTGTGTCCCAGCTGTACTCCCCCTCCCGATTCCAGATGTTGCACACACACAGCTGGCTGAGCACACAGGAAGATGTGCAAATAACTAGCCACGCAGCCAGATGATCACATCTTAATTGATGCCTTCTTTCCTCACCCTTGCCTCTCTGTACTGCAATCAGATCTTCATCTCCACTGTGTCTAAGAGCAGCTCTGAGGCGACACTTGGTGACCATCCATCAGTTACCTGCTTGGTCTGTCTCCACCTACCCTACCACATGGCCACGGTTAGTCCATGCTCAACGGCTCTCTGCCTCGAGATGAGGTTGCCTGTTACTCCTATGGGCTCGGTCTCCAGCACATCCTGAACTTCATGTTGCTGCTGTAGTTCCTGCTTTTTTGAGGGCAGGAATCACAATTATGTTTTTGGTATCTCTAATGAACATGACAGACATATATGACTATATTACAGAATATTCAACATTTAATCACAGAATCACAGAATGGCAGGGGTTGGAAGGGACCTCTGGAGATCACCTAGTCCAACCCCCCTGCCAAAGCAGGTTCACCTAGAGCAGGTTGGACAGGAACGTGTCCAGGTGAGTTTTGACCATCTTCAGGGAAGGAGACTCCACCACCGCTCTGAGCAGTGTCTTCCAGTGCTGTGTCACCCTGAAAGTAAAGAAGTTTTTCCTCATGTTCAGACAGAATTTCCTGTGTTCTAGTTTGTGCCTGTTCCCCCTTGTCCTGTCACTGGGCGCCACTGAAAAGAGTCTGGCCCCATCCTCTTGATGCCTGCCCTTTAGACATTTATAAGCATTGATGAGATCTCAATGTTTCAGTTTGCTCTTTTTCCTTTGAACAACACATTCTGGCCATTACAAAGAGCAGGACTCTACTTTTAATTGTCCTGATGAAGTAGGTGCTCTCTTTTGTCGTGCCTATTAATGCCAGGAATGGCTTATATAATTTCTGCAGGTATAGATTACCCAGAGCAGAGGTGGGGAGGGATCAGCAGCCTAAAGTGACAGTATCTATCTTGCCCACTAGCAGTTTGGTTTTGAGAGAAGGAGTGGCGGAGCAGCTGGGCAGCTTCCCCATCACCACCACACGCATCCGGCCCTGAATTCCAGCAGAGCCTTATTTATTTCAATTAGCTCATTAGACCTTTCAAGCCTCTATGCTTATCTCAAAAATAAATATTTGCTGTACAGCACGTCACACTGCCCGGTATTATGTTCTCTGCGTAAAGAAAGTCCTTGCAAAACGTACCACAAAGAGCTGCTTGTAAATTTATTGTGAGAATCTTCATTCTGGCAATACCTGATTTTTATAGGATTAAAGTCTCAGAGTTGATGCTGCATTAGTGTGACGTTTCTGTGGAAATTGTTGCATTTCATAATAATGTACTCAAGTTCCAAAGGGGAGAGACAAGCGTGAAGCAAACAGAACTCATATCAAACTTGTGGCAGATAAGAACAAGCGTTGTCTTGAAATCTCAAGTTCTTCTCTTCTTTTTTATGGCATAAGGAGAAATATTTGAGAGTTAGCAACCATGGCACTGAGGTGATGTCCCTTGCATCGACGTAGTTAATCTGTCAGCAATTCCATCAGCAAACCTGTTTTTCAGACCTGTTAACTGCAGTCTGAAAATCAATTCCAGGCTTAATCATGGACAAAGGGGTGTATTCCACCATTCTGCATGACGCTGATACACATATATCATTGGGAGAATAGATTCCAAGGTCTCAGACCATGAGAAATTTTATGCTTGTAATATTTATGACAGAATATCACCGCTGTGCTACAGAGTGCAGAAAACTAGACAGAATAGGTGATTCAAATGCAAAATAGTTTGATCCTCTGATGAAAATTCTTTGCCCTTTGGCCTTATTATACAATCCAAGGCATGTAAAAATTGTGCTGGAATTTGCCTCTTGTCATATCTTCTTGCTTAATTATTAAACATGCTTGGTATGGTACAGTTGCTCTATAAAAAGTCTGTCATTATTTAGGCAAACAAAATTCCTTGTGCTATTGTCCTCCTTGATAGTCCATGGCTGGTAAGGGCCAGGGCTGCAGCTCCTGGCTGAAGCAGGGCCACTCGGCTCTGCAGTGTGAAACAGTATAATCTTGGGGCCACAGTGGGACTCTGAGAGCAACCAGGTGCTGTATTTTCAACTATGTTTTTCTTCATGAAGGAGCAAATCCAGAGCCCTTCTCTCCAGCTGGAGGGACCAGGAGAGGACACTGGCAAATGCCAAAGCCTTTGGGGCTGGAGGGTGGAGATAAAACTGCCGCTGGTATCAGGTCAGGGCACCAAAATTACAGAGGTTGCTGCAACTTTTAGTACACAGATGAGAGGCAGACTGAAGAGCACATTTTAGAGAACATACTGCAGCAGAAGAGAGAGGACACCTGTCCTCCTCTGCCCCTCCTAGCCCAAACCCAGTTTCTCAGGATGGTCCTGAGAAAGGAGATCTGTCCAAGGCATATACGTGAAACATTTCTGCACCTGCTGATTTTTAGGCTTTCCACTTAAATATAACTAAGGACCCCAACACTAGCAGTAGTGAGACAGATGATGACAACCATTTTAATATCTGTAACCTCCAGTGCATCGCAAAGCACTGGGCTTACCACCAGTGCAGCCCTCCAGTTTTACCATCACCACTGGCTTTGGGTGCCCCTACTGTTTGGTCTTCAATTTGAACAGTCTGCCTGTTTTTTCCCGGGTAGGGTTTGTGAGGTGGCCCCTTTCCACTGATGCTCATTGGAATGGCACCAGCTGCCAGCTGTGAACATCAGGCACAGTTCAGCATCTCTCCTTAGGCACCCAAAAACTGAGATGTGATACATCCAAGTTAATGGCTTTTCACTCCGTTGGTTTTATTATCATTTTCTGCGAAAGTGTGTAACAGTCCTTTGAGTCAGGAAGGGAGCGAGAGAGGTGTGAGGCTCAAATACCGATGACATACACAATCTCTGTCCACCGCCTTGGTCCCACTCCCAAGGTTTCACCCCCTCACATGGACGAGCAGCCCAGCGCAGGGCCAGCCGGTGGCTCTGAAGTAGCACAAGGATGAATACATAGCGACCTCAGGTCCTTGCAGCACCTTTGCCGAGGTGCCTTCAGCTGCAGGGATAACGAACCTGTGCGGAGCTCTGCTGTGATGCAGGGAAGGGCTTGACTCGGGGGGATGCTGAGCTCCCGATGGCATGACTGAGCTATTTATTAAACGCAGGGTCTGCCTGGGAGTATCTGTAGGGTGCCTAGTTTTGGTTTTGCTTCTTCAGATCTGCAGGTGCCTAGGCTCAGCTCAAGCCAGGCTGAGCCTGAGGAGCCAGGTGGGAAGAGCAGCAAAGTGTGCTGGTGCTGCAGGTACTTCTGGTGATACGATGCTGCTAATTTATCTTCATCTGCGGTTTGTGCTACGTGCCAGCCTGCAAACTGGGGCAGCCGAGGCGCAGGCAGACCCTCCACGGCGAAACGAGCGGTTACCTCCGGCGCAGAGCTGACGCTGGGGCTGGCAGCGGTGACTGTTCCAGTGCCCAAGCGGTGGGCGTCCTGCTCCCCGCTCCCATCTCAGTCCCCTCGGGGCTGCCACCGCTCCCCGCCGCCACCGCGGGTCCCTCGGGGCTGCTGTCGGCTGCAGTCAGCACAGGGCGAGTCTCCCTCCCTGCTGCTTCAGCTCCGAGCACCGCAGTGCCGGCGCAGGTCTGCTCCTGACGGCAAATTTTGGCAGAGGGCGAGGCAGAGAGCTGGAGGGGGTTTTTATGGTCAGGGCCTTTTTTGATGGCGGTACAGTTTTTTAAAGGCAGTAAAAAAACTTATACAGGTCTTCTACGGTTTGTATCTTGTCTCTAGTGCATGTCGTGCACAAGCAATGCTGTAGCTTTATAGCCATATAATGTAGCTATATTTTCTAAAAAACCAGACTGAGGCTATTTAAAAAAAGATCCTAGAAGGTCATTTCTTTTGAAGCCAACTAACTCAGCATTTGCAAACCTAACTTTATAAAAAGAGCTTTATGCTGAACCGTAGGCCATCCCACCCCACAAAGCTTTCCAATGAATTGGAAATAATTTCTCTTTAATGTCTTGACCTAAGGGCTCAAAGGGGGATCTGGCAGCAGCCCCGTACAAAAGCCCGGGTGGGAAACATTTAATTTCCCGAGATGTTACTCCCACGGTATACATGAAGAGGAATTGCTTCAGATAGTGCAAGGTAAGTTTTATGGATCATGAAACTCTGCCAAAGTAGGGGTGAAATACAAATAAGTAAATAAATATGTCCTCTCTCTCCTTTATCATGCACAAGCTGAAAGGTGGTATGGACAAAAATAAAGGTCCTATAGGAAAATGCTGATGTGAAAGCCTAGTTGAGGAGGTCCTTTAATTTTATCGCAGAATCTCTTGTCCAAGTAGTAGAAGTCTGCGTAAGGCCTGGCTGTGTTTGCTGTGTACAGGAGCCCTCTGTTTGCAGGGGGAGGAGAGGCTCTCATCTGTTTTGCCTGGAGTGGGAGCACGCACACTGCTGCCGTCCGCAGCCCAACACGCTCTCCTGCCTCCCTGTGCAAACACATTATCTCTTGGATTCATCTGTGACCTCTCAAGATATTCTGTCTTTCCCACTTAGGCTTTCCCCGTCCCCAACTCAGGAGGGAATCAGGAGTTTTCCCCATTGTGAATTAAATTAATGAGAAAAGAATCTAGGGAAAATTGGCTATTCTTTGGCTGATTACCTCTAGTTATCCTACTAGCCGTGTTGGGGTTCAACATTACTGAAAGAATGAACAATAATGTAATTAATATGCTTACTGTACTAGAATAGAATCTAAAGACTTATTCAGCTTGTCGCAGCATGCACTTTTAAATTTTTTACTTAGCAGTAACATTAAAACAGCCAGACTTTCAGCTCTGCAAACTGTGGATAATGAATTTCTTTCATCCCAAACAATTTACTCCCCTGTGTATTAAAACACTTAACCAGATCAGTTGTATTTGTACCGATGCATGCTCTGACGTGCAGAGCGATGGAAAAAATGAGCAATCAGCGTGTAGTAATGATTATTTTCTTGGTAAACGCTTTTTCTAAAAATGATAGAAATAAAGTCACATATTTCTCTGTCAGAAGTGAGCGCTGTTTACACAACCAACATGAATAATGAAAACAAGTATATTCCCTCCTGCCCTTGCTCTCTTTGGATACCATCCAGCATTGACTGAAGTCGGGGAGAGCTCTGCTGTTGACTTCTCTGGAGCAAGATGCGATCTGCTGCCTGCAGTCAGCATTCCCCTCTGGAATCGCCATGCAGATGGAAAAGTCCCATGGAGAAGGCAGAGCTCATCACACTCAGGGTTCGATGGATCACCCTCCGGGCCTCCAAACAAGGTCAAAGTTGGGACGGAGAGGAAAAAAAGAAGAGGTTTAAAATAAAGGTTTGCATGCCTTTTTTTTTTTTTTCTGTCATTCTAGTTTGTGAGGCATTCAGCTATATTTGGTTGTATTTTTAGGCTCTGTTCCAGAAGCAGATTGAAGAACTAAAAACTTTGTGAAATGAAAGTTAGGATTTCCGCATGATCACTTTGCTTCAAAAACTAATGTTCTGAAAGAAATACCCCACCCGGCAACACTTGTTAAAAAACAGATATTTTGTAGAAAGGCAATTGTAAGCTGGCCACATGAATTTGGTCTCAAGAATATAATTCTCTACTTTTTAAAGTTGCTACCGCACCACAGAAATGATGCACTGAGGAACCCATCCTTTCATCATGCATGTTTTGGGGTTGATTTCCATGTTGTTTTAAAAACTTGCATGGGATTAGGCTTTTCAGTTACAAAGCACATGAACATTTTTCAAAGAAACTCCCAGCAATGCAGTTCATCATTTCAGTAAAATTAAATTTAGGGAAAAGCTTTCCGTGCTTCAGAGAAACGAAAATGAGCGGGGTCTGGCCTGCGGGGGTGGGATTCACCCTGAGCGAGGGGTGACGTGGATTTGAAACAGTCCCAGGTCATCAGCCATTGACTTCAGCGGCCTGAGCAAATAAGGGCTCACATGAACTTTTCATTTGTGCATCTGTAAGGGAAGAGATTTGGCTTTGAACACAAGCCTCTTCAATCTTTCTGGCTCTCTGGGGTTGTTCCTCTAGATTTCAAAGCGTATCAGCTGGGGCTGTTCACGCAGTTGTGAAAACAATGTGGATTAATGAGAGTCACTCCCCACTAGGTGACCCCTGGAAAACCTGCTCCGCAGTCACTGAACGGCAAGAATTCTTATTCCATTTTGGCCGGAGAGAGATTAAATCGTTAGACTTTTTCCCATCATCAGCATCCTCGTTGTGGAAACACGGCAGTCAATTTTTATGGCGGTTGGGCAAGGCTGTCCTCAGCGCTGCACATTTCCTGCTCGCCATCCACCTTCCTCGCTTTTAAAATTCATTACGGGTAATCTGCTGCGAAAGAAAATATCGAGCCTGCATGTCTCGACCACCCAGATCTATATGCTCCTATTGTCAGATCTATATACTTCTGCTGTAATAAAAGCGCCGGAGAGCAGAGCGCATGAGAAACTGCTCCTAAGGAGATCACTGAATGTTAATCTTTGTCTTACACCCTGTTTAGCACCGCTTCTTCCGAAGCCGTGCACATATCTGTGCAGCTGTATATTTTCAGCATATGTCACTGCAAAAATAAATTATTCAGGATTGTTGGATTACTTATAAATGACACCAATCAATTAACACCACAGCCGGCAGTCTTTCAGGCTTTTGTCAGAGGCCAGGATGGTAAAGCTCTCAACTCCACATTTCCCAGTATGAAGGATTATGGTAATGACAGCTTATTTTTATTGAATTTTTAATTGATGAGTAATATCTCTGGACTCGCTGTGCTAACATTAGGTCTAGGGAGAACTAATCTCTCGAAGGAGACCATGATACAAGCCGAGCTGCCCTTCTCCAAACAAAAACCCCATCTGAATGTGGCACCAAGCAAGCTCGGGATGTTTGCTCCTGTCAGTTGGCAGAGTGGTTCAGAAGCCTTTGCACTAAAGATTCCTGCATCTTCCTTGCACGGGGCTGCGCAGCCCCTTGAGGAGACCCTGCATTACCATGCGCTTCGCTGCTGTCCTGTAATAAGGTGAAAAAAGTAGGGTGCCTCCAGGTTGTGCGAAACAAAGCCAGCAGCAGCCGGTATTGATCCCTGGGCCAAAGAACGCCAGGTTTCTGTTTGCAGGATGGAAAAGCCTCAGGCCCTCCCTCCTCAGCACCGCTGACATTTCCAGTGCTTCTGCTGGTGTTACCAGTAAGGCCACCGGATAGCAGGCTCTGCAGCCCTCTCACAAAGGAACAAATCCTACCACCACAGAGCCACGAAATTAAGTATTCGTTTCCCTTTCTTGATTGAAGGGCAAAAACTGGGAACCCCTCTGCTGGTATTCCAAAATGCCCAGTCCCCAGGCAGGTTGTCCTGGCATGTGCCCACGGTGTGCACAGGGTGAGCCACACAGAGAGCTGCGCTTCAACACCTGCAAAGAATAACACAGCCGATCCGGTGTTTGCCATGTTGTTTTAAGGAGCAGTAAAGCTTCATGATGATGGATAAACATTATTACCAGGCATTAAACGTGTGGGTTAAAGACAGGGAGTAGTCCAATACTAAGTTTTTCAATAAAGACTGAACATGTCATTCAACTGCTTGAGTGTTTTATATTTAAATCTTCCTTGTAACCCCAAAAACTAAAATCAGGCTGTTCAAAGTCCAGCTGAATTCCCTTCATAAAGTCACCAAGAATAGTTTAAAAATATATGCATTGTATGCTGACACGGATTGATTCATTAAGGGTGATGGTAGAGTCTGAACTGGAAGGTGCAGTGAAGACAACGATGAATTTTAATGTGGCCGGTGGCTACCGTTCAGCAGATATGAAATTGGAAATCAATGCTAGCTATTAAATACAAATGGATGCTACCTTTGCCTTTGAAGCAGTCTTCCATTCCCAGTCTTTCAGTGTGCCAGGGGAATGCTGGTATGAAGGAAGAAAGCCCAGCCTTGCAGCTGTGTGCCAGTGCTGCTGTCTGTACTTTCTGTTCATACCTGGGGTACATCTCACCCTCTGTGAAATGGGTCCACAGCAAATGCTCCCATCTTCCCCCACCTCCCCCTGCTAGATGTGGTGCTAGCAGCTGTACTTTAAATCTGGGCCTTGGTCTCTGTGTCCAGGAGTTGCATGATTGCACCTGAACCTAAGTTTATACATATTTCTAGGTCTCACGGTCAGGAGGAAAATCTTTGAAGGGTGATGAGTGTGTAAGGGATGCAGTGATGCCTGAGCCTGCTGGCACCTGGAAGACTACCCCGAGGCAAATTAGAGTGCAAACCCCAACAGCCAAGAGCAACTGCACCCCAGCTGGAAGGTGTTGCTGGAAGAGTGTGACATTTCAGGCCATCCTACCCAGGCGCAGGAGAATGCTGTGGGATGACCCCTGTCCACCCCCATGGTGCCAGGAGTGGCTGGAAGGCAAGGCTGACTGCCAGAGAAGAAAACTGCCCTGTCAACGCTGTTCCACGTAGTGGTGGAGACATGGTGTGTCCTTGGGGAAGCAGAGAAAGCCTCGGGGAGCTCTGTGTTGTATTTTGCCTAGGGCATCAGTTTGCCATAATCCAGCTGTGTTCCTGTATAATGCAGAGACAAGGTGTTTTAGCCTCCCAAGTACTGTCTGTCACCTTGATTTCTGCCCTGCCTCTTTTCAACACACAGGTGTGGATGATGGAAAAAACTTCACTAATAACATATTAAATAGAGAGACAAAGAGCAAAGTGCCCCCTCCCCCAACAGCAAAGCAATGAAGAAATGAGTATCCCAATCTCATTTAAATATTTGCTGGCTCTGTTGACACTGGAACATAGAGCTAAGTCCCTAATTAAATGAGAAAACAATAAACATAGCCAGTAAACTATTGACTTTCATTAATCCCCACCTAGAATGTTTTCAAACAGTGTCTAACAAAATGAGCACCATATTTTAAACATTCACTCTCTAGATCTCTCGAGCATAATCAGTGATGTTTATCATGTCCTTTATGAAAATGCTGTTTCTCTTTCCGCTGCAGGAGCAGGAGAAGGAAGGGAGGCTGTTCCTGGGATGCGGGCAAGATGCAATAGGGATTTGTAGCACATGTGCACTGGAAACAAACACAAATTCTCCTGTGTGAGCATGATAGTGGCACTGGTGTAATGAGCTCTTCTTAGGTAAGTAAACACGATAAACTGATCTAATTCCCAGTGAAGGGTCTGGGTGATGTGCCCACCCAAGACAGGAAAGTCAGGGGGGTGAAAACAGGACTATAGGAACCTCCAGCCCGGAGCTTGGCTTTAGCATCAGCCAACACACCCTTTTGCATTAGGTCACCAGACAAGCTTCAGACAACACAGCTAGTCATTCCTGAGACACCAGCTCCAGTTAGGAGAAATGCATCATCTCTGCTGTCTTATGTTTTTCTTTGTGTTAAAACTTGCCTGACTCCTGAGAAGCATCTCCCATTATGTATTTTAATTTCACCTTGCAGTGGCTTCCATATGATAGCACTATTTTTCTGCACTGGCAATTTGGTACCTATTGGTACCATCCTTGGCTGATGTCTATGAGTTTGGCTGGGAAGGTTGAAGTATTAATGATTTCCAGCCATTTTGGCCAACATTTTGACAATATCAGAGGAAGATTCCTGTTTGAAGTTTATTTGAGCTAGTGATCAAAAGAGGAGGGGAAGAGTGAAGTGTTGCTAAAGCATCTCCAGGAAGCATCCATTTTGTGAATGTCTGAGATTTTTTTTTTTTTTAAACTGATATTTGACATTTCAACCAAGTCTGAAACCTCCAGGATTTAATTGCAGTAAAATCAATGGTACACCAGAAGTAATGAGGTGTGCCTGAATTATCTTGAAATAGATATAATTGCTGCATAAGTCCTTCAGCAGGTCCCAGTTTCCCCAGCCACAGTCAGTATCTCATTGTTTGCCAAGAGTAAAGATGTCAGGAGCCAGTGGGACACAGCATAATTAGCCAGGGTGCTCTTGTTGCCTGTTTTGGTTTTGAATGACATGTAGTGAACAGCATCTGAGAAGAGGAAAGGGTGCTGAAAGAAGATGTTGGCTTGTCAGCATCCTGAGGGTGCTTCACACTCGAGCAGTGGGGAAGACAAGCATGGAAGTGAGACGCCGGTGTGGAGCAAGCACTGGTGCAGAGGGCTTTGTTCAGCTGGGAGGTCTGGGTAGAAATTAATGGCGTTCTCATTAGAACTGAGTTTTTGACTTTCACTGCAGTATGTAAAAATCCCTGCCACAGGCCAAGACAAACTGCTCCGTAAATTATCAGCTGTCACCTATTAGAGCCACAACTCAGAGCCATGGCACTGCATGGTGCTAGGGGACAATGAGGTGCCTGGCCTGGGGAGCAATAAAAGCCACTGCAGCTGGGGAGTCTGTCCTCCTAAGGGACTCCGTGATACAAGCGTCTCTGCTCTGGATTTCTGGCTGCATGAGCTCTGCTGCCTTTCATTCTCCTGGAGAGAAACATGCCTAAGATGCGATGAATGCAGGCTGGACTTCTTCCACTGCCTGAGGATGCTTGACTCCACGCCTCCTCTGCTGAAGACCAGCAAGACACCAGGTTTCAAGTTATTTTACGGCACTGCCTCCTCTGCTGCAGAGGTTCCCTTATACACAGAGTAACTGTGCCTTAATTAATGGCACTCAGCTGGGGAGGCAGGATTTGCAGGCCGAAGGTAGGATTTGATGTGTGGATCTTCCTACTGCTGCAACCACTGAGCTACAGAGGCAGCCTTTGTGGCCCCTCAGTGTTGTGCTAGTTGTGGATGTTTCATGTTTCTGAAAGAAAGATAACTTGATAAATTTCCATTAAGCTTTTTTTTTTTTTTTACAAATAGATCATTTACAAGCCCAGGGAGATGTAATGGGGATACACAGTCATCTGGACTTTTACTAAAAATAATACAAGATAAATTTAGCTAATGAGTTCAGCGTGTATATGTTTTAATAGCTTTCCCCTGCTACAGTCTCATACTGGCTCCTATCGTACATCAATGCTTCTTTCAACACATGTAAATAATACACACGGCACAATTCAAATTCCCACAGAAAGCAACTTGCTTTTAGTTACAAACAGAAATAAATGCAGCAGCAAGCGTACAGATCCGTTTAGGCAGTATATCAAAAGTTGGGCCAGATTCTGCACCTTTTGCTCACAAAAATAATCCTTACTGACTTCCTAATGTCACTGTGATAAACAGGGCTAGATTTTCTGAAAGAACGTTATGTTGCAATATATTTCATATTCACTCCTAATGCCGAAGGCACTTTTAAAACCTTCCATATGTCTAGCTAAAGCATAGTGGATGAGCTCCCCACATTAATAGAGAATATAACCAATCAATTAGTATAAAGACTCTCTCTCTCCATAATCACCTGACTTAGTCATACATCATCTAACTCTAGTGCTCCTAATGCAAGACTTTTTTAATCGCCTATATTTGTCAATGAGGCCAAGATTTTAATGCAAGTTCCCTCTATCTATCAGTGTAGCTTATGAGAGCAGCTTGGCTAAAATTCTCAACAGTAGATAAAAATTTGAGATGCAATTTTAAATACACTATATGCCTCTAAGTGGTGAGCTGGGCCCAATCTTTGGACATATTTGAGAGTCTGGCCATGCCTATGGAACAGGCTGCCCAGGGAACTGGTGGAATCGCCATCCCTGGAGATATTTAAAAGATGTGCAGATGCGGTGCTAAGGGACGTGGTTTAGTGGTGGGTTTGGCAGTGTTAGGTTGACGGTTGGGCTCAATGATCTTAAAGGTCCCTTCCAGTCTAGATGATTCTATGATTCTATGGCATTCAAAGAAGCAGAGCACAGTGTGTTACACGTGGCCACGTGCAATATTTGCTCCCTGCAGGGTCCATCTTAATTCACAAGAGTCACTGAGCACCACCACATAACAACAGTCTTCACTCCACAAGTTATTGATAATTTAAACCTCCACTTATTCTGTGGTCATGTTTTTCATTGCACTTGCAAGCTGCACTTACAAAAATGTGTGAAGAAAATAACTTTCAGGCAGGCCTTCTTCAGTATTGGCAGCCAAGGTGATGAGGGTACCAATAACAGCGTAATAATTTGCTTCTGCCTTGGGATCTAAGTGACTGGGCTGGGAGGCATCTCCTTTCTTCTCAAAGGACCACTGTTTTGTTTCATTGTGTTCTCTATTTCTATGATGACAACCCACTTCCTAATCTGGGAATCAGTTAAGAATGAGCTGGTAGGGGGTAATGGGTGAAGGACAGATGCTTGCTGTCCGATCCTTTCCAACAGCATGGCTTCTTCCAAAATATTTTTATCTGGACAAAGCACTTTAATTTATAGTTTACTAGCGGAAAGGGGCTTTCAGTGTGAAACCATGAACAGAAGTAGTGTATGCCCCTCTCTTTCAACTCAGTCTTAATCTTCATCTTCAAGGTTTGATCTTGCCCACATGAAGATGGCTGCTGTTGACTTCAGTGGGAACAGGTATTAGAAACATGCAGAGGGAACAATACAAGAAAGTGCTTTATGGCCAGTCTGCGTGGAAACAATTGAAAATACCAGGTGCAAGTTCAGGGAGAAGAAAGATGCAGATGTTGCATTTTATCCATTTAGAAATAGGTGTCCGAAAATCAATATTCTTTATACATAGCTCTGAAATATGCTGCCTAAGGTGACTTGGACTCTACAGTGATATGTGTCCTAGAAATCTGATCAATACAACATCTGCTCCAAAGGTCTACCTTAGTCAAAACAGGTATAACTCCTGACTCCTCAGAACATGGGCAGCTTCTGCACAAAGTGAGCACAGATGTACTCTCCAATCAAGTGTGCTTATTGGGAACAACATTGTAGGTGTATTTTGCCTGCTAGCCCACTTATTGTAGTAAGTCCTGCAAAGATCAGACCTGTCTGGAAGATTTTCTGTAAGAAGCAGAAACTTTGCTGATAAATTTACGCTGTATTGCTTCGTTCAACAAGCTTTCCTAGGAAACCCATGCTTAACACTTGGGGCTAGATTTGCCAGACCTGCAGAAATCACAGAGACTGAACCTGCAGGAGGACGCTCATGTGTAAGGCCTTTCTGGCCCCTTGGGTTTTGGGTGAGGTGGTCTAATAAAGATGTTTTCATTTTCCTACACCAAAGAAAGAAAAATATGCTAGAAATTCACATACCTGACACAATCATTAGAGAGATGTAGAAGAGGAATGTCAAAATTCACCACCAATCCCAACTGGACATATATAAACCCCAATAATTTCTGCAGTACTGCTTCCTTTTTAGAAACTACATCCGAGCTCAATTAAAACCAAATCTGATTGGAGCGATCAGTTCAAAGGTATGATATCTTTACCATCAGTTGTATTTATGGACACTGGTTAGAAATGTTTTGTGTATGCTTGGGATCTCCTTTCAGTTAAATATCTGCTTTCTTTAATTCAGACCTTTAATTCAAGGTCTTGGCGCAACCAGCATGTTGTGCGGAGATAGTCCCGAGCCAGCAAACCCCAGTCCTCAGTACTGGAGGGAATGTCTGGTAGAAAGAAGGCCATTTTCATTAAAACACATGATTTTAGATGTAAGTTTTTGGGAGGGGTGGAGAAATGCCCTGTCCAAAAGCACCAAACGCAGCATGGTGCCACCTAACACTTTTACATAATACATTATCAAGATGGTGTGGTACGAATGGTGTTATCTGCGACTTTAAAGAGCTATTCTGCTCTCAGGAACTAAGGCAAATGCATTCGTTTTTTAAAAAAGGTTACTCTTAATGAGCCTGTGGGGAAGCTATTTCTGAGAGGGGCATATTTGAGTACAGCGCTATTATTCCAACAAATTAGTCATATTGCATCATCAACATGAAACAATGAAACTAAAGAGTCAGGGCCGTAATTCGCTCTCACGCATCCTGGTGTAACTCCACGGAGCCCGATTTTCTGCCACGCCCGAGTTGGGAAGAGATATCTTGGAAAAAAAAATGCAGTTATAGCCCGGAGACTGCTCCGCTCCCCCGAGGAGAGGGTGTCCCTGGGGACAGGATGGGACGGGAGCACCACGGGCTTGGCCACCTCCCTCCCTCCCCGCCTTTCCTCTTCCCGTGAGCCGAGGGGTACGTGGCAGCTCGGTGCCGGCCTGGAGCTCCCCAGGGAGAGGGCAGCCAGCTCAGGAGACAGGCTGTTTCCCACCTCCCTTTGTACTACCAGGCTGAGGCAAAGCAGGGAAGCAAGCAGTGAATCAGATGGAATCACTCCCCTTTCCTGGCATAGAAGAGTTGCAGAAGCCCATCGTTTCTTACGCCTGCTGAAAAGTGAGAAAGAAATCAGTGTATTTTGGTAGAGTTTGGAGAGAGATGCCTTTCTACTCCATTCAAATAACACAATGGTCTGTGTCCTGATTGACCTTTGCAGTATTAACATTTTTAAAACATATTTTTTAATTAAAACGGGCTGGAACAAATTTCCGTTCTGGGTCCTGGATTGCGCCAGAGTTCACAAGCGGGTTTCTTTCGCAACCCACATCAAAACATTGAAGACGAAATACACACACTTTGAATCAAACTGTGCTCTCAGTGAGGTTTCCAACAAAATGCTACATTTGACAAAGTGTGGAGCTACTTCAGATTTCCATGCAGAGAACGGAGACCAAAATCTGCCCTTGACATTTGAGTCTGCCTCCAGTTTAGATCAGGAGTTTTGACTCTGATCCATGTTTTAAGTCTAGAATTTCATCCTATTTCTGCTATCAAAAAACCTCTCCTGTGCACTTTTGAGGATCTTTGCAACTTTATGCTTCTGAATAAACAGTAGAGTAAAAAAAGTAAAACGAGTAAGTAAATTAGCAGGAATGTGATCTACTAAGCATCATCATCTGAGCAGTTCTTTCCCCTTCCCCCACGTGCCGGCTTGTTCCCAAGTATTAAATCACGACGCAAAGGCTGCCCTACAAAAAAAAACACCCAGGGAAAGCAGCTATAGTGCGCTAGGGCCAGTTGCATCTTTATGTGTGTAGTCGTAACCGTGGTGGATGAGGGTGAGAAAGCTCCGTGGGCAGGGAAGCAATTGGAAGCAATCACAAAACAGACTTACATTAAGTGAAAATGATGCATACAAGTAGTCTTCAGAGATTAAAGATATTTGGGTTGGGAGAGGAGCTTTAATTGGAATTGACCTTGTGAAACGTGCTCCCTTATGTTCAAGGCTTACAATCATGGGTGGGCCGGCTGATCTGTTTAAAAATGCCTGGTTCACATTAACCACCCAGTTTTCAGAGACAGTTTTTAGATTCTTGGTGGTATTGCACAGAACAAATCACCGCATTTGAATATTGATCCAGCGTGCTAGCAGTTAATGGAAATGAGCACAGATGTTTTGTGTAGCACCTCAGACAGCACTATCATGCAATGTTTTGACATAAGAAAACACTTCCCTTCAGGAAAATAAAATACTAATAATTCAAGTGCTGCTTCTAGGACACCAGATTTCCAGTTGCTGATCTCCAGATACATTTTTCGAAGGAATGGACAGTAGAGAAAAAGATCTAATAAGCTGGGAGATTCTCCCAGGAAGATTTGGTCAAAATTAGTGCCTTTGATTGTAAGACAGATCCAAATGTGACAGGCCCATCACTAACAAATAAGCTGTTTTGCTCAGGAAAGTTGTGCAGAAAAGAATGCTGTATCTTTTTGCACTCTGGGCAGGGGCATGTGAAGGAAAGGGGCAAAACAGATTTTTATGAGGCAGCCCAGGGCTGAACTTTTCAGGCTCTAACTGTAACAATGAGTGCCTCTCCCTGACTCTTTTGGCCTCCGAAATAGCATACACCGATTGTCTGCGAAATAGTCCAAATTCCAGCCTCTCTTTAGAAAGGAAGAGCGTGAATACTGGATGTTTTGAATGTGCAGAGTTTCGATCGTACGTCACTGATGAGAGCTGGTAGGCTTATTCTGTTTTCATTTGGCGACTACTGAGTCACAGTAATTCACTCTGTCCTGGTCTGAGCAACACGGGACTAATTTATCTTCCAGTGCTTGGGAAAACCACACTTTTAGAAGACTGGTGTCTGAATTCATGAAAATATTTACTTTATAGCCAGCTATGGTATGCGGGTTTCAAGGTCTCAGTGTTTTTGAGCCTGACCAGGTGCAGGGACGAGGAGGACCGAGACCTGGGCACTTGACCCAAGCGGGCCAACAGGATTATTTCATACCATGAACATACTCCCTATATATTAGAAACTTTGCTGAGAAGTGCTCTCTCTCCTGTGATGGCTGCAATCCTGAGAACTCCTTGCCCTGATGCTGGACCCCTGAGCCCTTCCCTTCCTCCCGACGCTGTAGCGCTCGCAGTGTCTGACATTTGCTGTCCACTGCTGGGAGTGCACAGCTTCCTGCTGATAGAATTGGCTGAGTATAATCCTTGCATATTTTATATAGGTATTGGGATCAATATTGGTTCTTAAGTATTATTAATGTTAATCATCTAGTCTTACTCTATTAAATGTTTGTATTTCAACCCTTGGGTTTCCTTGTTTTTTCCCGATTGCCCTTCCCGGGTGGGGAGGGGTCATCAGGTGAGAGAATAATTGTCTAAACGACAATAAATTGTTGTGGATTCCGCGAACCATAACATGCTCTTTGCTCTTGCAGGTGTTGTTTCAAGGTTTGCTCCCTGGGCTGTTCCCCTGCATTGACTGTGCCCCTGTAAGTGCTGTGGGGCTGCAGCAGCCTTGGTGACCAAGCTCTGGCTCCATGGAACAGGGGAAAAGGATGACGAAGCATCTCTGCCCGAGCGGAAAGACCCCTCCAAGCAAAGACCCTCGACCAAGCTCCTGCCCCTCTGCAAGATTCAAGCTTCAGGGCTTCTGTGGCTACTGTCACGTGTTTCTAAGTGCTGTCCACAATAAATCTGTAGCTAAATTGCATATAACAGACATGCACAAGTAAATTGCAGTCCTTCTCAGGCAAGGGACTCACAGTGCGAGAATTTACATACTTGCTTTAGAAATGTTTCAGAATTGTTGACTGAAATTTGTGCTGATGAAAAATCAGGTTTTGGCAAATTTTCTCAGAAATACTTTGCTTTCCTCCATGTTATATAAAAAAAGAACACTTTCCACCCTTTTTTAACTCATTGGCAAAAATTGAGAGCTTTCTTTGTTTTCTGCCAAAAATCATGTTTCCTGTGAGGAAACTCTTTCTTACCCCTGCAAGCAGTTTCTGCCTGGCTTCATGAGTATAACCTCCGTCACCGTAGTGCCTAGCTGTAGCATCACACTTCCAGGAAACCAAACCAAACTCACATTTGACACAAATGGCTCAGGAACTTACACAAGAGTCATGTATTAAAACATGCCGTCTGTATAAGAAACAGGAATTGTTAAAAGTATTTTTAAAGAAATAGCCTCTGATCTTTTGTTTTCTGCAACCTCAGACTCCTTTAAAATCCTTTGACATGCCTCAATTATTTTTCAGCCAACCTTCTATTGCTAACCTCTGCACAGGCTTTCAAAGTGGATGCTGTCCAGAAATCCTATTACAATAAATTTACTGTATTAAAAAAAATCTGAGGAGGAAATAAGATATGGTCATGTTATTAAGTCTGACTGTTCACCATTGCCAGCCTTTCATCCAGCCCTTTGTTTATTGTCATCTTATCCTGCACTTAAGCTCATTTAAAGTATAGGTGCTTTAGTACAAGGACCTTCTATTTTCTTATTTTGAGTGCCTTCTGCATGTATGATACCACATATAAAGGACATATTTTCTCTCTTGAAAGTGCTTTCCACATCTATGATGCTATAGAAATAAAATATCATTACAAAAGCTTAACCAAGAGTTGTAAGCCTAACCAGAACATATTTCTGTAGCTCTCAGTCTTTGTCATAAACAGGGAGACCAGCTTTCCTGTATTTTGAGATCAATTATCATAATTAACTAAAAATGCTGCTTACTTAACGGATTAGGTATTAGCAAATCTGAAAAAAAAAATCAGCAGTATATTAGAGTGCATATCTGTAAAGAAATCTTGAGGATCACTTGCTTTAACCAGACGTATTTTGGGATCTCTAATACCTACTTGGAGAGCCATCCAAGGCTTCCAGATTGACATCCCGCTCAGAGGACACTGTGACAACAGGTCTCCCCAGACCTGCAGTGCAGTGTCAGTGCTGGCCTGAAGGCAAAGCAGTGCTGAGACACTTCAATTTACAACCTTGAGGTCTAAAAGCAAGGTTGCATGGGATGAGCTGTGTGGCCATGGCCAGAGGGAATGGGACAGCACTGGCAGCCAGCCACCCTCAATTTTATGATGTGGTCCTAGCTATCCACATCACTGTAGCTCCAAGGAAAAAGAGAAGTGTGTGCTTTGAATAGCAGAAATATAGAAAAAACTTATTAGTAGCAATTGATTTTCATTTTGTGCAGGGGGAGGAGGCAACACAGCAGTTCTGTTCCAAACACATCCGCTTTCCCCTGTTATCGAGAAGACTGTTGTGCAAACCAGAACGAAGTGGACTTTCCAGACGAGTCCTGTGCTGACGTCCAGCGTGGTGGTATGATACTCTTTTCACTTACTGGATGGCAGCTGTTCAGCAAAGCATTAAGTGTTTCAGCATTTTTTCAAACGTGTTTTCTGCTGCATCAGGTTCGTGCCACCTAGTGGTGACAGTCCCACCGTGCCGCTTCCCAACGGTAACGTAGATGGGGGTTTTCACATCTCGTCATGAAAAACAATAATAATCAGAGTATACTTTCCAATGATAAAGCACAATGTCCTAGGTTATTAATCCGTACCCTAGATGGTCAGGTAAGTTTTGTCTTTCACCTCCAAACTGCACATCAGCCCTTAGAAGACTGCAGATGATATTCTACACTTTGGTGAAAGAAAATGCCAAAGGCAAGTGTTAACATCTGTAAATTTGCCTGCCCATCCAGCTGGCCTCTGCCTGGGTCTTGAAGCCAGAGGCAATGCAGTCATTAAACAGCAGAGCAGAGAAGTGCTTCACTCGGGCAGTTCTCACTCATTGCCACTGCCCAAGTCATCATACAGTTGTCAACAGTCCATGCATTGCCTGGAAGCCCCGAAAGGCATATCTTAAAAAAATAAATGTTTCTAAATAGCTTTATTTAACTGATATTGTATTTCACTTCGATTTATGATTATTGTCTAAACTTAATCTGGAATAGATCGGCTTAACAACCAGTTGTCAGCAAACCTGCAGTAAATTTCAAATTAAAATTCCTCCATTTGTCTTTGTTTAGTGACATTTTCAGCCTCACTTAAGCAAAGACTTTTGAAGATTTCTCATCTTTTTGGTTGTACATTTTAATCCAGGGAGGGAGAAAAAAGACAACATCTATCCACATTGCAGCATTGGAGTTGTACCAGGAAGGAATCTGGACCAGCAGATTTATTGACCAAAACACAACAGAAGAAATTGCTGACTTCAATCTTTCTGCACGAATCAAGCCACAGAACAGACTGCAGTTTTAATTAATAGATTGCAGTGGAAAATATCGAGTATTGTGCATTCATGTGCAGTTTAATGGATTCGGGCCAGGACTAAAGAGAAAGTCTGTATTCAGGTCTTCAGAGAAACTGTCGTGCCATAAAATTGTGCATTATCTCCATTCAGAGCACGAAGATTCAGCTTGCCCTGGTGAGGAGGTAGGAAGCAATCTGAAACCCTGCGCTGCTTCACAAGTCACTCCCCAGGTGGACAGAAAAATATGGTGCTTCTGCCACTCTTTTCTGGAAACCATTACATTAGTTTTAAACTAATACTGGAATCCCCTGTAAGTTCTTCTGACAAAACTTGTTGATAAATCTCTTGTTAACCTTTAGTTCAGCACCTCAGTAGTTGGTCCTGCTCCCTGTGTCGTGTGGTCCTCGGTCTCTCCTTCTGCTGTGCATCCTTCTTCTTCCAGCAAGCCTTTCTGCCACTGGGATTAGCCAAAGTGCCAAGAAGCAAATACAACTTCTGAGTCTAATAGAAGTGATACTATGCCAATAAAGGATTTTAGGCGTTTTATCAGTGCTTCTTAAATAATCCAATTCAAAACACAATGAGAAGTATGTCTGAGAGATGAGCCATGGTTCTCAATAAATGTAAAAAATGGATTAGAAAAGCATCATTTATTGAGGATTAAATATTGTATAGACAGAAGAAATGTGAGAAATATGTCTTCTTTAAGCTGTCTTAATACCATGCTTTCAGCGTTCAGTGAGTGTCAGGGGTGGAGCTAGTGCAGATGTGAAAAGATTAGGAGGAAAATCACTTGGAAGAGCTGCTGCATTAGAGTTACATTTTCAAGTTAAAATAAGGACAGATGCAGCATGTTATGACAGTAACGAACGTAACATCTTCTTTAACACCAAATTGTTTATTTAATGATGACTATGTTTGGGAGGGAGAGAATGCTGTGAGCAGAAAAAAATATCAAACATTAACTCTCAAATAATTTTTCTAAATTTGAAAATGCAACAACTTCACAGAAACTGCCAGCATGACCCATGCTTAAAGGAGAGACCCAAAATGGAGAGCAAACCAAAAATACCCACTTTCTCAAGCACGGCGAATACACCAGCTGTGATAATGCAATCAAGCTGGATTGCCTTCTTGGATCCTGTTGCTACTATTCAATTAACATGTCCAATCATTTTCAAACTTCTTTCTGATATTATTTCTACAAAATCTAATTTCTGATAAAACCAGACTAGACTGAGACTCTCCTATTTAATTTTTCCCCAACAAAAGAAGTAAAGCTTTTGGAAAATTTGAAGCTTTTCAATTGAAAAATTTAGACTTTCTTCATCAGGTGATTGCACACAAAATATTTAACTTCCAATTATTTCCACATAGTATTTGTGTGCACCAGAGAAAATACTCCATGGGAGGTTAATGCCACACTGAAGGCTACATGTGGATATATAGCTAAGTATTTATTACTGTTCAGCAATGCTTCGCCCTGGAACCCTGGATACTTTTCTCTAAATACAAGGTGGGATAGGGTTTTCTGCTTGCCTTGGTGGCCCCAGCAGTTTTGCAAATGGGTGTTAATTAGAAATAGCCTGTCCAAATAGCCTGTCCTTGCCATGCTGCTACAATGGAGACTGTGCAGTCAGGGAGGTATTCGAACATTAAAAAAAAAAAAAAAAGGACCAATGGGATATTCTGAAAATGTTAACCCTACTTTTCTGTATATGCAAATCCAAAATCAAATGGAAGCTTCCAGCACAAGACAGCCAAAAGAAAGAGTTTTTTTCCTACGCATTTCTATTTATAATTTATATTTAAAAGCCTACCTACTACTCACATGGTTTCTTTCCTGCAACTTTTACATCCTGGTGGGGATGATGAAAAAATTCTTTGTTCTGTGAGAGCATTTCAACTCATTTACGTTACCAGAAGAGGTGGAACACCTGCCTGAACTAACTTTAAAAACAGTTAAGAACCACCACTGTTGGTTTTAACTCACCGTGATATCGCTATTTACTTTAATGCTTTCACCATCCCTTTCTTCAGAACAGGATGGCTTCTCCTTCTCTTCAGGTCAGCAGGAATGTTGTTCCTTACATAAGTGGGAGTTTCTGGATGTGACAGTTACAACTTTATTTCTTCACCAGACATTGTAACCGAGGGCTGAATTTTGACAGCTCACTCCAACTGATGATGGTAAGAGCCAGAACATCTGCAGGTGGGGAGGTATATGTTTCGGTCACAAAACTTTTTTGCTGCCATTCCAGATTTCAGATTAAAAAACCCACAAAATTTATTCAGGCTTTACCTGGGACAGTCTATTCACTTGAGAAAAAGCTTTGCCAGAATTCACAAATACAGACTGCTCCCAGGAATGACACCAAGCCACTGCTCACACGGGCCAAGTTCAAGCCACTGACTAGAACATAAAAGTTTATAATACATAATCCTTTTTAAGATGTCTTAGCAGAGAGGATCAGCCAATGACCTTATGACTAGATCTGGCCTGCAAAGCAGTTAATCTGGTTTGTGGAAAGAAAAGAGATACCTTCAGCAGACTGTACCTCTGAGGCCGCTCCACTGATTTCAGTGGGAGCTACTTATGAGAAGGAAATTGCAGGATTTTGTTCCAGATAGTGTCATGGAAAGAAAAACCCTAATGAAATTATCTTTGGAAGTGTACCACTGCAAGTCAGGTATTTTGAAATGAATCCAATGTATCATATTTAATTGCATAAATTTTCTAAAAGCTGTTAAGTACTGAAGGCTCTGGTTTATCTGAAACTGAAAAGGCATCCCAAACTAAATTGATTGAAACTTGACTTCTGGGCACTGAGACTGAGCAGCTGCGATAAGGACCAGATTGCTGGTTGGGTGGCATTTTCCTTTCCAACAATATCGGGAACTTTAGATTTTGCTACAGATTGAAAGAAAATACTAGAAAGCATCGCTGTTTGTGCAGACCAGCTGCACCCACTGCACCTATTTTGTAAAGGCCCTGAGAGCATCCCCCACTGGGAGGTCTGGCTGCCACAGCTTGGGGACAGTGCAGAGTCAGTGCAGCCAAGGATGGCCCCTTTCCACTGGTGTCCGTGGGCAGAGATCCCCACGCAGTGCCATGGGGAGCTGCTTCCAGCTGAGACCACAGCTCCTGCCATGCCCGTGCCCGGCCTCAGCCCATCCCCATGCAGTGGCTTTCCTTTATAGCCGGGACAGTGCGGAGTCAGGATCAACCGCACAAGTCTTATGTTCAGCAAATCCCGCTAAGCAAGTCCACAAAGAGCAGCAGGGACCACCTGGCCTCTCCCCAGGACCACCAAGGCCAGGGCCAAGCTCAGCCTGTAGATTCACACCTGCCTCCCATGCAGCCAACCCAAAGACTGATGGTATCTTCAGCCAGAGATGGATGAGGTCCTCCAGGAGTACCCTCAGCTTGCTCAGTTTCTCTATTGGGCATTATCTGGAGGAAATAATATTCTGAAGAAACTTGAGATACGTCTATCGCAGTGATGTCATATCTGCCTTTAGAAGGGACTTCAGGATTTTTGCCAACTGCTGTTTACACAAAAGTCTATTAGAATGGTGTCCCATGCGGCTGCAGACAGGGAAGGAGGTAGGAAACAGCTGCACTGGTAAATATTAGATTTCTTTGTGTTCATATGTATGCCAGACAGAAGAGAGGCTGAGACAATTAAGAACCTTGTTTTTAGTAAGAACATGCTGACAAGACCATTAAGATTTCATTGTGTGGCACTGGATGACCTACCAGTTCAAATGGGTGGGGCAGAAGCACATGATGGCGCTCCTGGTGAATTATCCACAGTAGCCAATGTGGTATTTATACTGGCTTTATATTGTCTGGGGAGAACCGTTAATATCTAGTCTGGCATAAAACTGGTGTGGTATGGACAGAATATACTCAACCAATATAAACGGGAACATCTTTTTAGAACATTCAAATCACATGCCTGTGGCACTTTGCACCATAAGGCTGCAGTGTTTTGGTGCAGTATTCAGTGCCCTAAAACATTCTTGTGTATTGCCTAACGTGATCCCAACTGAAAAGCTGAGCTGCAGTAACCAAAGGCTTACATAAAGGGTTCAGAAACTCTTGTCCTTGTGAACAGCCCACCAGAACCACATATACTGTAAAAGAGATTCCTTGCAACACCTAAATACAGTTAAGAGACATATTTATATCAGCTGTTATGTGTACCCAGTGCAGAACAAGGAGCTATTCAGGCTGGCAGTAATCCAGGACTAAGAGACCCTGCCTACTTGCAGATTTGTGGTGAGCCATCTACAGAGGACAGCTAGTACAGGGCTCACTCAGTTGTCCTGCTTACTATACTTACTGGCTCTCTTTTAGGGGAGAAAAGTTTCTAAATCTGTTTTTCACAAACTTTTAAATCCAGGTACCACCACTGGCAGGGACACCGGAGGCAGCAGTGGTGGTGGTCACTGCTAGTGACAGCAGGTCCTATACCTGGCTGCAAAGTATAGATACTTGAAGATTTTTCTCATGAACACAATTTGTGATCCTCTCTGAAACACTACTATAATCAGTGCCTTCAAATCACCTTGTTAGAATGCACTGGAGCTAGGCAAGTAATTGTGTGCCTCAAATCTAGTTTTCCTAGACACAATGTAGCTGACACAGTAACATCTAACAATTTTTGCAGTTTGTGGGTAAATGTATGTTTGTATATATAACTGCTCTGGAGCATTATTCTTAATCCTGTGGCCTGTCATGAGTCAGGAGGGAAGAAGCACCCATTGAAAAAGGCTGAAGAATCGAAGTCTGGTCTGTGTTTAGTATAGTTATATTATCGAGCTGTACCAGTGAAGGCTTGCCATCTGCTGAGATTCTGTTTAACAAAACGTGAAAAGAAAAAGAACAAGGACATTTGCATTGCAGTTACTGGAGGGCTAATGGATAAAATGGCAGGTAAAAAAGTTGTTACGACTCAGAATCTTGAGTACTAATACCACTTCGTAAAAATAATTCTGTGCCTCTCCGTGACAGAAAGCCATCACCATAAACTGCTGTGGTGACCCAAGAAATTGGCAAAGGCCAGATGCGTACTCCAGAGGAATACGCAGCTTCTTCTCCAGACCCCACCAGTAAGGGAGAAAGGGGGTAAAAAGCTATCTGTTGGGATCCAGCTACTCCTGGTATCTACAGCAAATGAGTTCCTGATAATGAGAGGGAATATATGATCTATGCAAATGCCACTAATGGCTTTTCCTGCAGCTGGGTGCCAAAGTTGTTTCCCTTTTGATCATACTGTCCCCTTCCCAGTCTGTCTTTCACACTGTTAGAGCTACTGGTACAGTGTATTTCAAGCTATTAATAATGTCTCTTTCAATATTTGTACTATAAACCACAGCAGTTTTACACAGTTTTTTTTCAAAACAAGACTCTGTTGTATCATCGTATTTTTATAGGAAACAGTTAAGATAACAGACATCAGCACACATGAGAGACACTGCAGCAAACTGTACTGACAGATCATTATTACCAGAGCAAGAACAGTTTTTACAGGATCCTTTACCTCAACGTTGCCAGATGAAAAAGATCTACCTCTGTGTTGACCTAGACATACAAAGCCTGAACATTTTCACTCTGACCTACAGGGCTGTCGAAACAGACTTCTGTCTGTCCACCTCACAAAGGACACCGCTGGGAGTGAGAGGGGAGAAAGCTGCTCATGCTCGGATTCCGAAAGGTAAAGGACAATCTTCTTCTGACAGTGTGGCTAATTCCCACTCCCTTAATGAGCCTTCCCTTCTAAACAGCTATGTGTCTGTTAAAGTCAGCATCACAGAGGTGTGATTTGTTATTGATGTATGTACATAGCCCCAAGTGTGACAGCAGATTATTGTTACAGACAGCATGCAAAGTAAGAAATAAAAAGAAAAATGGATTTTATTTAACAGAAAGTGCTGCATGTCTCTTACAAAACCTTTTCTTGATACATCATAGAGAGTTTTGGCCATCTAGCAGATGGCCCTCTACAGTGACTATTAGCCTTTTCTCCTTCCCTTTTGAAGTTGAACTGCATTACCTTGCCAACACAGCTGAGCCCGCACACCCGAGCCGTGAGATACCCCAGGCCAAGCTCATGTTTCCATTGTTACGGTGCAGTTACCAACGCATCAGACCATCCTGGGATTACACACATCCTGCCAACAGGAGTTACTCCCCCAGGGGTTGTCAGAACAGATTATTTATGCCAGCGTTGCACAATTTTGCTGCTGCAGTGTGTAAATCTTACACACCTTTGAAAACAGAAAGGGGATTATTTCTACCTTATGAACAGTCACGTAGACTGGCAACGAACGAGCGTGTAGAGTCATACACATATCACAAAGTAGTGCCCTGTGCTTCCTACAGAAATGGGTATCACTATTGTTTATAGCTACAAGTTGGGTGTACGGTTCTTTGCTAAAGGATGAGCAGCTGTGGCTTCACTGTGCTCTCCAGGCAAATATTAGATCAAAATTAGTCAAAATGACACATGCTCCCCTACTTTCCTTTTCCTTCTAATGCAAGAAATGAAGTTAGCCGCTGTTGCCCTCGCATCAGCTTCATACATTTGAGATACTTTGTTCTGTTTCTGAACTTGAATTCTCTGCCTTTTGAAAAATATGTTTTTATAACCAAAGTACACTCGTGATCAGCAGATACCAAACTATGGTTAGGAATCTCTTATTATTTCCACTTTAGAGAGGGAGGAATGACAAGAAGGCCAAGGATGCTGATTTCAAAAGTGGTCTGATCTGAGACACTTCAGAGTTTCAAGATTGCCCTGAGTTGCCACGGAGGCTGACAGCCCATGGTTATGGAAAGCTCTGCAGTATTTGGCCTTGAGTGGGTAAAAGATGAAGTCCTCAAAGGCAGCAGTCACTTTTGACGGTGTTTTGCCTTAAGAGATAGTGCACAATGCACGTAAAGCGGATTGTGTGCTAAGAGTTGGACCTGTCTATCCACATTTCCTGTTAATTTTATGACCTCTTTTATGGTTAGAAAGATGAGCTACGTCGGCTTCTCTGCAATTAAGAATTAAATTGTATCAGAGGGACAGACTAGTTTAAGATGGTAACAGTTAGTGCTTTTGCCAAGCTCAAGAACCACTACTGAGGCATGAAGCCAGGATATCTTTGAATTCAGATCCCTGTAAGCAACAGAACACTGCCCTTTAATGACTGCTGGATCAGCTCTGTAACTCGAAAAAGGAATTGAAATGAGTACTAAAATTAAAGTAGTTTTAACACGGCAGTTTCTAAATGAGTTGTAAAATAAGCTGGAACAAGTTTGCACGAGAAACATTTGCTATTAAGAGTAAAACCCTGGGAGTTGAGCCAGGCCAGCTGTGCTACTGCTCCTCCTTTGCTCCTGTACCAGTAGGTGCCAGAGGCTACAGACTCTGGAGGTAGAAAACACGTTTCATTGCTCTCATTTGATTCCCTCAGGCTGACACATGGAGTGGAGCTGACAGGCTCCACGGCAAGCTGTGTCTAGCCTTCTTTGGCTGGAGGGTGCTTTGCTGATACATCATGCTTTAAGTTTTGGCAGGAGAGACCATCCAATGTTAAAGAAAAAGAAAAGAGATGAGACTTTAGGTTACTGACTCTTTAAGGCAGGGTTGCCTGTGGTACACAAGTTTAAAAGCAACATGAGAAACAGGTCATAAAAAGGTCCCCAGTTAGTTAAATGTAACAGACTGTTAGCTATTCACAGGCTGATGGTCAAGTGAAAGGTGCTTGGGGAAAATCTAACTTTATCAAGTACTTGAAGTCAGGACTCAGTAAGGCTGGGGTCAAGAGGCAGAGAAGGTCAAAGATAAGGGTGTCAGGATATGCAGCTAGACATAGTGGAACTAACAGGCACAAAACGATATGAAAAGAAAAAAATATGGGTCACAAACTATCCATTTGAAGTTATAAACATAAAAAATAAAAAGCATTTTCAGATGTGGTTTAGCAAGAGAAACCACATTTGTTGATTCATTTGAAGAACAGCAACAAGATCTAAACCTGGAGTAAATATCAGTAAGGCAAAATAAAATACTTACATTTGCTTAATAGGAAGTAAAGGAGGAAGATGGTCAGCCTCTCAAGTGTTACAGAAATGTGAAATGACTTGAACTCGAAACAATTTAAATGTGTTATATAGCAACACAAGCTTTAAATGCTTATTTTTTTAAACAGTGGGATCCAATAAATAATACAGACCAGCTACCAAGGGATGCACATTTGTAATCAAAATGTCCCAGCTAGTTTATTTTCCAGAAAACTGGAAACAATCTTTTTCTTCTTTTCTGCACATGGATCCATTTTTATGATTTCATTATTTATTCAGCACTCATATGAAAATATTACCAGCCTAAGCATTTTAGCATTTTTACATCATATTACCTTGAATAGCTGTGTGTTCAGTGATGTAAATACATTGAACTTGAAGTAGTTAGTATACATCAGAAGTGATAAAGAGCATGAGGTAAAGGTCCTAGTAGCTCAGTGGTTGGTGTATTTACCAAAGTGCTTCATCCACATCAGCTCTTTCTGCCTCTTAGCTATAAGATTTAAAATGCAATTTAAATCAATCAGTGCATATAGAGGAATGTGAATTCCACTGTTTCAGGATAACTTATTTTCCTTTATCTTAAAAAAAATGGAAATACTTTGTTAAGAAATATAACATCCTGCATTTCAGGATGGTGTGGTGTCATGTTATGTTTCTGCATTAAAGAATCAAAACCATCTCCGGATCCAGACAGCCCCAAACCATCTATAAATGCATTATTTTAATTTGGTTAATTGGAAAACACCCTAAAAACATACTGAAACTATGTTTGGCCTTGTTTCCATACATATCAAAGAGGAAAGACTCCTGGCAAACCTGGCATCTGTATTTTGAACAAGGAGTTTGCCAGCTGGCTTGTCACATTCTGTAATAAGTTCACGCATTACTTTAGAAAATGTACTGAACTAGACCTGGTTGAATATTACAAAATAAACCATTGGAATAACAAAACAAACTACTTTATCTGGTGGACCTAGCAGTTTTAAGTGTAATCAGTAAGTAAATTATAACAAAATTATTGTCTTGATCTTGAAATTCATATAAAGATGTGTGAAACTTGGCAACACTATCAAAGCAGCACATTTCTCCCTTTCATTCCCCTCTGTTTACATTGCAGAACATCTTAACTTTGCTCGCAAGCCTTTCATTGCAGATTGGTGCTCTCTCCTCCCTCGCATCGCCGGTAAAAAAATTGCTGCTTACCTTTTATACAGAGTCCAACTGGACCTAAATTCTGCCTAAGTCAGTGGGACTGGCACCGAATCATTCCTTCCACGTCTGGCAGGGTGCTTTGCGGGCACAGAGGTGACAAAGCCCTGGCTCAAGAAGCTTAACGCTGCACAAGAGGCATCAGGGACCAGCAACAGGCCCTACTAAGAAGGGAGACGGGGAGGGTCAGCCCCCATGGGCAGAGGGAGCACAGATAGCTCAAACCATTTTGTTTAGGGTATTTATCTTGCCCCGTTTTTTTACCATCCTCTCAGTTCTTTTCACTTTGGTAAGAGTCAAGGAAGAGTCAGGATGGAGATCAGCAGTGGGAAGGCCGTCAAAACAGCGAGCCCTGAGGGAAGATCCGAACAAGAAGGTGGATTAGGATCTCCTGACCGCACGGCAAGGGCAGGCGAGGTGGCTGAGGTGGATCGGCTGCTGGCACGCCACCGCACAGGCTGCAGAAAGGTAAGGGAACTTGTTTTTCCTTCTTTAAACACTACTTTTCTACCAAGGTAACGCTGCGAGTGTTGGGTGCGTGATCTGTTTTAACCAGGTGTCCAATATTCCCGTCCTTGCACTTTGTTAGCACCAGGTGCCCTGCGCTACTGACAGGCTGATGGGCTCTCACGCCTCCCCATCGTCCTTGCCCAGATAACGGCGATATAGCGGCGTTAGGCCGGGGAAAAGGCTTTTAATAGGGATAACACGCCGGCCGCACCCGGCCAACACGGCCCCCGACCGCAGCGCCCTGCAGGGAGGCGGCGGCCGCCCTCACCCAACATGGCCCCCGACCGCCGCGCCCTGAGGGGAAGCGGCCGCGGGCCCGTGCGCTTCAGGGTGAGGCGGAGCGGGGCTGCCGGGCCGTGGCCGGGGCGGCGGCGGGAGGTGGGTGGGTGTGCGGCCCGGCGGAGCCCTGGCCTGGGCCTGGGGGCGGAGGGGCGGGCCCCGGCAGCCGGAGGGGGTGCAGCGGTTTCTGGGGTGCCACTGGTGAGACGGGAAAGGGGAGACCCTTGCGCTAACGAGCGGTGGCTAATGAAGGCGTTAGGAGTTCGGTCGTGTGGGCGACGGAGGGTTCAGGCTGTATTTGTTCCTGGAATTCTGTTCGTTTCCCCCCCCCCCCCTAGTTTTCGCTCTCGGGTGGGGGTGGGTTTGGGAGCTGCAGAGCACCCTGCCCTCTGAGCCCAGCCCTGCAGCTGCCCCCGTGGTGTTTTTCCCCTTGGAGATCTTGTCACCAAGAGGAGCAGGGAAGTGGGGTACACACCGGTCACTTGACAGACACCTCTCTGTTTGCTGCAGGGACTGAGTGAATATAAGAGAAACTTCATATGGAAAGCCCCAGAGTTTTGTAGCCCGTCCCAGCAGCAGAAATCCTTGTGGGCAGGACTGCGGTCGGATCAGTTTGGTAAGCACCCCTGAACGCTACCCCCGTGACTGTACACCCCAACTCTCTCCAAGCCAGCTCTGGTGAGGATGAGCCTAGCCTGCAGGAGCTCTGGAGAGGTTTGCTGTGACTGAGCGCACAGCCACAGTGAACTGGTGGTGTTTGCAGTTTGTACGCTTGATACAATTAACGTATGTTCGTGGTCATCTAGAATATGTTTTTGAATGCCATATTCTTTCTGGATACAATGAAACTTTCTTTTAATGTTAGCACTTTTTATATAAAACACGAAAAATAAGTGGTTTCTGACACGAGTCCCAAACATGAAGCACAGATGCAGTGTTAATCCATACAGGGTGTGTAAAAGGAGGCATTGGGTTACCTGTGGTGCATGGAAGCTAAGTAAAATTCTGTATTAGAGAGGAGAGTAATTTAGGGCAAAGTTTGATACAAAGTGAAATTGTTATGATGACCTACAGGGGCAGTTAACTAAGAAAAAAAAAAAAAAAAGATGGGCATTAAATAGAAAAGCTTGTGGTAAATCATAGAATGGTTTGGGATGGAAAGGGACCTTAAAGACCATCTAGTTCTAACCCCCCTGCCATGGGCAGGGACACCTTCCACTAGACTAGATCCCTCAAAGCCCCATACAACCTGGCCCTGATGCTGTAGTGTTGGAGTTGGGGGTTGTAGACATTGTCATGGCAGGAAAATGTGGGATTGGAAAGTAGAAGGTGAAGGAAATAGCATCTGGATCAAAAGGCCCATAGAGAGATGAGGAAAAGAAGTAAGCTGCAGAGTGATGGCAAGTGCAGTGCTTTGAAAAGGAGGAATAAAAAATGGGAATTACTGTAGTGGCACAAGACAGATTAACAAAAATGTGCAATTCAGCACAACCAGGCTATGCAGTCTGTGTAATTAGAGTTCAGTATGTTCATTCTGTTGTGGTTTGGGATGGGCTGGCCACTAAAACAAGTGACGGATGCTTTCCCCAACCTCTCCCTTCAGGGAGAGAAGGATGAGAAAGAAAGAGACTTATGAGTTGAAAAGAAACTAAACTACTTTAATGAAATATTAATAAGAAAATAATGAAATACATACAATAGATACAAAACCAGTATCGAGCTCCTGGGATTATGATCATGTCACTGGCAGCCACTGGGAAAGTCCCCGACTGGACTCAGCGACAGATGGGAGCTGAACTCAGGAATTGAATTCAGGAACGCGCACAGAGTCCTCCTCAGACTCCAGCCATTGAAGAAAGAGAGCTGACCCTTTGATCCCTCAGCTTTTGTACTAAGTGTGATGCAGATGGGATGGAATACCCAGTTTTGAGTCACCTGTCCTGTCTTCTCTCCCCTGCAGGTGCGACCCCTCTATGCATATAACAAAGTGAGCTGACCTTGGTTGTTATAAGTATGAGCAGGAGCCTCTCTGAATACCATTCCTTGGTATTAATTATAAACATTAGGTCTTATCACTCCTAGAAACCAACACTGTCTGAAAAATATGCCCTTAATTTCAGAGAGTTCAGTTAGTTGGAAGAGACTTAGCTGAAAAGTCAAATTACTGAACAGAAAATTGGTTCTGTATTACCTAAAACCAGGACACATTCATACAGTATGATAAGTGTTCTAAATTATGGCCTAGTAATTAAGAAGCAACTGCTGGGAGTTTGGTTTGTTTTCAGTTGAGATACTAGACATTTTAATAAATAATTTAGTCTTGCCAAAGATTATATATGCTTTATATATGTTACTGTTTTCTTATATTACTGCAAAAAATACGTATTTCTTTAACCTTGCTTTCCCTAGCCCATGACTCTGTTTATGGGCATCTGTATTGAAGAGAATAACTTCCACGAATTCTGAAACACCAGAACATCCAAACACATTAACATTTTTAAAAAATTGTAATCTATGCTTCTTTTCCAGTCAGACTAAACTGCAAATATTCCAAGACTTGCAATAAAGTATTGAGTTAGTAATGCAGAAGTTTCTTTTTCTCCTTCTTTTGTAGTGGTGTTTTTGTATGTGCTTGGTGTATTTTTCCTACGCCTTTCATTTTCACTCCCACCTCTTTTCTGGCCATTTAACCATGTGCATCTTCAGATGTCCCTCTTGACACCTCGTAGGACTTGTAAATTATTTTTGATAATTAACTTATGGTTCTTCCTGTTGAAACACACAGTTGACAGTTTCAAGAATGACTTGGAACACCACCACAAAAAGTTAACAGTTGCAGGTGCTCTGAGTTCCTTCCTGCTCCTTTTCCAGCGTTTTTCCACAGAAATTATTTCCTACAACCTGTAGGTATATTTGGACATCCAGATATTCTATGTACCTTTACTGTAGATTGTTTCCTCTTTCTACTTTGCTTTTTCATGAGATGGGAGTTTCTCTCTCTCCTAGAAAGTGTTTCTTCCGGATGGTTAGGGGCCTTCACTTATTTGTCCATTGCAGGTGAGCACTTTGCAGTCGAATCATGATTTCCTGCTTTAAATGTGTTCAGTCACTGAATCTTCTTAAAACGGTGGGTTAATTTTATTTTCATCTGCATGTATAGGCCAGCAAGTCTTTAAAATAACTTGATACCTGGTTTTGTTACATAGTCTTTTTACAATTTTGGAAATGTTTTTGTGTTTGTACTGTAAAAAGTCACCAGCTGTCTGAGATGGTTTTAAATCACAGTTGTATTAGATGAATAGGGATCTGTCCTGTCACAATCGGTGAGAACCTGTTCAGCAAGGTATGTTGTGTATGTGTAATAAGAAGTGTTTGTGACATACTTTATCACTGCAGGTTGGTTATTCTGTATCTGTGTTAACCACATTCTTTTCACTGGATATGGTAATTTTGTTGTTGTTGTTCATCTTGGAGGATCAATCTGCAAAAGATTGTCCTGTGGCCATATCTGCTTCATAGGTTTTTATCTAACATGGTCCTGGACCACCATGTTCCCATCTCTCTTCAGTGGAAAGGAAAGGCATTCACAGACAGGAAAGAAGACAGAATTTCACAGACAAGCCCATAATTCATAGGCTGTCATTGCTCAAAGATACTAAAATAGTTTTTTTTAATAATCAATTGTATGATGAACTTTCAGTTTATTCTTGTAAGGAGTGATATTATGTCTTCAATAGAATGTTTTTGTTAAAACTCATTTGTTTTTTTCAGGAATCACAAGAGAACCAAAATTCATTTCCAAGAGAAGGGTACCTTACCATAATCCACAGATTGCGAAGTCCTTTGAATGGACGGCAGATTGTGATTTGAATGAACCACTTGAAACTGAAGCTCTTAGGACTGCGGAGTTGCACACAGACCACAACAATGATGTGAATCAGGAAAAAATTGAAACCTCAGAAGGACCCAGGCTCCCCCCAAAAGTTCGGTCGCATTCTGTAGATTCTAGAGGTGAAACAGCTCTTGCTCATGCAGAAAACAACATGAAGAAGTCACCCTCTGCAGCTCCACCAAATCAAAACGAAGCATTTTCATCTCCAAAAAAGGAATTAGAAAAAATGGATAATGGGGTAAGGGAAGATTTTTTTTTTAATTGACCAGTATAAAAATTACTAATCTGATACTTACAGGAATTTAATTAGACAGCCTGTGATGTCTGATTCTCTCCTTAGTTCTGTGTTTTGATATTCTATGTTGTAGCTTCTCTGTTGGGAGAACAGTACTTTGGAGACCAGATTTTGGTTCCACTTAGGTGAACAGGAATTTACCCTTCATGTGCCATCATTTTTGATTTCAATTAAACAAGGATTTAGCCAATATTATATAGACTTTTTGGGATTGTTGGTTCTAATGAGAAAATGTACTTTGCATTCATTTCATTCATACAACCAAAACGCTAACACATTGGTTTGAAAGTGTGCATTGAAAGATACCTGACTTGCAAAACATTGTAGGAAAAGGAATAATTGGTGGTGGGTTTTTTTTTGTTTTCTGTTGTCAGCTTCACAGAGTCCTTCAGAGGAAAGCAGGCATGAATATTTCACGTTTAAATACTTTCCCCAGAAATTCTGAATACCAAAGCCAATTTGTTTGGAAGAGTCCTCATGAAAAGTCGCCGATACTTGCAGCTGAAGAGGTAACTTTAAAGAATCCAAAAAGTAAATTAATACTTTATTTTATGTATCAGCAAAGTTGCTTATCTTCCAAGACTTCCTTTCTTCCTCTTTTGGCAACTTGAATGTTGTTACATAATTATTATTTTTTTTCCTCTCAACATACAAAAGATTTGTTTCCTTGTGATTCTTTATTGTAGTCAGGTTTAATTACTTAGTCTCCTTATCCCTGTTTATATTCCATTCTTTCTATCAGGACTGTTTTCTTCTGTTTGCATTAATTAACCCTAGGAGCTCTAAGATCCTACTCAATGTTACCCTTCATTTTTATCAATTTTATGTTATCTAGTATATAGCTAATCAACAGAGGAATGCTCAGGTGTTCTGTATTGTAACAACATGTCTTGCCACTGAATGCATTCAGGTTTCACTATTTATTCTCATGGTCTTTTTTAGGTTTCCACAGTTTCTTAGTCTCCATCTCCGTGCATATATACTTTAAGCCCTAAAGTGCATCTCTGTTGTGTTTTTTTTTGCTTCCGTGAGAACTGCTTATATTTAAAGGTGGAGTCTTCTGATTTTAAGATACTCTTGTGGCTTTTTAATACATCTCATGAGTTTTTGGACTTTGTAGGATAGGAAATGCTGCTATTGCTGCTATTCATCAGTATTTCTGATCAAACCACAAAGAGTAATTCTGATTGTGAAACTGCTTTGTGTTTTCAATTCATTGTTACTGAGATCAGGACTTAGGAGACTCGGTCATCTTTCAGTCATTTTATAGTATAAAATAGGCACTTCTGTTTTTATTTTTGTCTTCTGTTTCTTGACTAAGAGCATATACATTAATGGGATTATTACAGATGGTGTGCTCTCTGTTTTTACCCACAGGTAGCAGCTTTGTTCAGTAACAGCTTTCAGAGGCTTGATCACTAATTTAGGATCATTCACTATAAAAACTGTTCCTGTCTTTCTTGATGGATTGCCAAGCAGGTGGACTTACTTTGAGATGTCTGTTTCCCAGCAGTCTGTTATCCAAGAAAAATTCACTGAAATGCGTGACAGTAGTATAGAAGCCAAAGGAACATTTGATGAAGAGGCAGGTCCCAGAAAGTCAACTTATGGAAAATTTCATGGAGAATTCCATTTGATTCTATTAGAAATCAGTTTGATAATTTCATTATTGATGCTTGTGAACATTGTGCTATTTCAGAAGAAAGACACTGAAATCTAAAATAGCAAACTTTTTTTTTCACAGCTTATACAGAATAAGAAGCCATAAGAGTAAGTCTGTAGGCATTATAAATCCTTAGATAAAAAGAACTTAGAGAAATTCTAAATATGTATAAATGTTTGCAGGTTCTAAATAAAGATTAGCATTTAATGGTAAAAATTACACGTATTAACAAGCTGATATTCTTTTGATTGTATTGATATGATGGAGGATATACCTGAATGCGGAATAATGACAATACATTCCCCTTGAAGAGATTCTGTGAAAATACCAAAGTTATCCATGTTAGGTTATAAGTCAGACGTAAACTCTCAAGTAAAACTGGGGAAAATGTGTGCTTGTGACACACAGCACGGTCTTTTAATTCAGCACTTCATGAGGAGATGATATCTGACCACATATTAGGCAAAGTCTGTACCGTGGTTTATAATGCAGTATTGATTGGAAAATATTGGATGGCTCAAATTACCAAGCCCTGAGCACCCAGTTCTAAAACACAGAACAGTTGTCTGTTACTTAGGGACTGGACATGTACTGAGGACTCATAGGGAAAGTTTATGGCATACATTTAAAAAAACATGATCGTATATGCAACCCTGAAGGTGAACTGTCTTATCAAATAAACCAAGTCTCCGTTAGTGAACTTCAGTAAAAACAGCGTTTGACCACAGGTTTAATTGTGTCTGACTTGGTCACTTTAAAATGTATTTTTCTCAGATTAAGTTTCTCTTCAATTTGTCCTAGAAGTTAATTAGGCTAGTTAATACATGCTGTATTTGTACACGTGACCGTCTCTCTGCTCATATGTGAGTGTGTTTGCATGAATTGGTTCACTGATTTTGAAAATTTAGCCTTAAGGTAAGCAAATCACACTTCTTTTTTTGTTTGTTGTTGTTTTCTTTCCCCCAAAGGTTATTTGCAACACAAATAAATCCATACCTCCATTTAAATCTCCTGCAATTACTTCTGAAACTGCACATGAGAGAAATTTCAAAGAGTCTCCTCCTGTTAAGGGTCCGCAAGAGAGAGGTGGTTCAGAAGAGAAAGGATTTCCAGCTTGTGAACAAGTAAATACTTCCCTAAAAGAAAGTCATTAGCATACTTCTGTAATTTTGATTGTTCTTTTCTATAATGTGGGGGTGGTTTTATTTTGAAGTGTTTAGTTACATTTTATAGCTGTTGCTAATGACCCTGGACTCAGTTAGTAGTGGTTTTGCTATGAAAGATTAAAAATAACAGTGCAGCTCTGTTCTCAGGGGTTTCTGTAGTGTGTTTTGTAGTTTCTGTAGTGTGTTTGTTTGGTTTACAGTGGCATTTTGAGTGTGTTTTTCCTGTCACCTTAATTTATGAGTTTTCAAGTGGGTTCTTTTTTTTTTTTTTTAAATTGAAACTTTTTTTTAGTCATTAGGACAGTTTTTGAAATCTAAATCTCCAATTTATGCTCCCATTGGTACCAGTGTAGTCTCTTGTTATGCAGGAGGGCTCGATGGGAGGTCTGGAACCTTTTGGATCTCGTAAATCAGAGTGTGAATTTAAAAAAAAAAATACTGTAAAATACTGTTATATGGAAGATGTCACAGTTTGATCTGATTTTCAGCCAATAGTAATTTGAAGAAACATGGAGGAAAGGTTACAATTCATTTCCCCTTGCCTTGATAAGTTGAGAGGTAAGTGCAGGGCTATAGCAGGACATTGTGTGGCCTATGTAGGCTCTGTTACTCAGTTCAAAACATTAAAATGTCTGTTATGAAAGTGATTTGGCTGTCTGAGGCCTTGCATTTCCTTGTCTTGCTGTTGGTTTGGACAAACATAAGTGGACTTACAGGAAATATGTCTATAGCCGTTTTACCAGATACATTTAATAGAATGGAATTGTTTCAGACGGAGACTGTCTAAAAATAGGTGATGGCAGTTTAGACTGCATGAGAGCTAACCTATTTTGCAGGGTGGATAGATGAATGTCTATTTTTGTAGCAAGCTGCCGAGTGTAGTGTTGTTTAAATTCCTGCAGGTTAGCTAACTATCTGGCCACAGATGAGTCTCTTCCGTACCCACCTCCATTCCTTGATAAAACAGAAACAGCCATTGTCGGCTGTGTTCACTGGGACCATTACTGAGCAAAATGCGTATTTAACGTAGAGTGCCTGTGGCTTATTTTAAGCTGTTGGTACTTTTGAGGTTCTTAAAGGTGATTGTTGGCTTGGAGGCTTAATCATTTCGAACCCAGACCTGCCCAGTGCTTTGAATCTCATCTGGGAATGAGGAATTTTATGTGCCCTTTTGACTCTTCTAGCAGATGTGAAAAACTCTTGAAAGGCATGAGTCTCTTAGGAAGCATATATTTGTTTTTAATGTTGTAAATTCCATGTTATATTTTCCCGAGAGAGCTAATAAAGTGAAGGAAGAGAAGGCATGAGAAGGGAATTGTGAAACTGTCTAAAATACTTTTGGTTTATACCAATGTCTCTTCTCTGATGAATATTTTGAAAAAATTTTGGATTTTGGTGGGCTTTTTTTTCTTGCTTTCCTTTTTTTTTTTTCCTCTTGAATCTGAACAATATGTTTAAAGATCTCTAGCAGAATCAGAAATCACATGTGAGCTTTCCAAGAGGATAAAATAAACAGGAAGAAAAAAAATCTTTGATGTCAAAACTGAACAAGTCAATCTGACCTTTTATAAACCAGAATGGCAGCAAATTAAAAATTTCCCTTGTGGTTTATTGTGAGTTGGTTTATATTGCTTAACTATAAAGCTAAGAGTTTTTATTTTTAAAAATTTTTTACAAATTCCAGAAATACACTTGTTAAGTCTTACACACAGCTCAGGTTGGAGTTAGAATGTACAGGTATCAAATTCTCTCATTTCTGTGTTTCATGTTGAATACGTTTTGTAAAGTGTACAAAACGCTCATCTAACTAACTGAATGTTGCACTCAGAATCTTAGCTTTGGCTTTTTGATAGTTTATTTTTGTATTAACAAAGGAAATGTCAATTGTTTTGCATATTTAATATAAACAAGAATATTACATTTAAAAATAACATTATGCAAAAGTTTTATGTCAAAAGGAATATGAGGGTTTTCAGTTTTTTAGCTAACATACTATCTTTAAAATTATCTTTGCCCCAGAGTAAGAGGGAAGAACCGTTTCAAAAGCCAGCAGAAGATGCAGCAAAACAAGGGAAATCAGAACAGAAACATCCTAAACAAAAAAATAAGCAACATATCAGTCCAAAGCCCCTCTCTTTACATACAAGTCGTGGGTATGTATAAAATAGGAAAATCTAGCCTAGTGGGTAGGTGTGCAGCAGCGTAATATTTAGAATGGTGGACGATGATCTTTAACTGCACCATCATACGGTTGCAAGAGCAAATGCAATGTCTGCCCCCTGTGATTGCAGCCCTGTGATTGAGCTTCCTGAGGGTACATCTAAACCTGCTGGTAATTTCCATCCCCTTCTTTGTGGAAGCTTTGTAACCACAATCGTTCAGTTGCATCTTCTGGTGCAATAATAGTAATATTATTAATAAATTTAACATGAATGAAATTAAATTGGTGCAGTGCTGCTACTCAACTTTCAGTGAGTGCTTTGGAAGTTGTAGTTACCTTTCAAACTGCTCTCCTATGCTTGCTCCACGCCTTAAAACTGTGATGGTTGTACTTGACGTCTGCTTTTTCTAGTCCGTACCACTTTCTGTCCCAGAGTAGCAACAGCAAACTCATGAGGTAAAGGGAAGTAAAGAAATCTGTCCCATTTAGGGCAATCTGACAAGCATGGAAATAAAATGAAATTGTATGTTACTGAGCACTGTCAAAGTATATTTTTCTTCTGCCACATAACTGTGTTGCAGGAACTGAACTCGTTTCCATTTTCTACACAGCTGAGATATGCCAAGAGAAATAAAAGTCCTGAGTGATGTAGGTTTTAAAATGCATGTATTAATCCATCTCTGCTGTCTTTGTGCTTAATGTACGTCCCTGTGATTGCTCTCGTTCACATGACTTTCTGGCAGTTAAGGCATTAGATTAAAGATGGGAGACGAGACTTACCTAGGTCTGAATGCTGTTGGATATTGGGAGATAATTACAAAATCATCACCCAAAATTCCATGAAATAAAATTGCTTTATGAAAAAGTGAGTGAATATACTATAGTTAAAACCTTTAACTCTTTGGTTTTCATAGCGCTTTGACATAGTAGATTGTAGTCAATTTTGCAGTGAGTAGTGTGTAAAATTCTTGATCGTTTGCTATGACTTTTTTCATTTAAGGACAAATTTCTGCCTCTTATGCCTTCTGTGTGGTAACACAAGACAGAAGCTTACAAAACAGTCACTGGGAAAATTGCTGTCAGAATGTGCAAGTTCTCAGTTTGCAGACAGGACTGTCACTTTGTATGCAAGCTGCATTGCATGGCCTGTGTTTGCAGCAGAATGACTGAGATCAAGCCACAGCAGTGATGTATTTTTTGAGCTAATCCATTGGTTTTGCAATCAAAACTGAAGGAATTCTGTCAGTTTCAAAGCAAGGGACATATGGAAAGAAATTTTCAATATAAAGGGTTTTTTTGCCTTGCTATTTTTCTTTTTAAAAGGTACATTTTATTCTCTGACTTCAAGTTTTATGATCTCTTTCTGAAGAAGGACTGAAAAAGAGGGCTTTTTCACCCAATGCTGAATATATTAAAATATAGTTAGTAATGTTCTGAAGGAAGACTAATACCAAAAAAACTCTTTAGATTTAAGCTGATAAATCCACAGTTCAGTGCTTAAGTACTTGAAGTGTTGCTTATTGTCTGCTGTAGGTTGGATGATGTTAATTTTTCTGTGTGTGTATGTGTATGGCAGAAAGAAAAATGAATCCATCTTTTCAAGTACCAAGGGCTTTTGAAGATCAAAGCCAATAGGACACACAGTTACGTGAATTATGTGGACCATTGTTCTGGTAGTCAGATATTTCAAGCCCCAACAGTTCACTCCACCCATAGGCGGAGTGCCTTCAGAGTGGAGTTCCTAGAAGGAAATGTCTCGGACACAGTAGGGCCAAACCAGGCATTTTTCCTTAAATACACCTTCATCAGTGACTTAAACCAAGATGCTCCACTTTGCATTGAAGTAATTGAGGCTTCTGTATGTAGTATGTTCTGCTGATTTGGCTGTCAGGGCAAAAGCTTCTGGAGAAGGGTTGTGAGGAAAAACCAACAGGAGAAACTACTTGAGGAGCCACCAACTGTGAATGAACTTTTTCACAGCTTTCCTAGTTGTGTTGTTACAGTTGAGCTGTGTTTTTCACATCTCAGCTCTGGCATTTAAGTATAAATACACTTATGATTGTTGATATAACATTAAAAGTGCTCTTAAAGAGTCTTCTGGATGTCAAGCTTTTTTAACCTGCTTCATTCATTATTTCTTAGGAAGATGAACACTGAATATAGGTCAAAATTTTTGTCTCCAGCCCAGTATTTCTACAAAGATGGAGCTTGGTCTCGTATTAAGAGTAAATTTCCCAACCAGGTGAGTAATCTTAAAAAATCTGAAGCCTGAGTATGCTTTGTATTTTGATTTTTATATGCAAAAAACTTCAAATAGTGGTGTTTATAAGACAGTTTTGAGGTTGTACTGCTAATGACTCGAGCTCCCAAAGGTGAGTACACAAAGAAGATCAAGTTCTGATGGCCAGTATGATATGTAGTAAGAAAAGAGACAGTGTGACTTAAAAGAATATATTAATATGATGTACAAAGTGAGGGAGTAGCTTTGTTTCCCTTACAAATCAGAGTCATTTAGAACAGAATCTCTTGGAGCAGATAACTGTAGTGTTGATGTTCAGCCCAGTTGTAACAAGCATAAGTTTTCAAAATGGAAAATTAGATCATAGGAGAGTCCAAGGGAATAAAAGGAAAAGGCCAACATATGTATCAGCCTTGGTCACCTTGATAGTCAAAATGAGTTTATTAGCTTGCCATGCTGAATGCATTCAAAGCAGTTGGCTGAATTCAGTCATACACAACACAAAATTAAGACTTCCTCTTGCAAGTTTCAGCCAATCCAAGTATTTTCTTACAGTTGATTCAGTAACTGTGATCAGTATTATACTGCATAGGAACTAATTTGACAGAACTCTGAAAATGCTGAATAGCTTCAGGACCATAGGACTTCTTAGGATTATGGAGTATGATTTCCTGAATTAGACAAGTAAGTCAGAACTGTTAGCAGTGTGCTAAGACACTGCTGGAGCTAGTTCTGCAACTGTCAGATTTCACTAAATTGACTTAGGCTTCTTCCATCTGATGGAGGGAGCCTTTGTGAGACACCGTGGGCTACTAAATGTGTGCCAGATACTTGGAAACGTGAGTTTCCTCATCAGCTGGGACCAAGCTGATGTGAAAGATAGAACTGGAGTAGATGGTTCTAGGGTGTTGGGCTTTGAGATTTTGAAAATAACATTCTTCAGGAACTGCAGAAATAGTGTGGTAGCATTCAGTTCTGTGTTTTCTCACTGGATTTAATCCAGCAAGTCATTTTCTTCTTAGGCAAAAAGAAAAATATATATATACACACAAAATAATCAATGAGAAATAGGTCTTAAAGTTTAAAGTATAGCGTAGTATGTGATGATGGATAATCAGATTTCGTATATGTATGCATGAGATAATTCTTTCTGGGAGAGCAGCCTCATGAGGATGTTAGAGGACTAAAAACAAGCAATATTTTTATTTTTTATATGAATTGATATATGCATTAGATTTACTGTAACTAAGGCTGTAGAATATTCTGAATTACTGCACGCAGCCTGACTATACAGAATGTTTCTGTAGAATGTTATGTCATTTTTCTGGCGTATAAGACTTTACTTTGGAGACTGGATGTTGCGGCAGTAACGTTCAAAAGAGGAGCAGTGCTCAGCTTCAAGAGCAACTGACTGGTAGGTATGTAAAGGGAAAGAGGCACGTTGCCCTGGAGTATATTGTGTTTGTGGCACAGCTGGGAAGAGTCATTGCACTACAGTCAAAGGAAAGATTGAGGAGACTGCAAGTGGTTCTACTTTACCAGGCAGCATCCTTTTCGGGTCAGGTTTGAGAGATGTAGGGAGTAAATATATGCGGCATTTAATTAAAGTGCATGAGAAACCCAAGAAATTCCCACACTGTAGATAAATGTTTTGGGTGTGTCTGACTTTTCCATGAAGATTTGCTTGCTGAACAAGGGAATTGCAGAAGAAACTAGAAAGAAGTCGCTTGAGAGTAGGTGCAAAGAATTTAAACAATTATTAAGATTTTTAGGGCCTTCTAAATGAAGGAGTTGTACTGGGTAGCTGAAAGAGCCAAGTTAATTTCAAGACTATAATAAAAAATGTTTTATTGATGACAAATGTGCTGAGATTACATCTACGTTTTTGATTGAATACACATTTTTATGTATGCATAACTACATTAGATCCTAGTATGAGTTCATATGGAAGAGACTTTTATGGTTGGAATTACCTGAATTTCTCCTCTCTCTGTTAGACTTTAAATCACGTGCCTGTGAGCATATTTTGTGGTTTAACCCCAGTAGGCAGCTGCGCCCCAAACAGCCACTCGTTCATTCGCCCTCAGTGAGATGGAGGAGAGAATTGGAAGGCTAAAAGTGAGAAAATTCGTGGGTTGAGATAAGGGTGGTTTAATAGGTAAAGCAAAAGCTGTCTGCACAAGTAAAGCAAAACAAGGAATCCATTCACTGCTTCCCACTGGCAGGCAGGTGTTCAGCCATCTCCAGGAAAGCCGGGCTCTGTCACGTGTAACAGTTACTTGGGAGGACAAATGCCATATCTCCAAATGTCCCTCCCTTCCTCCTTCTTCCTTCAGCTTTTATTGCTGAGCATGATGTCATATGGTATGGAATATTCCTTTGGCCAGTTGGGATCAGCTGTCCCGGCTGTATCCCCTCCCAGCTTCATGTGCACCCCCAGCCTACTCACTGGTGGGGCAGTGTGCGAAACAGAAAAGTTCTTGACGCTGTGTAAGCACCGTTCAGCAATAGCTAAAACATCCCATTGTTATCAACTCTGTTTTCAGCACAAATTCAAAACACAGCACCACAGCAGCCTACTATAAAGAAATTCAACTGTATGCCGGCCAAAATCAGTACAGCATATCAAACTAGTTTTGCTAGTAGACAAAGAATAATATGTACCTTGTGTAAATGTGTTACTGTGTGGGATTTTTTCCTATATGGAGTTTTTTTAATTTGCTATTGTCTTGTTAATATTTCCATAGGTATCACTGAGGGTTATAATTCTTAAAAAGAAGCTTTTTGTGGTTGTAGCGAGAGCAAAGAGCAAGGTTAAAGCTTGGAATTTTCCAATCTTCAAGACAGGTTGGAAGAAAACCAAAGTTAATTCTTAAAACCTCTGTTTTAAGAATAAAAATCCTGATAGACCTGATTCTTGGCCAGGCTTTTTTTTTTTTTGTTAGTATCCATCAATATTTTTGTTGTAAGAACTACAGAATGGGATCCAGCATGGCTAAAATTGTAGGTTTGAATAAAATACTTTGTTCACGATTGAGACATAAGAAAGAATCTAACCATTTGAGAAATATGTTAACAGCAGATTAATGTAAGTGTGCATAACTTGCAAAAAGTTTCAAGCGCATCGGTTTTATAATAAAGCAACGAAGGTACTTTGGCCATTCACAATGTAGGTGGCCCCTCGGTCCTTTTGGTTTCTAAATGATTCCATACCTGTTGCCAGTATTTTTCACTCACATGAAGATAAATGTTTTGTGAAGCTGTATCTAACCTCTGCCTCTGGTTGTTTGTTGAGACTCACCCCTGCCACAGGTGCCTACAGAACATCTCTTGCTTAGCGTAAGTGATTAGATGATAAGCTCTGATTGATCCAGTCTGGTTTTCCCCTTAGCTGGGACCGCACATGGATAACTTTGGGTCCAAAGCAGGCTTTCTAAAGTTCTGAGCCCAAGCAGGCAAAGACTGTAATAGAATCCTGATATGACCTTAGCCATAGTGATTACTCCTAGACTGTTACTCTATTAAGGGTTGCTTTTCAGCAATGAAAACATTGATTCAAATGAAAAAATCTCTTTGAATTATGCTTTGAAAAATTAATGTGGGCAGTTCATAATCACAGTAGGACTCCCTGGGGCCTGTGCCCTGCTGAGATAATGCTGCCAGCTGAGTCACTGAAGGAGATGGTTGTCCTTTGTACTTCTTCACAATTCACTGGAGACATAGTATTCTTCCTCCCCCTGCCGTGTCCTTTTACTCTGGATTTATATTCCTTCTGTTGTGGCTATCGTAATTAATTTTTCCTTCTTCCTCTTAAAGTGAATAATCCAGTAGATCACTTACACCTCAGACTTCAAACTCTCCTCTTAAAATGACAAGTATATTGTTTTAATGGGCTATTCTTTGGAAGTTTAGTGGGTCAAATTGTGGGATGTTAGCTGGTGTGGGCTAAGTGGATTTCCATCTGCTGCATCCAGTTACTTTTAGGGGGTTTAGCAGAATTTCGCCCACTTAACATTGTTCCTTGCAGGAAGAATGATGAGGAGTCTATCATGAGAGAAGAATAAATAAGAAAAGCTATGAAAATGTGCTAGAGGAAGTGTCAGTATTACTTTCCTGCTCTTTGACAAAATACTTGTTTCCTGTGATACATTTTTTAGTGAGCCAGAATTCATACAACAATATCACAAAGTTATTTTTAATTATATAAACACAAAAGTTTTGTTGTTGCTTTTTCTTCCTGCACTTTTATTGTGCTTGGGTGAAGGACACAAGACAGTGTGAGTGTTGAAATAGTTTTAACCATAAAAATGATAGTGTAAAATCAGCAGTGTGATGTCTAAAGAGAGGGCTTATCACTTTTATTTTTCTTAAGACTAAACCTGACATCTTATTCTTACAGTTACTGATAGCCTATAAGGAGTGATTTTGATATTACATCTTACATACGGTAGCACCAAGAGTTCTCATGTAATCATCAGCTCCTCACTGACATAGGATTAATGAGGCTAGAGACAGTTGCAGTGTTCACAGCACACCAACGCAGTATTACACATGCATGTAGATCTGTTGAATTGAAATGATCATAAATTAGCATGTGGTGAATATATTTTTGGGTGTTAGGTCTTAGAAATCTAAATTAATTTCCTTCAGCTTGGCAAAAACTGGTGAAGTACCAGTGCTGATGTATTTGTTTTACAGCTTTTAACTGAATCTCAGGGAGGCAGCATAGAGCTATGTTGACAGGTATTTGGTATTTGATTTCTTACTTAGGCTGAAATACAGTTACAAGGGTGATAATAACAATACAGTGTTGAGAGAAAAATAAGAAATTTTAAAGTAATTCTGTATTCCTCTCCTTAGGCATCTCAAAACACCCTAAATTCCATGTGGTATATGGAGGTTGGTTGCATCTAAGTTCCCGTTTCAATATTTGGAGCACTGTGTCTCAGCGCTGATGGAAAAAATAGAATCCAGCACTAAGCTTAATCGTAGCTGCTGCATAACTTTTTGTTCTCATTGAATGAGTAACTGGCAATTTCGCTTTGCCTTCATGGCTCAAACATGCTTACTAAGTATACACTTTTGTTGTTTTTGCTTCCCTCTTCTTGCATTTACTGTGGCATGCAAAGCTTGTGCTGTGGGCGGCCTTGTATTATGAGTAACTTGCTTTTCTCCTTTAGCTGCCATTAGCTAATGCAAATACATTGTAATAATATAGCTTATTAGTGAACTTTAAACAGACAATTTTTGAAACCTTGATGTGCAGGTGAGAGAACTTCGAGAAAGAGCAAAGGCTTACAGGCAACGAGTAGAGGGAACACACTTCTCCCGATACCATCTCAATCAGATCCTGTCTGATAATAACAGTCTTTGGGATGTGTCCTCAAATTCCAGTTCAGAAGAAGGCATCAGCAACAACATCAGAGCACTAGATCTTGCAGGGTAAGGTCATCATTCTTGCGTATTATTCAGCAGCTTTGAAACACAGCAAAATGCAAATACATGTTAGCACAGCTGGGAGATCTTAGATGTTTGACTGTATTCAAGATGCGATTGGACAGGGTGCTCAATAGTCTCATCTAGGCTCCCTTTCCTCACAAAGGTTGGACCAGGTGGTCTTTTGAGGACCTTTCCAACCTGAAATGTTCTTAGATTCTGTGATATGTAAATTCTGTAGAACAGATGAGGGCATTTACCTTTTCACAGGTACATCAGTTGATCTGTGGTAAAATTGAAAACAACGAACAGTCCAGTCTTCTGAAAAAAGAGAAAGTTGTGCCTTTACAGTCCTCCACAGATGCTTATTTAGTGTGGTAACCGTAGTCTCATCAAGTCTGGAGGAATTTCACACTGAGTCATACTGAAGTAGTACTCTCCTGGAATGATATGAAATACGTTTTGCCTACTCAGATGCTATCAGTGTTCGTGTCAGGATTAATTACTCTTAGACACTGTTTAGTTCTGAAATGAAGACTTCAGAACTGGGATGGTGTACATCCATTTTCTCCTTTCTTTGAAGGCCATCAGAATTGGTAGATATTAAATCCCTTGCTATGAAAACTCAGAATGAGTAGTCTAGTGAAATGTACAGACAGCTATTGCTGAAGCAAGGAGGAAAAAAAAAGCCATTTGTGACATTTCTGAGATCTGATATTTAAAAACAGTGCCTTGGATTCCTCTGTCTGCAGTCCACTTAGATTGCTGTATGTGCACTACTTGTGCGTGTGGGAGAGATCTGCCCATTTGCATGACTGAAGCTCTAATAAGGATTTGAGAATGACATGTCAAAGAGTATTTATTATACTATAGTGTGTGGTATTAAATGTGGTGTATATTTTTTGGTTTACTGGTTTAGTTTTTTGCCTGTGAAATACAGAACCTCTTACTGATCATGTTTGTGTGCACTGGGCTATTTTGCACTGTTTTGTGTGAGCAGTTGAGAGTTTAAGACTTTCAGAAGTTGTGCCTAAAGATCAGTCCTCTAAACTGCTTGGCTTTCAAAATTGTGCCATCAGTTCCCTATGCATGGAACTAGTTATTTTTTTAGCACTTTTGATAATCTAACTTGTTGTTTAAATTAGAAACAGAGCCCTCATTTTACATTACATTTTTGGAAACAGTAATCCAGAAAGAGTTTTCATAGAATCTAGTTAGAAAATGGATTGTGCTTAAACATCAATTAAGACTTCAGTGGAAATTTAACCATTCATCATGTCAGCTGTACCACTTTTTAATATGTGAGCTGTACTTTTGGCAAAGGGCTGAACTGGATGAATGTGTTCTACATAGACATGTGCATATCGTGCAAATCAATGGTGTGAAACGCTGCTTTCTGTGTTACCTAGAGTTTCTGAAAAAGAGACTGCACCAAGCCCCAAAATGCTGCAGCAACCTGACTCCATAGAACAGCCACACCAGGACAGCACTGAGAGGAATGACATGTCAGATGCTTTAACTGTTCCAGTCAAACGGCGTTTAGTTTGGGGTCAACAAGAAGGTACTGAAGAAAAGGAGAATCGGCAAGCAACAGAAGAGGAAGAAAAACAAGATGAACAGGCCCCAGCTGTGACTCAGCAGTTAGAAGAAAACAATAAGGATGCCAACGAAGATAAGAAAATTGAAGGGTAAAACTGAACATTTTTGTGGTGTATATATATAATTTTTTCCTCTAACATCTCTGAAATTTGTATGTCAACTTAAGAGCGTATTAAGTTGGTGTGATGCTACTTTTGTTTTTAACAGTATGATAAGGAATGAGAAAGTTCAAGACATTGAATTGGTTGATGGAAATGGATCTGTCATTAAGAATATTGGATTTCTAACTTGCAAGACAGAAGTTTGTAGAAGCATGAACAATCCTAATGTTTTTTTTTTTCCAAAACTTTAAAATTTGTAGTATGGGCCTCTCGGAACAGACTGTTCATTGCACAGTAGCCAAGTGTAGTGAAAGTTAAAGCTCACAATTTGCTTCAAATTGACAGTGTAGGATTCATAGGACTGAAAGGATAGAATACATGTTATTCTTGTGCTTAAGCATCTGTTTTTCTTAAAAAAATTCACAGGCAAAGATAAAGGACTTGGGAGAAAAAAATAACTAGCATCCAGTAATCACTGGTGATTACGTTACTGAGCACAGGCGGGAAAAAGGGGGAGAGGTGTTCAGAAATAATGAGATCAATTCAGTGTATGCATAGTACAGTGCATAGAACTGTATTTGACAATTGGAAGATCCAAGTTATATCTAGTTACAGAAGTCTCTGGCTTTTTACTGTGCAAGTTTTGTGTACTTTTTTTTGGTAGACCAGTATTTTAGTTTGATAGATACTAAAATCTGAATAACTTTGGCTCTTTTTACTACCATCTAAGCATTTTGTATTCCTCATTGGGTTTTATATTTGGTGTTGCAATGTGAATCTAAGGAATTGTAATTGTCACTTTTGGGGATAATATCCAGTATGCAAAACCCAGGCAAGGAAAGATTGAGGTGCTAGATTCAAACAGAAATTAAATGCAGGCTTTCAAAACCGTCATCCTGAAAACCTTCTTAAGTTTGTATCTAATTCTGGAGATTATCTAGTTCATAGATGTGTGTCTGACTGACATGGAAGATTTTCTGTCAATGTGGCGGTGTGTGTGCTGAGATCTGCTCTGGACTTGGCCACGCAGAGAAGCTTAACACTTGCATGTTGTCTAAGCCTGCTTGAGAGCTAGAAATGGGGTTTTCTTTGCCTACATGTCCTCAGAGCGTGTCTAGCATGCACTGATAGCATCAGGCTCCTTGCAGAGCGTGGGTATGCCACCACCTCCGTTTGAAATGCATCTGGAGGAAGAAGACAGAAGTGGTAGTGCTGATTTATTTAACAACCTGGGGGCTAGAGTGGTTACATAAATGTGGGATACTTGGTTTCAGTTCCACCACATTGACTGAAAAGAGTCAAACCCACATTCCCACCTCTAAGGTGGCAACCAGGCTCAAAGTTTTTCTGGGTGAGTACTCCTTCCATCCCTCCTGTTAGTCTCTGCTACTGTGCAGAAATACATTCAAAGTTTATTGGGACAGAGGGAGCCTGAATTTGCAGCTTGAGACTGTTTATGTATTTGTGTTTTGTCCAGTTACATAAAAAATAAAATAAAATACAGAAACTGAGGCTCAGGGGCTGGAATCCAGGACTCCCCATTGTAAGCAGATGTTTTAGCTACAGGCTATTTGTGTTTTATCACCCTGACTGTCTTGCCTTAGGCTTCGTTGTGGGAATGTATTAGAAACAAAAAGCTTGAGTGCAAGACTCCTGAGTCCTTAGCTAATCCTTTAATCTTTTCTCATTGCTTGCAGTGAGAATGCCTTGCTATTGAATTCTCCTGCAGCTGTGTCAGATTCTTCTTCCGTATCCTCAAGGACAGGCGGCAGGCTTCCTACTCCAAAGCTGAGAGCGCTTGGTGGAGCTCAGAGGACTCATCATGATCTCACTACCCCAGCTGTTGGTAAAAACTTTTAAATGCAAAGCAGTATTTCAGGAACTAAAGAAAAAAAAAAAAAGCATGTATGAATTAATTGAGTAGGTTATTTAAGGTAATAAAGCATTTTTCATCTTTTCCACTACAATAGGAGGTGCGGTTCTAGTGTCTCCTCCTAAATTCAAGTCTTCATCTTCACAGCAGAGAACACGAGGTTTAGGAACAGACCCTTCTTCAGCTAAGCAAGGTGCAAGAGAAGCTTCAAAAAGAAGGTCCTTACAGGTAAGCCAGAAAAGAGACTGACCATCGTGCAATTTAGGAATGTGCTTTTTAAGTAATTGTGAATAATTTATTTAATAATTCTGTTTCTTGAGTTGTCATTTACTATTCTAAAATTTTCAGCATCTGTGACTAAAAAAGGCTGATGTCTGAATAAATCACTGTTTTGGAGTATCAAGCAATGGAGTTGAGACTACTGGAGTGAGATTGGATGAGCTCCATTTTGGCTTTTTTTGCTAAATGCACAGGATCTGTATCCTCATGAGAGGTGTAACAGTGTAAAGCCAATATTTGCTGCATATGTGAGGATCTGTACTGGAAAGCTGTATATGAGATGTTGGGGTTTTG
>KZ505651.1:2738389-2807257 GCA_002844005.1 Limosa lapponica baueri | reverse complement strand
AAAAAAAAAAAAAAAAAGAAAAAGAGCTGCCATTGGGATCTGTTGATTTCCCCATTAATGTTATTGTAGCTTTCCAGTGACACAGGACACAGCTCCAGATTCCTTGACTTGAAAGAAGTTTTAAGAAGGAGAGGTTGGTTGCCTATGTACAAGATAGGTGAATGTGCCATAATAGTTTCATTTTCCTTTCCCTTTATGTTTGTGCTTCTTTCATTTTCCAGCTTGCACAGTTACTTCAAGAAAAATAGAAACATCTAGGAGTTGTTTAACTGTCTTTCTCTTGAAATTTTGATTTTTTTGTCAAGTTGTGCTCAGTCTGTGTTTTACAAAGACTGCTAGCATTTCACTGCATGCATCTTCTGGAGTAAGTTCTGTAATTGAAACAGACACAATTGCATAAGAAGTTGGTTGTGTTGGTTTAAAATGTAAGATCACAGGGGTGTTTTGCTGTGAAGAAAATAAGCTTTTGGTTTGACCTTACTAGATTACTTTCAGACCGTGTTAAACACTTGTTATTAGGAATAGATTTTCTTTAAGTTGTCTCACAAGTTTGAAATACTTACTCTTCCAGTATCCTCATGAGAGGTGTAACAGTGTAAAGCCAATATTTGCTGCATATGTGAGGATCTGTACTGGAAAGCTGTATATGAGATGTTGGGGTTTTGTGGTGTATTTGTTTTTTTTCTTTTTTCTTTTGATTGTGTTTTAGCCTGATGTGGAAGTGGAAGCTGTTTCACGCCTTACCTCTCCACCTGCTGGGCTGGGAACTTTGGATCCTCTGCCACTTAGGCAGGATCAGTGGCCTCCTAACAGTGTTTCTGATGAGCAAGTTCCTCTTGCTTCAGCCCATCAAGAGTGCTCCTCTACACCTCCTGTGCTGAAGTCAGCCAAAAGCTGCTCTATGCCTTGCTGGAGTCCCTCTCGTCGTATTCAAGGGACTCTAAAAGATCCAGAATTCCAGCATAATGGTGGGTTTTGTGTATTAACTGGCTGTCTTAGAGTACTACAGGATGGAAATGGCTACCATGTAGCGTTCAGGCCAAGACGGTGCTAAGTTTGCTGCCTTACAGACTCTACAAAGAATGTGTTATTTCTAAACAAAAGGTTTTCTACTGTCTGTTTAGACTTGATGAGGAAATGTGTACAACTCTCCACTTTAGTTTCAGATTCCACTAATATCATTGTATTCTAGTGGGCTGTTGTCTAGTTTTGCCTTACTAGATTAATTAAGAACTTATTCATTATGAGAATAATTTGGTTTAGCATGAACAGTTGTAATTTTTAATCTTTAGGCTACAACTGGATGCTTTGACACTTTTCCAGCCAGAGTTACCAGCAGTGCTGTGTAACTGGGGACCTTTATAGTGTGGTATTGTTTTGCAGGACTTGTGGATTTCTGAGAGATAAGCTCCTTAACTGTTTCTGCAGGATATGGAAACAAAAAAGCCATCTATAAAAGATTTATTGAATATAGAGAAAAGCCATTTCTTGGCCGAGGAGGAATTTGTGCTGGAGCATTTCAAAGATTTTTAAACAATGTTTAGGGGTAATGGAAGCATAAATTTGATAAAGAAAAGAGTCCTTCACCCCTTAGTCAAAATAAAGTTTATGTGCTTAAGTCTCCATTCCAGAAAGACTTTCTATAGCTGCTTAAGGTCCCACATTTCTTGGTCCTTTTGTTATAAAGATTAGCTAAACTAAAGTAGTATATCCATTCTAGAATGGAACAAGTAGTTTTCATGTAAAGTGGGATGGTAAAATCCAGAGAATATCCTTGGAAGGAGGTTAGAATCAGTGCCATGTTTTAACTTTGCACCTCGAGTGCAGTTCACTAAGTAACTTGTATCATCTACCAAAGATGGGTGCCTTGAGAGGGATACAGTTGAGTAAGCTTATTTTACCTCAGCTTTGAGTAAAGGAGTCTCCTGCAGTTTTTGTTGTGTTTGCTATTTATAAGATTCATGTTTTGGAAATAATGTTGTAACATTTTAAAATGTTTTAAAATCAAAATAGACGGATAATATTTTAAGTGATTCAAAAATGTGCCTTTGATTTTTTTTTGTCCTAGGGAACATTGGCAATCCAAAAATGAGATCTTTCCAGTTACCCCCTCAGGAAAGAAACTATAATGATGAAGGTATTTCTTGTCCCAAAGTATTGTTGTATATCATGTGTATATTACCTAGATTAATTTTAACCTTTGCACTAATGTGGGAAGTCTCTGAATGCAATAAATAATACTGGCTCGTGTGTTTGTATGAATAACTACTTGATTGTTTCATCAAAATAATTTGAAAATGTTCATCCTAGTTATCTGAAGAATGAATATGAAGGTATATTCTAGTATGAATAAGCCATTAAATGCAACTGAAAATTAAATAACCATATTAAACCACAATGGTCTAATACAGCTTGCTCAGTTCTCTACCTGAAATTGTTTGCTCCCCACACATTTTTTTAAGCCTTTGTGTTGATAGCAACAGAAGCAAACTGCAAAATGATCATAGTCCAGGTTGTAGCTGCAGTAATTTGGGATGCAGCTTAAAAAGTACCAAAAATCTTAAGATAAAGATTTTGCTTGTGAGACTTCAGCACCAGTTACACAGCATACAATGATTCTTCTGACTTTAATTTTCACACCTGTTCCTCTGTTCAGTGTATTAGGGGTCCGTATGATATCCTGTTACTCTGATTGCTGTTTTGACCTTTTTTCCTGTTTACTGTGAAGTTAATCTGGGGGAGCAGCCAGTGCACAGACCACCAGTGCCTCTTCTTGACCCTGTTGTGGGCAGACACAAGTAAACTCTCTCAGTAATATGAGTCGACCAAAGGCACTGTAGCCTCATTAGCTTGAGTTGCTGTACATCGTTTCTTACCAGGGTGTTTGAGGTTGAGCTTCATGTCCCGCTGTGCTAGTTGCAGTCACCTGTGTTTGGTTCAGATTAGAGTATGGGCAGAGCAAGCTTATATCTGATTGCAATTTATTTATAGATATACCCCAGAGCAACCAAAAAGCTTTTTTCTGTACCCCTTGCGCTTGTTTGCTCCTTGGTTTTAACCAAAGTTCAGGCCGATTCTCTGTTTTACTCATTGCAGTTGGCTGGAAAATATGTGGGTTGTGCAGCTGGCTCAGCCAAGCATCTGTATATCTACATAAACCATGCAAAATCCTGTAGTACTCTGCAGCTTCCCACAAGCTTGCTGCACACAGATTAAATGCTGTAGCTGCTGTTTCTTTTTCTCTTTCTTTTTTTTCCTGTGAGCTGAGTGATGATGTGTGAGCTTTCAGAAACAGGTGCAATGTGCCAGCTCACAGATAGTTCATATGACTCTATTTGTTCATGTACATACAAGCCTGGGACTTACTCCAATGTCATGTCTGTTTGCAGACGTGCAGTTTTCTCGTACATGGGAATACAGTTGTTATGCACAGTGTGTGAGCCTGTTATGGGCTGTTCAGATCACTGTATTTCAGGAATTCAGAAATGCTGCCGAAAAGTTAATTGAAGCACTGACAAAGTACAGGATCTGTTAGGATTGAGTTGTGGAAATTTTTGTTGTTTTTTTTTGTTGGTAGATGGGGCTGGAAAGTAGTGATCAAGTTCTTTTTAATCCATTGCAAGAGAATGGCTGTAATTAAAGTTATTTTTCATAGTGAGCGTCTTGACAGAGCTGTAGCAACATTTTAATAATGATGTTAAAGAAGTATAATGTTGTGCTTTATCGGAGAAGCAGCATCCAGGATGCTTAATTTTAAGAGTTCTGCTGGGTGTGAACTGGACCCTGTCTTCAAAAGGAAGACCTTTCACAAGTACATTTTTAAAGCATGCTTCTTCTTGTCCTTGTGTTAAATTTCCTGTTTTCTTCAGAAGAGACATTTCTTTTAAGAGCTTGTGGCACACTAGCTGGTTTTGGCCCAGAATGGCTCTTTTAACAACGTAAGTTCTGGTATTTCAGTCATGTGTTACTCTAGGGTTGTCTGCTTTGCTTGAAGCAGTGGGGTTGCTTTCATGAATATGTTGTTACCAGAATCTAGTCTATACAGACTTTAGTGGCAAGAGGAACGATTTCTGAGGTCTTCTGACACAGGAGAGTATAAATGTGAAGATGACTTGGAGAATTGGGCAGTTCCCAGGCGACAATAGGGATCTCATCCTGAAGTCTGTCAGGAGCTGGGCATGTAGCTCTTCTAAACTTACCTAGCATCCTGGTAGCTTTCTAGTGAGATTCTTCTCCAGCATGTCAGCTCCCAAGTAATAGAATTAAAGTGTATTGCAGCACTATTTTAGCATCCATTGTGCAAGAGGGTGTAAAAATATTTGCACTTTCAAAGTCTGCCATGAATGTCAACTGTGTCTTAATAAGTGTATTTAATCTTCCTATTTACCTTTTCCTGTGTTTCTTTCACCACAGATGACAGGTTGTCTCACATTTCTGCTCGCTCAGCAGCGTCAAGCTCCCTTGCATCTCAGATACTGGAACGAGCTCAGAAGAGGAAGGATTTCTGGAGCAAGAAATAAGCCCTTCCACCTTTTGTACAGAAACTGTTCTGTAAAATTATTATTACTTTTTTTGATAGTTTGAAGTGTATATTTTTAAAAATTGTGATTGTAGATATCATGCAGCATCCTTTCACTTAGCACTAATATGGCCCAACTTTTAGGACTTGCCATCCCAATGTAAAATTTCAATATTTAAACCATCATTGAAAATGTAAGTCCTTTATATCGGAGAGTTACGTCTTAATTCACTGTCACAACAGCCATGGGGGATTTTTTATTTTTTTGTACAATGGCACATCTTGAAACTGAGATAATTTCTGTTTTTTTCTTAATGCAACCTGTGTGTTACTTTTCAAGGTATTCTGCTGCAGTCGTGTAGTGTCACCTGGGACAGTGTTCAGGGGCATCACAATCATTCACCAAACACCTTTTAACCAGCGATCTTAAAGGCAACTGTGGTATATTTGTTTATGTTACTGTATGAATTGCCAGTACAACACAGTGCTGTAACAAAAAGTTACTTTTACTACTTACTACTTTTAACCTGTTACCAAAAATTTTTTACTGTTTCTTAATGAAGCTAACATGGAACACGCAGGAGTCTGAGAAAAGGACGCTAAGCGTTAGGGTTTGTTCATTGTCCACAGTTTTTTGGCCAGGATGACCATTAGAGTTCAATGTGTACAGTACTGCAGTTTGTCAGATGTACTGATGTGAACATTTGTCTTTTTGTGGGCAAGACCCATGTTTAGCATTAATTTCAAATTCTCTAGAAAAAGCAACCTCAGCCTCCTTAAACAGTGGCCTTCCCCAGCCCCACTTCAAACTCAGGTGTTCAGGACTAGTTGATGTCTTAAAGTAAACTCAGAAGAATGTTTTTTCTTGACTTTGACATTTTAATTACCTCTCCTCCTGGTTGCCTGTTTCTGGGAGACTGGTGTACTGTTATGATTGTCACAGTGAAAAATGTTTGTGATTTATGCTGACAGCTTGTTTTATCTTTCCAAGCGATGCAGACAATTTGACATGAAGTAGAGGAAATTGGTGGCTAGCAGGCAGTTTATTTCTTCTTGGGTGGCTTCAAGTTTTAATATTACTTCACTTGGAAATTTTATACAAGAACAATTTGAATTTTGTACACATTTGCTTACATTTCGATTTTGTACACAATTATGTACACATATTACTGAAAATAAAAAAGGTTGTTTGTTTTGTTTCTATTCAAGTTATGCCAGATAAATTGGTAGAGCCTGTTACGTTGCCACTTGTCTGTTTAGTTCTCTGTTTCACCTGTTCACCTGGAACGTCTGTGGACTTTTGAAGGACGTTACCTTAGAACTGATCTTCAGAAAGAGTAAGTTACTAAAGCTAGATGTGTTGGTAGTTGGAATTCTGACTGGCTACAGATACTTGGAGTCGTGACCCAGAGCAGATGGGTGTTACACAGGTGAGAAGGCTGCAATTGCCAAAGTGCTGGTCCCCAACGAATGACGTGTTGATTTAAAGAGTGAGTGCTACCCAGCACTGATCATGTTAGAAAACAGAGTCCACTTTTTCCAGAAATACTGCATCGTGGTAGCTTCCTACCACTGATGGCGTTTGAAATAAATCAAGGTATTTTATCTTATCTCAAGGCCTTCAGGTATTATTTTGTGGCATGCACTTAGTACATAAGTTATAATTGGTCAGAAAGTTTCTACTGAAAGGGAAGTTGCATTTGTGTGCAACAAACTGTATGAAAATTGCTGGTTTTCCTCTAAAATGATAGTTTTATAGTGGAAAACTGCCTAAAAATGGAAATACTTTAGGAGGGAATGTTGCTGCACTGTATTGTGGGGGATTAATTTGGGTGTTTTCTCTCCACATTCTTCATATGATTCAACATGTTCTTATGGTTCTCAAGGCCAAGAGCTCTCCCATCATCCATTACTTCTCAGCGGTAATACATGTAATATGAGTTTTATGAACTGTGTCCTCTTTTTAAGTCTTTTTTTATTTTTGTTTTTCTAGATTTTTTGTTTTGTTTTCCTGGGATTCCTGGCTATCCAACAGCTCTGTCAGAGTTTTTGTGCCGGCCTGATTTTGAGGCCTGCAAGTCATAGACATTATAACAGCCATATATGTGCCAATTTTGCTTACAGTATTGCATCATGAGTCTGGTAACATCTGAGTTTGTTAGATGTGTGCTGTCTGGTATGTGTATGTTGATTTCTGCCAGGGAGAATATAGACGTGGTAAAGGAGGGAGATTTTTTTTGTTTCATGGGGGTACAAACCCAATTTGGAGGTGAGAATAGAAGCCCCTGGTGTTTCACACATTATCATGAAGTTATTCCCCATCTGAACAAATTTTAGCTTTTGCCTGAAATGTTCTAATTGAATTTACTTTTGGACAGAAGTATTTAAGGGAAATGTAGACAACATACTGGTTTTGAGTAATGCTAGTGTAAAGTTTCTGCAGGGTGTTCTTCTGTAGTCTTCAAAGCAGATGTGAAATTCTTTATGCCTGCTTTCTGCTATTGTTGTTTATCTAGTTCAAGAGGCTTTTTGGTTTTTTTTCCTGTACGTTTCAGACCAACCTTCAAACATGTATCCTGTTGTGTTCTCCAGCAAGCTGAACATGGAAAAAAGGTTCAAAAGTGCACCCCTTATTAATAATTACAATTGCGTGCGGTACAGTAAACGTCTATTGTTTTCTGTCAAGGAAATCTTGGAAGCCTTGAAGTGGGGAGAGACCAAGTAGATAAACAAGGAGAAAGGCAGTTGCTAATAGGAGATACATCTAAGGAATAAACAGCTTTGAGAGCTTGTTGACTTAAGGTCAAGATTCACAAAACCAGTACATGAATAATGGACCCAGTCAATAAGCGTTGAATGTTTTCAGCTGCTGTTCCCAAGTTTGGTGAATCTCACTGCTGAGGGTTCACAGCTCTCAGCCACCTGCACACGTAAATAAGCTGGCTCTTCCTCACTGACTGCTGCCAGCTGGGAAAACGCCTTCCTTTGCCTGTTATTCCAGCCAATAAAATGTTCCCCCAGCAAGCCCAGAAAAAGCAGACTTGATTCTAGTCTGTCACTTCTCAAAAACTTCCTGTCTTGCCAGATAATAAGTCTGTTGCCTGTCTGTGGAAATGAGAAGCAAGCTCTCAGTTTCTTCTACTAAATCTTTTTTTTGGGGATGAAAATGGTTGGTGGCCTAGGAGTTGGAACAAACATCTCCCTATTCCCAGAACTGCCCTTACTGAAGCATCCTCCTGCTCTCTCTGACCAAATCACCTGGGGTGGAATCACTTCAGCAGGAGGGATGAAGCCCTCTCAGCACTGAGGCGGTTCCTCCAAGGAGGTTTGGATGCCCCTGGGCATGAGGAGAGTTTTGAGGATTTAGCTAAATGCTTGCAGTAGCAGCAAGGTAGTATTTAGGCTCTTGTGTCCTTTTATGGCTCTGGGCTTTCATTTCTTCTCAGTCTCAATTTCCAGTGCCTTTCATGATGCATCAGCCTTCTCCACTTAAAATGCTGAAAATACTGAAGCCCTGGATTAAACAGTTTGAGAAGAATTGGTTGGGGCTTTCCTGCTCTGCAGGGCAGTTTGGGAGAACATCTGGGATTGTGAATAATCCCATCCAATTAAAAAAATCCTGCTAAAATGCCTTAGTTTTGCAATAATATTTGGTTGTTACTTTCTAATTTTAATGCCTGTTGAGGCGTTCTGAGACATCACGTGAACTATATAAATGTGGCTAACCTTACAAAAGTAAGCAGTCAAGTTTCTTTAGCCATCAGAGCTAGATTGCTTTTAATAAAGGTGTATGCAACAAGGTGTGTTTTTTGGGACTTAAAGTCTGGATTAAGTCCCAAGGCCATCCAGTGCTCTTCCAGTGATACTTAAACCACTATGGGTATGTTGTTGTATAGGGTTTTTTCAGCCTTTTTCGATGAATAGATCTGCATGTCTTCTGTGTTGCTCATATGGATCCATATGTAGTGAGTAACAGCCTCCGGAAAACATGTGAAGGTTTGCCTTCACATGCCTTGCAGGTAGCCCGAGACCTCCCTGGGCCTAAGGGCCACAGCCTGAAACCCACTGTATGTTGCAGAAAGGTGAAAGGACGTAAAATTACTTACCAGCCACCAGCTTTCTCCTTCGCTTACAAATTCTTTGAGTCCAGGTACTAAGAGGTTTTTCTGATCTGACTCTTGGTGTCATCGCTTTTTTTTTTTGGCAGATAGCAGTGGAGGAAAAAGGGATTTCCCAATATTTTCTGTAATACTCGACGAGTATATTTGTAGTACTCAAAGATGGGGCAGGAAGCACAGCTTCTTTGAGCAATTTAGTGTGTGCTTATTTGCATAATGCCATGTTGCTTCATTACATCTGCCTGTTCCTGCAAGGCTGAGCTGTCACCTAATGTTCTGGTATCAGAGCTGTTCTTACCGTCTGGTAAAATTTGTCAGCAAAGAGCCCCATCACCCTCTGAGGCAAATGGAAGTTTTGCTGTGCCCTCGCTGACCAATTTTTAGCATAGCCTGAAGCAAAATTGTTCCACTACCCTAATGCACACAAATGTGTGATTAAGAAAACAAACCCAACAGTAATTTTCATTTGAAGAGATCTAAATTAACGTCCTGATTCCAGCAGTTATTCAAACCTTTGCAGACAGGAGCCGTGGAGCTGCAGTTAACTCTTTGGGGTGCAGTCAGTTCTTTGGCTTTGCTCTGCACCGAAACCTGGTGGGAAAGTGTTAATGACATAGCAGTTATCACACCAAAAGCAACAGCTGGAGAGAGGACAGTGGATGGTAGCTAAGCAGAAAACTCCAGTTTCATAGAAATCCAAGTTTTGTTTTGCTTTTTGATCTGAGCTTAATATTGTGCTGAAGAAGGACATCTGAGTTCCATGTTAAAAATGTGAATGAGCTTCCTAAATACTCTGATATTTACTACGATTCACCTGTGTCAGATGTGAGCTGGCCTTGTGAGGTTTCTGTTTCTCAGGCTGTGTTCTGGAGAAGCTCATGGAATGACTGAGCCTTGCCTAGCAGATCTGAACTCGGCGTGCAGAATGTGCCACATGTGAGAAGAGTCCTGAGAAACTCTGAAGGATGTCACTTGGTGGTACTGCAGCGTCTTGTTACGGTGGAGGAGTGAGAACTGCAGAAGATTCACCTGGAGACTGGCAGTCCTTTGAAAGGCAAGCACGGCCTGATAGTGTTTACACACCTTTTGTTGGATTATTTCTTTCTTTCATGGAGCTAGATCAAAAGTGTAAGAGCAAAAGCGCTCACTTGCTGGTATGAGCTTGCTCTTCGCAGGGAGAGTTTGGTGGTTCAGCCATGACAGCAAATCCTCCTTGGTGCAGACAGTTCTTCAGTGGAGGGGAAAAGGACAACTAAAGCTTCCCACTCCCTGCTTTCTTCAGAGGTCTTGATAAAGTCTTGTGGTAAAGCACGTCAGCTTTGTAAATGCGACTGTTTTACATTTATGCCAGTTTACCTCTCCTGAGGTAACTAAAGCAGTGACCTGTGTAGGTTTCAAGTGGGCCTCAAAGCTTTTCCTTTTAACTGTGTTTATCTGATACATACACGTACTGTGCGTGTCTCTGTGCATGTATATATACACATGTGTGTTTATATATATTAAAAATATTTTTTTGCTCAAGGTGACTTTGTTTAGTACTGTTATGTGCTGGGCTGTCTCCAAAGTACCTACTTAAAGACTTGAAGTAGAATAGGAATGGCTGACAGGACCCAGAAAGCCTGTAATTCTGGATTTCTCCCTTCATAGGTCCCTTTCTGGTTGCTTGGTTGGTGTGACACACACCTACAGGAATACGTGAATGCACCCTGTTCTGGAAAGCTGGGTGCCCAGCTCTCGCCCCAAGGTCTCTTGTGCGGACGGGGGGAACCTGCTGACCCTCGGTGCCCCCAAGCTAGAATGGGTCCTTGAGTTCCCAGAACAGTGCTCTCATGAGGAGCTTGCTCTTTGTGTTTCCAGTGGGAAGCTGGTTCCGGGCTGTTTACCTATTTGAGCTTACACAACATGTGGCTAAAAACAGACAGCACAGGAAAACAGCATCCTAATTGCTAGGCTGTAGCTATTTTGTTTGGTCTCCTTTTGGCCCCATAAATCTCATGCTCTTGACAATAGCCCCACTGCTACAGGAAACTCGCTGACTCAGAAACTCTTCCGGGAGATGGGCAACAGCGTAACCTCGGGCTGGGGAAGGGCTGGGCCATGGGCTGTTGACCTTCTAGGGACGGACACTAACTAGAAGACTACTGTTAACAACATGGGAACTGTCACCTCCTTCTCTAGCAGCCCTGTTATACAGGATAACTGAGTGGCCAGGGGCTGAGCCAGGAGATGATGCTGAGCTCAAAGCCTCAGTGGAAGTGCTGGTGTATGGGCAGTGTCTGTGCATAAGCACTTCATCTTAAGTAGTATTGGGTCCCTTCAAAACAGCTTTATTTAACTACTCGAGATGGTGTGGATTCAGTGCATGGCAGAACTGATGGTACTTGGTAAACCAAGGTGCATAATGCTGGAGCTATTTCTTAATCTGAATAACTGTTTGTCACTGAATTTTGGATTGTAAATCAGCTTGCAAAATTCTGTTCCCAGTTAGAGTTGTTTTCTGTGAGGTAGACTATGTCAGTAATTCCACTTTGCCATGCCACTGAGTCACCACTGTGCAACCACACCACATTAACAGGAAGCACAGAAGTTTCAGTTCACCTGATCTGACTATTCACAAGACATAGTTGGATCTATGTAGGTCACTATATAAAGCGACAGAGTCTCATAATACATGTGTGATTTTACACTCTGAACTAAAAGAACTAGCCGTCTGGTGGAAGGGTTCATAGCGGTGCCCATGGTGGCGGGAGGCTGCATGTGCTAAAATGGTCTGAATTCTCTTTTTTCCCATCTGCGCGAGTTAATTGATGGCTCCTGTCGGCAAATCTTACTGAAACTTCTACATATGCTTTACTGATGTCAGCAGCAGTTGTCTGCAGAGGCAGGACCACTGGACTAACATCTATTGCACTTCCATTTGACACAGTTTTGTTTGTTTGTTTTGTTTTCATATTAATCATTGAATCCCCCTGGTACTGCAATGAAAGTCACCACATCAGGGGTCCTGGACTAACAGTAGTAATGTTGGCAGCAGCTGTATAGCGTTGTCTCAGCGTGTCTCTGGGTGCCTTGAAGCTCCACTACATGAATGTTTCTGACATGAGAACGGTTATTTAAACTAAGGGGGTTTTGTCCCAGAAAGTAATTTAAAATTGAGACCAAACTATTAGTTCCTTTCCACTTAGATTTTTTTATTATAAGAAATACCAGTTTTATAAAGTTATATTATATTGCATCTTACACTTAAAAGACCAAGAAATTATGTAACAGAACCAAGTGAAGGTCAGAAACAAAGATGTTTGATGAAATACCAGACATATTAGCAAAAGTGTTACTGTGAGGGAAAATGTGTTACTGTGTAACAAAAGTGTTACTGTCAGGGGAGGTAGGTGAGTCGCACATCCTCTGCAAAAAGCCTGAGCCAGCAGTGTCTGTACTCAGGTCTGACACGAGTCTTTTTCCAAAGTCACCAACACTCCCAGGCTAAGCAATTTTACCAATAATACTACTACTTCTCCTTCTAAAAGATTCACAGTGTCTTACACAACATTGTTTAATTATGAAAAAACCCCACAATTATAATGGTCAAATGCTATATATCCTCTCCCAGTCTCTTTGTTCATATAATTTCCTCCATAGAAAATTAATTCCCTCTGCCATTCTTAATGACCTTGCCCAGAAGACCCTGTGTACTAGGAAGTTTCCATAACAAATGCCTGAATTACAGAAAAGCTTACTTTCAGGTTTTATAAAGAAGAATCAACTTCCATTACTGATGTTTTCATTGCTGGGCACAGAGCCGACTAAAGTAGGGCTCCGCTGGAGCATGAGCTGAAACATTTTTTAAGTTTGCTTTAATCTTTTCAAGCTTGAAAGTTTAGGCAAAAGCAGAGAAGAACTGAGATAAGATGCAATGAACTAGATCACAGATGAGCTGGAACAAAGTGAAGGGGATGAGCGTGACATGAAAGTTGAGGGTGTTTCCAGATCAATTGCCTGGTCAGTTTTAGGCACTGTGTGACCTGTGGTCTGTTCATACAGGTATTTAAGGGGGGGAGAATTTCATTGCCAGGTAAAAGACCCAAGAGGATGATACACAGGCTCAGTCTTCCACATGCCTACTCTTGACAGTGTTTCTAGCCCAGTGTCCAGTCCTGAGGATGTTTCTAATACTAATTCTAATACCAATTCTAATACAATTCTAGCTGATGGAAAATGTACTAAAGCTCAAGAAAATTCCTGCGTGCCAGCGTGCTGTTGATGATGAGGCACAACAGATGATCATCAAAGTACAGTATTGGTTATTCACCTGTGGCCTCATTCAAAGTAAGAAGGAAGTGTCTGTGGCTTTTGAGGCAGATGTGATGTAGAGTTCCAGTCCTCCTCACAAAATCCTCTGCCTTCAATATGGGTCAAGAAGTCATTGTCGAGAATATTCAACCGCTATGGTTTCTCTAATGAATTAGGGAAACTCCATCTAATTACAGTTTAAAAGTTTATCGGTAAGGTCATCCGAGAGAGGATAGACGTTTAGTTCTTGGGATGGCATCGGGGGGAAAATACAATTTTTGCATAATTTAAATTTTTTTTTTTTAAATTAATCATGCATAAGAAACAATACAGAGGGTACTTTATAGAAGTTCAGAGGTCTTTGGTAATTTTTAATTAAAATAAAAGTCTAAGTGTTCTTGTAAGAATTTTGTATTTTAAACAATTACTAGCCTCAAACATTAAAAATAACATTAAGCTTAGAAAAAGCCATAAAATTAAAAAGTAAAATTACTTTTTCTCCTGCCCTCTTTCTCTCCCTCCCCTATGGTTTGTTTTGGTTTGTTTTGTTTGCTTGTTGTTTTTATTCTTTTTTTCTTTCTTTCTTTTCTTTTCTTTTTTTTTTTTTTCAAGAGAACATTGTTTTTTAAAGAAAAACTTGGGACTATCATGCATCATAAGACATCAGCAGTTGAAGGTCAAAAAGAAATTACCAGTTCCCATACCACATGCTAGAATATACCTGACAATTTCAGCATAGGAAAGATTTAGTGTGAAAGGCTGATCTTTTAAGACATGTTCTTCAGATGCATTTTTTCCACTTTATTCTTTCTCCCCAAAGTAAGACCCACCAGAGACGGTTTCAGCCAGAGCACCACATTTTGAATTAAATGCAGTTTTCCTTCCACTGATCTCTTCTGACAGCTCTACAGTTCAGACCAGTCTTTTTGGTGAGGGTTGTCTAGGTAAGCAATTTCCCTGAGGTTCACCTTCTGTGCAGGCTCAAGCCCTTAATTTTCAGAGGTTTATTGGATTTCTTCCTCAAACAAGAAGAAATAGAAATTCTTCCTCAACTGCAGCAGAAAAGCCTCTGATTCCTTCCTTCCTCTCCGGACTTCAGCTGAGGACTGGAGTAAGATCCAGTGGTAGGAATGTGCAGGTTTTCAGCCCCATCTTTCTGTAGGATGTAATGCTGGACGTGTATTGCCCACCCAGGGTGTGGTGAGCTAGTCAGAAGAGGTGATAGCAGTGACTAGTCACATTCCTGTTCAATGCAATCTCATAACAGAAGTAGCAGACCCTGGGAATGGGAAGCATATCTCCATTTCCAAAGAAATTCTCTTGACATGTTATAGAGAATAACTGCAGTCATGGCTGCAGCAAGACTGTAACTCAGTGGGACATCCAGATCCAGCTGTCCCCAGCTGGGAAGCGGTTGGGAAGAAGCCAAGAGTGATCTGATGAGCAGGAGAACCGTACAGTCTGCTAAAATTAATGTCCAGCAAGATTTTGAATGTTCACTTTTGGGTTGGACCATACTCACAACAAGCTAGAGGGATGGAAGATAGGTTGTTATAACTCACAGCTACAACCAAAAGGTTAAATAATGCCAAAAGGTTAAATAATGCAAAGGCTTTAGGAATGTCATAAAAAGAGGCAAAAACTTGAACATATGAAGTTCCATCTAAACACGAGGAGGAACTTCTTTACTTTGAGGGTGGCAGAGCACTGGAACAGGCTGCCCAGAGAGGTGGTGGAGTCACCTTCTCTGGAGACGTTCAAAACTGGCCTGGACATATTCCTGTGCAATCTGCTCTAGGTGGATCTGCTCTGGCAGGGGTGTTGGACTAGATGATCTCCAGAGGTACCTTCCAACCCCATATGATTCTCTGATTCTGTGAGATAGGAATTAACAAACTTGCAACGGGCATGTCAGCATTTCAGTGTCTGGAAGGTGAACACCAGAGGCAGGGAGGTAAACAAGTGAAATTAAGCTTTTTTAAAGCCTCGGGAGGAAGACATCATGGCACAGCCAAAAAGGAGTATGATTGAGAGAAGTGGCTAACAATACAGACGGGAGAAAGAGAGCCTTATCAAGCCTGTCAATGTTTTCTATGAAAATACATACGTCCCTGTGTATGGTTTCCAATATTAAAGATGACAGACAGAAGAGATCCTGTAATGACTGCATAAAAGAGGGCCACAGAAAGATTCAGCATCTAATTCCTCATCCCTCTGCCTCATGCTGTTTAAATGTGTGTCAGGTGATTGTGGGAAGCTTGGGACCAGGTGGGCTCCTTGCAGCGGTGAGTGGCACCGCACCTGCTTACCTAGGGCATGAACCCTTTCCATAGGGCCAGAGCCACGAGAAGAGGTCAGGCAAGCTGAATCCATGTCTGACAAGAGTAAGGGACTAAAGGGATGGAGAACTGGAATCTGCCAGAAGGGCAGGAGGACGGGGGGGTTTGGACCAGCGAGAGTCTGCATGCCTGTTCATGGCTTTTGTTCTGGGTTTGGGACTTCTGCTGGGTGACCTGGTGGATAAGGGCGAGAAACCTCAGTTAGAAGCAGATTTTGGTTATCAGACTGTGTTTAGCACCTGGAGAGGCATTCAGGGGAGTGCACTTCAGGGAAGGCCAATCCTTCAAAACAGTCTCTTTGTCTGGATTTCTCCCGGTTTGGTCTTTAATGTCTGTCTTTTGGCTAAGTATAACTCAGCCTCCCACTTTCTCATTAACCAACTGCACCACTGGGCCTATTAGCCTGGAAAACAAAAAAGTTTATGGAAAAGAGTTTATAAACATGTTATTGAATATCTTGGTGGTACGTTTGGGGTATGAACTAGATTGTTGACATCCTGGGTCCAGACTTGTTTTCTGCTGCCCACTGCAGTCAGGATGCTGTTGGATGCTGGGCATGGGAATGGGTGGGATAGTCTGAGAGGGGCATGGAAAGGGATGTGGTGATGATGGCTCCAGGGTGACGGGATGCAGCTGATGTGGCAGGTATCTGAGGGCAACTGAGGCAGGGCTGAGGCATGGAGAGATGAATTTGTGCTGCAGATGCATCAGCGGAAGATAAAGCATAAAGCTGGTGCCAACCAGCCTTCAACTGCTTCCTTTTGAGTATAAGCAAAAAAGCTGGGTATTTCAGCCCACAAGGTAAAGATGATTATGGCTCTTGCCCCAAGAGCCTCAGCCACGAGGGGTGAAGCCCAGCCCCAGGGATGTCCTTGTTCACTCTCGGAGGCAGAGCTGGAGCCTTGCTTTTCCCGGATCAGATTTCTTGCTTTTGTCACCTGTGTGCCCTGTGGGCATTAGACATGCAGGAGTTTGCATTTGTACCAGTTCTGTGTCCTCACACATTACCATGTCAGCAGGGTTGCAAATTACTCTCTAAAGAGAGCACAGTTTCCCTTTAGCACCCTGCGTAATATTTCAGTCTGAAGGTGCAACGCTGCCTTTATGTTAGCAGAACAGGGTCAGAAACGTGGAAATCACCTGGATAAGTGCCTGACCACAGCTGTTTTGATTACCCCCAGTTACAGCCTGGAATATGGATAATTTTTTGGAAAGTGGGAATTTGGAGATCAGGGATGTGATAAATGCAGTGTTGGTCCTACTTGGTTTCTGATCTCTCAGGGAAGATTGTACAGTGATGGGCAGGTGGCTGGTGACTCCATTGGGCCACTGTGTGGAAAAGGGTGTTTGCAGGGAAGGAAGATTTGCAGGGTGGTCAGTGCTTTGGGTCTGGTGCAGTCTCTGACCATTTGTGTATACCAGTCAGCACCAGTGGAGCATCAGTCTTTCACCACAGAAGACGAACAAAAATTTCTGTAAATTGCATTATCCGCCATCAAATTGCCAATCCAATTAGTGTGTTACAATCAGGACAGAAGGCACAAACACATAAACTCCTCAAATATTTTTATGCAAAAGGTATTCAGGATTCCTGCCCCAGTAAAAGCCCCTGCTTTGCCCTGCATTAAAATTTGGTTTGTTTTATAAGAAACTAAAGATTATGGTGGCCTTGAAGTTGTATTTGTGGGTTTTGTAGTGGTTAGGTAGTTCTCAGAAGAGGATACTGGAAAGTAAGAGACTTGCTGATGTCATTTTTAATTCACCACCAGCACCCAAAAAAAAAAGCTGAGAAAGATGTTGGTGGCCCTATATAAGGTGCACCTCACCTCCTGCAGAGCACATCAAGAATCACAGCAAAGGTAAGGCTCGCAGCTTTCGTGCCTCTCTCGCTTTACCTTGTCCCCTCTCCCTGAGGCTAACACTGCTCTCTCTCTCAACAGTGCTGAGTGCTGTAGCTCCAACCTGCTGGAACAGACAACTTTGGATCGTGAGCCATGGCCTCCCTGCAGACCTTGACCAAGAGCTTCTCAGGATGGGTCTTCTTCTGCTGCTGTTGCTGTCTCCCTCTTCTTCTCACCAGCCCTCTGCCTCCAAAAGGGGCAGGATTGGCTTCTTCCGCACATCACACCTGCAGGCTCAGTAAGACAAACTTCCAGCAACCCTACATCAGGAATCGCACCTACACCTTAGCTAAAATGGTACAGTAACCCATGTGTCCTTCCTGGTGGGATCTGGGGACCTCCTCTTCTTCCAGTGACCTGGCTTCTCACATTCAGCATTCTGCTCTCTTTCTCATGCGTTTCTGCAGAAAAAATGTGCATTTGCAGTAAGATAGAGCTTGGGCGTGTGAAATGGGTCTGTTGCCCACTGGTTGTGTAGCTGGGGGAAGCTGCTGCTTCTCCTCCTCCTGCTCCCCAAGGGAAAGGCAGTCCCTGGCACAGCACAGCTCCTTCTCTTGAGCAGCTTCTGCTAGACTGGGACAATTGTGAAACAAGAGCTTAAATTTCTCCATTTGCCCAAGTCCATTTGAAGCTGGGCCTGCCCGTGACTCCAGGCAAGGCCAGGCAGCTCCTCAGGCATCTTACAGTGCTCTGCTTGGGCAGGTTTGGTCCCCCCGGTGTATGTCATTAAATGCTGCAGCACCTCCCAGCAGTGCTGTGGTCCACCATGAGGTCAGCCACCTGTGGTATCTGGTTTAGTCATCATAACCACTATGACATCTGACGCTTAAGACGGGGACAGGAATTCAGACGTCTGCTTATTTATTTTCCAGTGATATCGATCTTGAATCTCACCCAATTAAGGGAAAAAACAAACACAATGTCCAAGTTATCGACCTATAACAGACTGTCTGGGGTGTCCATTCCCTCGTTTCACCTGTACTATTATTGATGAAAAATGTAAGGTTTATCATTAATTTTTAGCTAAGGTTTCCATCCCCACCTGACATTTCCTTTTTGTCGTCTCAGGCCAGGGTCTCAGACAAGGACACGGATAATAGGCTCATTGGGCAGCAGATCTATGTTAACGTCAAAGTAAGTCTTACACCAGGAGGCTGCTGTTTGTATTCTGCTTCAGCACTTGTTGATTTCTTGCCATGATTTAACATGACCTCTTACTTGCATACATAGGAAAACAACCGCTGCTACATGATGAAGAGGATTGTGGATATTGTAGTGGAAGATGTCCTCCTCACCAAGGTCAAGGACCAGTACCCCTACGTTGAGGAGGTGGCACAGTTCTTGAAATCTCTGACCTCAGAGCTGAGAAGTTGTGTGAGTAGCATTTGGGTTCTTTCCCCTCTTGTGACTCCTGTTGCTGCTCCTGAGTCTCAGAATGTTGCAAACAGCAGTAAAAGGCAGTGATATGAAAGGAAACCTCAGATCAAAGATATCAAACTCGAGGTTGATAGAAAGGTGTGAAAAAGAAGGAAAAAAAAAAAAGGACATTGTTGCGTACAACTGCCAATGTTATGTCTGGATGTTTTCTTTTTTTAGAAATCGTCAGGACACAGGGAGCACATTGAAAAGAACCTGGAAGAAATGAAGAGCAAAATGAAACAGGTACATTTCTCCCCAACATTTAAAAACAGCAGTTCCAAACCTCAGTCATTTAGTTCGATTAAGGCTGACCTAATTATGAAGCAAACTCTGGAGATTATTTAGGAGGTGAAGCCTGCAGGGGCATTAAAGAGGGGATGAGTGATGTTTCCACTTCCAGCCCTCCTTCACTTGTCCTGTTAACTCTCTGCACATATTATGGTAATTTAAACCTTCAGAAGTCAGGTTGCAGGCAACTGTATATGCTAGACTAGATTTGAATGAGCTAGTTTATATGTTATGGTATAATGACTCTAGTAGAACTACTTGAGAGAATAAGGAGACTAAGTTCATGATTCAGTTTCTGTGACAAGCCTAATTTAAATTTTCTGAGAAATAACAAGTTGCTAAAACTTACATTCTGCTCTTTTCTAGTTGGGAGAGAATGGAAAGACTAAAGCCATTGGTGAGCTGGATTTACTGTTTGATTACCTAGAAAATGCCTGTACTGATGCCCCGAAGAAGGGAGGGAACAAGAAGAAAAACTGAAAGAATTTCAGATCAGGCTTGAAGAGATGTCTCTAAAAAACTCTTGCTATAACTCAAATTGATTAACTATTGCAGACCACCCTCCCCCCATACATGCAGTATATTTTTCACTTGTGCCAAAAATAGCAAACTAAGTGGGCACAGACAGGATGCATACTGCTGTCTTCTTTGAAAATGAAAACTCCAGGACAGTGTTTGCAGCTCCATTTCAACACAGGGCATTAGTTATTTTCAAAGGCATGCTCCTGTCCTCCTCATCTCCATAGGAACAAGGCAACTGTTTCTGTATTTTATGTAGTGAGATTTGACGCCTGTGAATCAGCTTTGGTCAAGGTAGGCAAGTGATACTAGCCAGGATGTTTGAGCCTTTTACTCAGAAATGTCTTTTGCGTATGTTGCCCCCTTCTGACCTTTACTTGAAAAGCTGGTATTTCAGACTCAAAAATAATTTGTCATTCATATTTAATGGTAACTTATTTTAAGATAATAATTATACTTAAGATAATAATTATACTTTTATTTATATAGATTAATTCAAAAATATCCAAGGAAATGTATTTATGAAGCTGTACCAGAGGGTTTTAAATGAACTATGAAATTAAAACTGCTGTGTGATATTTATATGCAAGTGGATTGTTTTATAAATGCTTACTCTTTAATTTATTATAATAAATATTTTGGTCCTCAAATATTGCCATTTGCAGTGCTTTTGTCTTTTACTCAAATGCAAGGGAGTTGAGACATATTGTGCCTGTGGAACTGCTGGGCCAGTGGCTGTATTCTTGTATCCCGAAAGGATGCAAACTCAGTCTGGGGACATGCTTCTTCACCATAAGGCTGAAATTTCAACTTATCACGGACCAGGGCTTAGCGGGGAGTGCGTGTGAGGGGTGGTGGGAAAAATAGCATTACTCCTGAGAGTCATTGGTTTGCTTCATTGACTCTGCCTCAGTACACCCATAGACAAGACACTGTCTTGAACAGCTCCTAGTGAAAAGTCCCCAGACTGTGCCCCCTGGGTCAGATGAGATGGAGACAGTCAGGAAGCAGTTGCTACTGAAAACTCAGTAGAGAGTCAAATCAGGGATTTGAGAGCACTTCAGAAGAGAAGTGCTTGGTGCCTACTCTCAATACAAGCTCCCAGACAGAAAAAAAAATCAAGTAACTGAAGAGCAGTTTAATCTATCATTATCATGTCCTTCAGCAGTGTCCACTGGACAAAGAGAGACGAGTTGCTGTGGTGCAGCCAGTGACACTGGTTAAAGAGATGAAAAGCATCCAAATAGTGAGAAATTCAGAGGAAATATGTAATAGCGGATTGTCAGCAGTGGTGAAAACTTCTTGAGCAAAGCCTTACTATTTATTCATTAGGGCAACAGGCATCCTGTCCATATATGAGAAAAACTCTGCACCATGGATGTCGTCAAATAAAGGACTCGGGGTGGCAGTGCAGATAAGGGGGGTGAAGTTTTGCAAACACTGTATATCAGGGAAATAAAAATGCAAAAACTCTTGCTAAAAGGACATCTAGAAGACAACCCATGGATAGATACTGTAATATGAGAAAAATGTTGGCAGGAAATCTAGATTGATTTACCTTGGTAGCTTCATCAATTAAATTCTAAGAGAAATCAAAGCTAATCCAAAAGTAGTTAGTCTCAACATGCCTTACATAAGCCTTACATCAGCTGTTGAAGTGAGATGGCACTGAAGTGGGATTGAACTATCCCATGTTGCTCATGAAGCAGAGCGATTTCAAGATAAAAACGTCCATCCATACCTAATTTGAACATGGTTTATGTGAAGTGAAGCAATAACACTTATTCTGTGGGAACTCTATGCCTGTCTATTCTAGACAGGCATATGATCCATCTGGGTGATAGATGCCTGTTACCTGTCAAACTAGAGGCAGTCAACATGGTTTACTTTGCCCCACGCTCTCATTTGCATCTCACAGCCTATGAATTGCATGCTTGTTCACAGTCAAAGCAGAAGCGACCCAACAGTGACAGTCAGCCAGCATTGGTACCACATTATAGTGTTGGGGTTTAACTTTTACTGTGTTCAGTAGGATATTTATTTTCTTTCTTGTGAGATAAGCAACAATGTTTTCAAGAGCTATTGGCTGACATCCTTTCTCTTATCACTCAAATCTGCGACAGCTGACTTTGCTGGGAAGCGAATTTAAGCATGAAATGGGGAATTCATCTCACTGACCTTTGACAGACACAGTCTATCCCCAAGCTAGATCCGATTTCCTTAAAGTCAATGGAGGACAGTAGGAATTATCCAGGAGTCATTCATCTGATCTACATTAGAGGTTTATAAAGATTGTGCCTTTGGACAGAATGACATGACTTTGCCCTAAAAGTACCTGTTTCTTCCTTGATTATAAAGACTAGACACTAGAACAAATGCTGTTCCTTGTTGATATCATCTCTTCACAAATGGATAATTAACTTTTTTCCTTCCTCTGCTTGCTTTAGACTCCTTACACATTGACTTGTTGAGCTATCCTACCCAGAAATGTCAAGTCAATCTCTCAAGTTTCCCATGCTGGGCCTAAACCCAGATGAAAACACATTTGTCCACAAAAATATAAAAACGAGGTCAACTATTTATTAACTTCTCCAACCTTGAAAACCACGAGCTGAAAGACTCTGCTGTGGAAACCTTATGAGCTGGAGCCCTGGAAATGCCACACAGCAAATTTAGCAGAATTTCCTTCATAGGTTTTCTAGCAGGGCATGTGTGACTTGTGAGTGTGTGAAGAATGGCGGGTGATGGTCAATTTTGAACAGATGAAAGAAGTAGAAGTTGGGGGAGGTTTCCTTTACAACCAGGGGAAATGTCTGGGACAAACAATTACTGACCACAAGAAAATAAAGATGTACTTTTAGTCAGGCAAGCTGAGTTTCAATTCAGTTAGTAATTAGTGCTCCAAAAAGGGAAATCATGCCAAAATGTTTCATTCTGACATATTCTAAATAAAAATATTTCAGTTTTATGCTTCAAAATACTGTTTTGGTTTAGAATTTCATGTACATTTTCTTTCAAAGGTTGAAAAGAGATTTGAAAGCAAAATGAGCTGTTTCATTTTGAGTTTGACAAGAGCTTTGGGCTGACCCAAAATGAATTTTTTAGTTTAACTTTTCGGTTGGGTCACCAAAGAGAAACTCCGTCGTTCACGCAATTCTAACTTCCATTGCCCTATTTTCCTTTCCTCACCATGCCTGCAAGTCATGGACTATTTGTAATTCCCAGAGGTCCTTGGCCTAGCACTATTGCAGAAGACACCTGCTCCACATCCTTCATCAAAGACACCTCCATTGTAGGGTCTGGAGGACCTCTTCCCGAGCAAAAATTCACAGAGCCACCTACTGCCAAATTTTTGTTTTGTTGTCTCTTCCTCCTCTTTGCTTACATTAGGTGACCAGAACAGGCACTTTTTTTGCTACATAGATAATTATAAAACATTTAAACTATCTCTGAAACTTCATATTGTGAAAACAGAAGAATCCAAACCGTGAACAGAAGTTTCCACATCCTGCTGAGTAAGTATTGGTGACAGTTTAAGAAACGTCTCTTAAATACATTGCATGGACTGTTGCTCAGTTACGAGATTTACATATTCAATGTCTGACTACATACTCCTTAAGTGACCTAGAATAATAGAGGCTTGATATTTCCAATTTGCTGCTGGAAGTATGTTGTAGACAATGCGAAGAGCTGAAGCTATTCTGAGGGTAAACCAGCTGCCTGTGTTTTATGTCAGCCAGTGCTTTAAAGCACAATTAGCTAAACAATTAGCTGCTTGAAGAAGATATGGACTACACTGAACAACAGTGAATGCCTGATAGCCTTTTCAGTCACAGCCGTCATCAGTACCCAATGGATGTTTGTGAAATTGGTGTAGTCTGGAGCAGAACTGGCCTGCTAATTTGAAGCAGGACTGGCAGAGATACTACAGTCAATCTCAGGTTTATGAATGACACTGACAGGATAATGACCATGGAAAGAAGGAAAACCTACAATGCAGCTCTGTGGGACCTGAGGAGTCCACTACCCAATGAGATGTTACATACTTAGGACGCAATCTCTCACCAGACCCAGACCAGTATTCTATGCTGTTCAAGAATCCTTAGGAAGTTTGGGTAAGGTAAATTACAAAATGCAAACTACGCTAAGGCTGATGGCATGTCTAGGGCTTCTTAACACATCTCTATTTGTAACCTTTTTTTTGGTTAACACACAGCTGCAGACCTTATCAGATGAACAGTATGAATTTCACCACGAGTAAAAGTGTTAAAGAACTATGTAAGTGAAAAGATTTCTTCTGAAGTCTAGGAAATCACTGTCTCTGTTTAACCTTTAAATTCCAAATCCCTGGCCAAATTCACAGATAACAATTGCTATAATTTAATCTGAATTTCACTGATGAATTGTTTAGAAAAGAAGATATTCCTACCTCTTTCTTCGTCTAAGGAGAAATAATAAAAAAAACATTTATTTTGAGAAGACGTGTCCATTTATCTTCAGAAAATTAAGTCATGAGACCCAAATGTAAACATTTTTGAGTACGAAGGATTAAGGCACAGCATTAAATATTTCCAAGATCAGGCTATTTTTCTTCTCTAGGATTGAATAAAGAGAAAGGACAAATCTTCTAAACTAAAAACATTTTCTGTTTTGCTCAGAGCAACATGAATAGAAATATTTTGAAAAAATAGACTGAAAAATGTGTCTTTGACTAGCTGACTTGAAACTGTGTTATGATGGTTTCTGCAAGAACCAGTAAGATTCTTTAATGGAAACTGTAACCCTGGTTTCAAACAACTAAATGCAAAATGACATTGCATTCCAAAAGCTGCAAAATTGCACCGATTTAAAGTTTATTTTATCCTATAGTTTTCCAAAAGAGGGTCACTTCCAACTCCTATAGCACATTTAAGGAGTGGTGATGATGTTCATTAACTGTGGGAAGAATGGGGCAATCTTCTAACTCTGGTAAAGTCTAAAAACTATGCAATTGTGAAGATTGACTTTCTGATTTGTCTTTTGCATTAGACCTTGACATGTAAGGGCTCCCCAATGGATTAGCTCATCATGTATCAGTCCTCCACAGAAGACAGAAAGAAAACTCCTATCAACTTCAAAGCGTATAAGGTCAGGCTTGTAGTTTGTACATGTATCAAGTTAATTGTATTACAAAGAAAAGATGAAAGATTTCAACACAGATGTTAAGATGGAAATGATGAATTGGACTGCTGTGGTGAAAGATTTGTTCCAGAAAGTATAGCGTATTGACACTTATTTGGTAAGCAGAGGCTCCAAAATAAAGATTAGACTCCACGTATCCTTGCAGTGACCTTTTTTTTTTGTTGGTCTAAAACTATCCAGATTTTGGTTTTGGTTAACACTTATCAAACATGTCTCTCAAATTTATATTTTGACCAACCTTTCTCCTTTAGCAGTTATCCTTTATAATGTGATTCCTTTCAGTCTTGAATAGCAGAAGAAAATGCAGATTGTCTCTCTCTTTTTCACAAAAAAAGGATAACCGAGATTTTAGGTAGACAATCCCAGATTTAGGGGTTATCAGTTCTGATGCTCATTTTCACTCTGGTAATTCAAAAAGGGAGCATACTTGTTTGTCAAGCACAGCATTTGGCAAACAATATGGTTATTCTGTAGGCATCAACTTGTCAACTTCAACACAGTGATCATTGCTCCTGCACGTAACAGATGATTATTAAGTTTAGAAAAGCATCTTACTTTGACGGGACCCTTGTGTGTCTCAGAAAATGCAAGGCAGTTATTTGCACGTGAAATGTCTGGTTTAACTCGACATGTGAGGTTGTAGCCTCCAAATCAAGGAGCTGCTCAATCTTGGCATTGTGCTCTCATTTTTAATCTGTCAATGGTTCAGTTGTTACATGACAAGGACTTCTGGGCAGTGACTGGGAACACAAAAAAAATAAATCAGTGACCAAGACTCTGACCCTGCAAGTTGGTAAAACACCACAAATTTTCCTCTTTTTGATAATATGTATGAGTCTTGTATGAGTCATCTGCCCTAAGTTTGGTGCCAGAAGACTAGCTAGCAAATTCTGAGGTGCTGCCCACAGGTCCCTGCAGAGCCTGTCTCTAGCTCCATCATCAGAAAGGATGTTAGGCACATGAGGAGAGGTATCCTCTGAGGGTTTGGTCCCCTCCATCAGCCCCAGGTGATGAGCACAGCTTCAGACTTCCAACCTCCAGTGGTCTATGGTTGGGCATGACAAATCCCAGTCATAGACTTCAGACCCATGTTGCTCATGGGTCAAGCTACTAGCAAGAGAAAGAACCAGAAACAAGCAGCTTTGTCTATGCCACTTTACTTGGAAACCTTTTGGCACTAAGAATGTAAATTTAGATTTCGTTTTTAATTTCTTAACTGTTTTCCACTGGTACTTTTTACACTACTTGCAGTTATGAACTTCAGTTTGTGTTGGTAACCCAGTGGCACTGGAAATGTAGAAATAATAAAAATGCGTTTTGGTGAGACAAATGTGAGGTTTCTCTGAAAATCGAAAGAAGGGAGCAACTCATCTTTTCTATACTTCTGAAAAGTAAAACAGAGAATTTCTTAGAGTTGCACCATGAAGTTTTGGCTTGGAGGGTTAGGTTTAAGCCATAACCTCATTATCAGAACCGAGATAAGAGAGAGGTTGCAGGTTGCAGATTGATAAATTATCTTTTGTTCTTCGCTGTGTGGTTACAGGAGTATACGACAAATAAAATGTCTGTTTTTCAGAAGTCACAGATTAGTAAAAATAAACCTCAGTATGTTCAGAGGTTTGGGCAGAAATTTCAGACCTGGGTTACTATTCAGGGCTTGCTTGCAAATTTTGAAAGAGGTTGGCTGAATATCAACATGACAAATCTTCTGATTTTTATGGAACTGCAAGCTGAATGAGGGGAAATACACTAGAAAAATCCTGCTTCCCAAGGAAAGGAATTCTCACGTGGAAAAATTGGTTTTCAAATAATCTAATCTAAACCTGGAAGTCTGAGGAAACATTTTACAAACCCTGAAGATCTTATTTGATGTCTGGCATTGGGTCAAAATTCACAAAAGTTTGCAATGAGACTGATAAAAACTTCTTCTCAAATAGGTACAAGTACTGAAAATTTTTATTAGAGGTGGAGAAAAAGTAATTAAAATCAATGCTGCCATGTGATTTTCCCAGCCTATACAGAGGGGTATAGATTTAACCTTTTTCTGCTTGATGTAATAGCTACAAATAAACAGAAGAATGATGGCAAAGGAAAATTGGGTTTTTTTAAGCAAATGGTAGCCCTGAAGCTTTGAATTAGACTGGAAGCTTTTTTCCATTGGATTTTTTTTTTTTTTCTGCTGATAGAAAATGTGTTTTGTGAAGAAACAAATGTTTTTGTTGCTTTTCTATGTAAGTGTTGATTTTCTCCTGGAAATTCAAAAACTGGAAAGCCCAGCACTGACATTACATTGTAAAAAATACATGTGTTTTTCATTCATGGCTTGTTCACTGGAAACTGTGGGTCTGTATTTTAAAAAATGAAAAGTAGCTTTTTTCATATGGAGAACTTCAACAACTTCCTAATTAGTTTCACTTCACTCCTACAAGCATATTAGATGATTTAAACTTTTGTCAGTTACAAAATTAACAGGATGTATGGTACTTTGTAAATTTAATTTTCAGGTCTCTAATGTTGCACATAAGGATTTCCTAAAAAATTTTACTAAATCTACAACTATTAAGAGATGGGATACTTCTGATTTATTTAAGAAACTCTTAAAGAAAGTGTCTGTTAAAAGACCTCTTCCATGATTTAAAACATTGTGCATGTTTTTATGTATTGTACTACAGACTAAAGAAAGAGTAAAGCCTAAAAATAGACTTAAGAGTGAAACTTCAGACAAGCAAGCTATCCAAAATTAGATATAACCAGTACTTTACTTTTCCCTAAGTTTCTAAAATAAATTATGAATAATGTAGGAAATGTAAACTTCCTTATTATCTCCTTGGTTTTCAGATCTAACCCGTATCATCATTAATATCTGCTGAATTAGATTTAATTATTTTAATTGCAATAAGCAATGCTGTCTTTCAGATGGTAACACAAAGTTTCCCCATCGTTTTAATTGGAAAAAACCCTCAAACCTTCCCTGATCTCAATGCATATTTTGACATGTAGCATCTGTTCTTTCTGTAGAAGTGCTACTTATATTTTGTGATATTTTATTTTTCTAGAACTTTTAGGAGTCTTTGCAATACAATCTCTTTTTTATAAATACTGCCAACAAGAAACACAGGTTATACTGCACCCTCAGGTACTTCTCTAGTGGCCTCTGCCACAGGATTTTACTTGCTTTGGAAAATGAAGCTCTCATAAGTAATTCAATGTCTTCTCTAGCAAAAATGTGCCAGACATGATCATATCTGATAATTAAATAAGTAAATTTTCCACAAAAAAAGCCCCTACTGATGAGATTCATTGAAAGCAGCACTTCACAAAGTAAACAGACATACAGTGGGAAGTGGAGAAGTCCGGAGACATAAAGGGGTTTTGAATGAAAGCTGGGAAGATGGTATCATGGCAACAATCTCTAACTAAAGGCCACAGACTTCTCAGGGGTGTGAGAAGGACTACTTCTGAGGAAAAGGTAATAGAGAAAAGCACATTTATTACCAATAGGCTTAAGTTCAGCAGAGGGAGAATGGCACCACCAATGGAAAAATGCACTGGAATATCATCTTGTTGCCTACTGCGCTGTTACTTCCCTTGTTTTTATTCTCTGGTGCTACCATTGGAGAATCAAGTTTGCAGCCATTCTGCACCAGTCAGTCCAACAGCGGCCAGGATTTTGGCACAAATCTCACTTGAGAGAGAGAGTAAGAAATGGCTTATCATGTATTTCCCATTTAACTGTGCGTGAGTTCTTGCTGGTGTTCAAAAGTGGCAGGCTAAAACTGATTCAGTTTTCAGCAAACAGAAAACCTTCAGCTCCAAACCAGATGGAAGACCTCAGTTCTTTACTGAAGCTATGGAAGTATACTGCAAGCAAACATTTTTTAAACAGGTGGGTTTTTTTTTTTTTTTTAATGAAAGACTATTATTGCCAATAAGGATCAGCTACAAGGATTTTTATTAATGCGTTTTGTTTTGCTGCTTGCTGTTAACAGAGCCATGCCAGCTGAAAGATGCCAGTATTGTTCACCAATATCTGGTTAGGTTACTTATACCTCCGTATGTCCTGAGTTATCACTGTAGCTTCTGAATACTGTCCAGAAATTCTATTTCATTACTATTTAAAATTACATTTCAAAATTTGTTTCTCACAGGACATCTGCCTCTGAGCAGCCTGTTCAATTCATGTCTTAAATAATGTTCTTTTCCAACACTAAGAAATCTTTCCAGAATGGAGGCTGTAGTTTCTGCAGCTTCACAATCTTCCAGCCCAGCTCCCAGTTGATGTTATTCATAGAGCTGTATAGGCATACTGTGTAGGCATTGCCAAGATGCTCAGGGATGTCCTGAGTTAAGAGAACGGAAGGGAAAAACCTTTAGAAATTAAATTTAAAAAGAGAAGCAAGCAAGAAGGGTGAAAAAAAATCAGGGGGATAGAGAAAACTGAAAAATGGTGCAGAAAGGTAGAAGGAGAGAGAAGCTTTGGAGTATGAGAGTGGTGCCGTGCAAACTGACCCACTTCTACCAGTCTAGATGCTGTGCGCATCCTCCTCCCCCAGAACCAGGCCCAGGTTTCCATTTGGTTTGCTTTTTCCTTTCGTAATTTTAGTACAACTCTTTATAAAGCCATGATGAAATTACAAGAAAAAGCAGGTCACAGACTCTTGATTACTCCTCTATGTCGCAAGAGAAAAGGAAGGGTTTGGAATAGCCGCCTGCCTATGCGGGCAAGCTGAGCTGTCTGATATTGCTAAGCACATCTCTACACTCTGCAGTAATACCGCTGTACAGGGATTTCCTACTGTGAGTTTGGTGGTAGCAGACAAATGTTTTCTAAAGAGTTTGGGGACTGAATCACTGTCATTACGTGAAATCACTTGACTGGTTCATGGGAACGATGTGAACATGCTTGAACACTTTTTCATATCTCTTTCTTTCATAATCTCTTTTCTCAAATGCAAGACTAGAAGAATATAACTAGTAAAGGCTGTATACAAAAAGGTTTTATGCCAAATTAAGCTCCTTGTCTAGCCATGAAGTGATTACTGATTTTTAATTACACAGCTGGAGATACTTGAAAGGCATCTTGAGATACTCAGGAGGTGCTGAGAATTCTTTCAAAGCAGCTAATCCTTGGTCATAAAAATTACTACTGCTTTGAAAACTTAAACTGTTGTCTATAGTCTGCACACAGAGGAAAATTTTAGTTTTAGTACCTTGGTGATTTCAAACTGGACCCTGTACTCTGTCTCTGAAAATACTCAATGTGCTGAGACCTTCCTATCAGATGGCTGAAGTAAAAATAGCTTGACAGACAACTGTTGGACATCTGTCACCAAATTGAGACACAGAACCAGCCCAGGAACACAGGAAGATCCACCACTTGAAACAGCCTGTGCCGTTTCTTAAAGACGAGAGCAGATTAAAGCATGCTTTATAGCAATTCACATTTGAGGCTTACTCAAAAGGTGTTACTCATAAAGTGCAAAGAGGTGCAAATGCCCAGAGGAAATGTAATTGGGTTTGGGTTTTTGTTTGGTTTTTTTTTTTTTTTTGGTTTGGTTTGTCTTCTTCTAGGTTTGAGTCTGATTTTTGCTTTACTTAATGTCTTAAAATTTTTATGAAGGTTGTCTAAGGCATAGAATGAAAAAATTCTGAGTGTGGTGGAGTTATAGCCCTGGTGGCTGAGGGCCACAGAGATAATTAAGGGACTGGAGTATCTTTCATTTGAGGAGGGGCAGCAAGAATTGGGACTGTTCAGCCTGGAGAAGGGAAGGGTTAGGGAGATCTTATCAATGTGTATAAATACCTGAGGGGGGGGAATAAAGAAGAAAACCAGGGTCCTCTCAGTGGTGCCCAGTGATAGGACTGGAAGCAATAGGCACAAATTAAAATACATGAAATCCCATCTGAAACCAATAAGACAGTTTTTTACTGTGAGGCTGACAAAACATTGGCATATGTTGCCCAGAGAGGTTGTGGAGTCCCATCTTTTGAGCCAGGCAACCAGCGCTAGGTGGCCCAGCTTGAGCGGGAGGGTTGAACAAGATGACCTCCAGAGGTCCCTTTCAACCTCAACCTTTGCTGCTCTTCAACAGAAGCAGTTAGGGAGCACCCAGACAGGCTCCCTATCCTACAGCGATACCCCTATCCTATAGTGTGGGTGTGTCATGGGAACAAGCGTAGTGATTTTGTAGTTAGGGATGAGAAAGGCACCAGACCGACATTCAGTCCTAAGCATCCGATGTTTTTAGCTTTCTTTACATTGTCACAATTTCAGTTATGGAGGGCATATGGAGGACACACACTATCCAGACCAGTGTATGTACAATATTGAAGCAGGAGCTGCTAGTACCATCTGTTCATGTTATTCTGTTGTTCCCTACCTTTTATAACTGTTGAAGCTGATGACAGTGAATCGTTGGGTGCTTGTGTGCTGATTTTGCATAGGTAATTTAGGTACCCATGTCTGAAAAATAGGCTCATAATAGTTCAGTAACTGTACAAAATCCATAGCAGCTCCCAAGTTTCCTATGAAAATAACAGAAAGTTACAAGAAACAGTGTTTAAACACCAGTGGGTATTTTGTGCTTACCTATGTACCTATGTTCATTGCAACCATGTTCAGATAATTGCAGAATCAATTTTGGATGCTAGGAGCCACTCTGCTCCAAACTTCCCTCTCCAATGGAGGCACTAGGGTATCTCGATTTTTTTATGTCCTACAGTAGTATTGTCACTCTCAGTTTTTGGAATATCTCACTAGACTTCATTGTTACTCACCAGATTAGCACAAATACTGCAGCTCTCCATGTAGACCTATTATTTTTCAGAAGACAAAAGTGAATTAAACAGAATAAGGGATCAAAAGAAATAGTAGAGAATAGTTTTAAGACCCAGCATAACATTAGCAGCAGCCAAGCAAATATGAGTAATGTTTATAGGAAGTGCACGACTAACTAGTTTCCTAGTTGTACTAACAGGAAATAAAATAAACAGAAAATGTGAAAGGTGAGACGATTCAGAAGTAAGAAACTAGATGAGGCTTTTTATGGATGGAGATCAGAAAATTTGTCAAAGGCAAAACAGCCAGTAGATATGATTGTTATCTTAAATGGATTAACGGAACTTTGCAGCAGTGGTAGATACATCTGTTTATTCTACGTAGATCAGAAGAATTTAATATTAATAATATCTACTGAACTCATATAGACCAAGGCAATTCCATGGTTCACAATAAGGCAGCAAAGAAAGGATCTTCTCCGGGCTGTCGGTCTCATGCACTCACATGGAACATAAGTCACACACAACCTTCTTGGAAACTTGGTCCCTAGCCAAGGTAAAAGAGGCAAGATTTTCTTCTATAGCAAGTTGGCTACTCTGTTAGTTTTTCTTATTCTGTTTCCTTATTTTCTCTCTTTCATTCTCATGATCACAAACTTTACACATTTTGTATTGATGTAGCACATGAACTTTGCATGTGTTACCAGTATTCTATTATTCCTTAAGTATTCATTGATACCGTACATCTAAAAAGTTCTGTACGGAGAGAGCATATTTCCTTTGGGGCAGGCTTCTTGATCTCCTGTGGTTCCTAGCCTAGGTCTGGAAGTCAACGTGCTTGATGATGTGTTGCTGTCCTCAGACTGGCTCTAGACATAGCAGTTCCACTGCCCATAGAAAGCTTTGGAGGTCTTTTCTGTCTTCATTGCTAAAAAGGCTGGAGTCCCTGAATTAATTTCTTCCTCTGCTTCATATAACTTTGAAATACTGAATGATACTGGTTCTTTGGCATTCTACATTATTTATACCATAGTTATATCTGAGTGCCAAAGTGGCAGTAAAATACAGTGTACAAAGCGCTACACAAGACCCCAAAAGAAAAGACTATCTCTGTTTTGAATAAGTAACAGATGAGAAAGTTGAAAAATATTGGCTATTCTCTGACTAGTAATTAAGTCAGCATATCAAAAAAGGTGGAAGTGTAACCAATTTTACAGGATTGGATATTAAATGATACCCTCCATCCTTCTATGACAGGAAAGATAGGAAAGCTCTATTTCCATTTATTTTTTATTTATTTATTTTTTAAATATGGCCACCATACATCTGCATCCATCTGCCCCCTTTTACACCACTCAGTTAAAAAATTAGCCAATTCAGTAAGATTTCTGCTGGTTCATATGCAGGGGTCTCTGGAGCCCAACGCAACAGTGTCAATGTTACAGCCCCCTAATCACGGTGATAGGAGCTCACAGAACAGACAAAATGAAACCTGTGAGCTCAAGGGTTTTCCAGCAAGATCAGAACTTTCAGAGATGTTGAAATTTATTGATTTTCTTGTGAAAAGCCATTACAGACTGGCTACATGACCTATTTATTCCATTTAGTTGACTGGGGACTATCAGACGTTGGGGAACGCAAGGTAGTTTTGCATTTTGACTCTACTCTTGCTATCATCTGAGATCCTCTTCTAGGAACAAACTAGGAATAAGTGGCTGACCCGCTGTCCACATACCTTGTATGCTGAGGTTTAGTGCAACTCATCTGGCAAGCCTGACAGCATTTAGAGAATTTAAGTACAGACCACAGTTCAAATGAGCACTAAAATGCACATTGGGCCTCAGGTCTCCATCAACTCCACTTTCCAAAAGTCTAAGCTGTCCTCCCCTTATTGATTCGCTTTGTCTCTGGACACCATTAGTGCTTCAGCGCTGGTGAAGCTACTGGGATGTATGGATTGTCCTGTGGAAAAATGCATTTCCCAGAGCAGTTACAGGTGGATCCTTGAAGCTGGATGTGAGTCCAGCTTGGCCTGGTAGCTGCATTTGTTTCTGTAAATAGTCAGTGGCCATTTACAGTGGGATCAAGGCTGGATGAATTTATTATCAAGCTCACTTGAGATGAGCTCAACTAACATTCCAGGTCAGGTTGGACAGGGCTCTGAGCAACCTGATGTAGTTGAAGATGTTTGAGCTCATTGCAGAAGGGTTGGACTAGATGACATTTAAAGGTTCCTTCCAATCCAAACTCTTCTATGATTCTATGATTCTGTGGTTCTATGATTCTTTGGTTCTATGACTTGGCCTTTTCGGAAACAGGAGACACAGACTACCCAATCTCAGTTTGAGCAACTCTGTGGCAGAGTGACCATCTGGCTCCATGGTTTTGCTTTTACCACCTCCATGATGGGTATACTGAGACCTTGCACATTATTTCTGTTCATGAGGCAACTTCATAGCTAGGCATGCCCCAGTCCTTGAACAGAGCCCTCCCTGGAGCCTTCCCTTGTCCACTAAACAGCCTTCTGCTTCTACTGGAGCAGATCCCGCACTGGCAAAAGACTAGTTCCAGTGATTAAAACAGGCAGCAAACTTATTTGCTACTAACTACTGTACCCCTGAAACAAAACACTTCTCAAAGACTGGACAGTGAAGTTTTCAAGGCAGTGCAGTCCAACTTCCTTATAGATAACTGATTTTCTAGTGCTTCTTAGGGAAAATTATCAAAGATTTTTTTTTCTACGGGCTATTACCTTTCAGAAAAGTGCTGCCATAAGGCTTTGTGGAAAAATCAAAAAAAATTTCACACATTTGGTATACTTTATTACGAAACCAAACTAACCACCTCAACTACTTTTTCCTCGCTTGACCACCACTTAAATGAAAGAAGACTTCTCACATGAGAGGGAAGTTCTTCTTTCTTGGAAACCTTGACCCTGCTGCCAGTAAATATGGAGATATCGTTTAGAAAAACGTCACAGATGATTGTGGTCAAATTTGTTGAAAGTGGAGCAAGATGTATAAAAAAGCACAGCAACAATACTGATCAGCCAGCATACGAGCAATAGGTTATCTACGTGAGCATCTCAGTGCAGAAGCTGCTTTGAGGGTTAACAAAATTAGGTTAACCTCTGTCATCTAACCAGTCTTGCTGTATCACATACGCTGCTGTGACTGTAGAGGCACGAAGATTTGGGAGCGAAGATGAAAGTATATTCTATTTTCAGATCTGGGCGTTTTTTAGTTCTGCTCTGTCTTTTCGCTGTGGAAGGCAAAAAGTCACCTACAGGAAAGCATATCTGCCGAAAAGGACTTCTCTCCCAAGTGACAGAGAACCTGTATATCAAGGCAACTAGTTTAAAAGCATCTGTTCCTGTAAGTTGATCCCACTAGTTGAAAAGTTTTTTTATTTATAGGTGTTTCTTTACCAGCTTCATTACTGAGCACCTGGAAACTTTAATAAGCCTAATGATTTCTACAGTCCTGAGAGACAGGGTAATGCTACTACTCGTTTTGCAAAGATGGGAAAAGAGAAGATGCATAGAGAGTTGGGACGAGTTTGCCAAGGAGTTTGCCATGGAAGAAGTTTGTAGCTAGGTTGGGATTTGAGCACAGATTTGCTGAGTCCTTATCCTACGTCTGAATGAGATGATGATGCTTACTACTAATTTTTGTACAAATCAGACTTAAAACTGTCTCCCTTCCTCTGCTTAGGTTAATTAATACTAGCACATTGCATTTTACAGAAGGATCTCATCAAGAACACAAGACTGCTTAAAAAGACAACAAAAATACTGTTTATGGTAAGATTTATACTACTGGTTTTCCATTTTCTTGCTTTGGTTTTGTTTTGGTCAGTAGAGATAAGAATGTGTGATCAAAAGGAATGACAGTCAACACAAAAATCACTTGTGTGTAACTGGGAAGGATATTTATCAGAGTTGTACATTTAATGAAGTCCTTTGCTTAGAGGAAGAGTGTTATCTCTGCTGCATAGAAAGGGATTTTCCCCTGGAAATGAGGGGAGAGTTGAGTGTGAAACAGGGAGAAAGAAGTGGATTTAGAAAGCCTGGCTGGAGGCACTTCTCCCAGGTGGTGCTCTGCCGGGAGACAGTGTAAGGGTGTTTTCTGTTTGCAGAGGAGGGTGCTTGTGGCAGCGCTTGCTCCTCCTGTGTGCATCTGACTGCATATGATCCTCCCCAGCAATGCTTTTCAGGCCCCATTCACATGAGGGCCAGGGCCACAGCCACCATCCCAGCAGCTGAGGCACCTTCTGCTGAGGGTGCATGGTACTGCGGTTGTCCCAGGGATGCTGCAGAGCAGCTGGGACACCCAAGGAACTGCTTTGGGCTTTGTCTTCTGCAGGTGCACTGGAAGAGGGAGATCAGAGATTCAGCATGGGAGTGAGACACTAAACTTGGGGTGCCTATTTGTAAGTGACTACAAGTGTGTGAGATGTTTTAGCTTCCTTAACACAGAGATCTAGTCAGCAGGGCCAACTGAGTCAGTTTATCCTTAAGCAGGATACTGGCCTTTGAACTCCCCTGGATCTCATTGATTACCTCAGGAGTGAAGGATCCTCACTTGCCTGTGGGACCTACACATGAACACCTGCATTTGAGTGGTTTAATCTGTATCTGCATTGCCCCCCTGTTCGGAATTTCACACCTGGTACTTGGTTTCATTGCCTAAAAATAGGCATATAGCCATTTGAAATACCTTTGGGTATCCAAGAGATCCCACAGGCCAGGCAGCTATGACACAGCATGTAGAGGATGACTGATCTCTTCTGGAGCAGCAGTTAGGAATGGATGGAATACTCTACAGCATCTCGAATGGTAAGGGACACTGACGTGGAGGAATGAAACAATGACACCCACAATGAATCCTACGATTTGGTCAAGATGGTCTGACTTAACTCCACAATTTATCTTCCATTTATTCTTTGTGTGTTAAATAGATTTGTTGCTGTCACCTCTGTTCATGTTAGGTCTTACCAATACTCCTTTGGCTGCCAAGCACAGCATCCTCCAGCCTTTCCTTCAGAAATCACAGGGGTACATTGAGCTGTTTTAAAAAAAGGGAAACAATCCAAATGGATACTAAAATTCATTAAGTATTTTTTATTGATTGTATGCTTTCTAAACATGCATACTTTTACAAGGTTGAAGTTTGAGGTTAAAGTTCGCTTGTTAGGTTTTCATTTGGCAACTCTTTACCTGCTTTGTTTTCAGACAAACTGCAGCGTTCGAGATCAGCTCCTCTCCTTCTATGTGAAAAGTGTTTTCAGTCATCTTGGAGTAGGAAGTGACAAGTTGTACATTATTAGTGCCTTCCAGGTCCTGCAAGAGAACATGAACACCTGCGTGAGTATATTCCTGGGAGCCAAACTACGTCCAACTGAAAGGATAGGGAAGGGCTCCATCACAGTTTTTCAGCAGACAGAGAGGGTGATTCAAAGTCACGGTGTGTCCCACATCACAGAGGACCTGACTTCCCAAGGGCTTCCCCGCTGGGGCTGGGGAAGTTTAACACCACTCATTTCCTCCCAGAATGAGCTTGCAGGGAGCGGACAAGGTGGTGGAGATACCATGGAGACAAGCCACTTCCCTGCTGATGATGTTGCCTTCTGCTGCCCTCTCAGCACCAAAGCTGCAAGGAGACAGGGTAATCACAGGGAGAAATGTGGCTTTTTATATTTCTGTGGTGTAACACTGGTTATGCTTTCCTTCTTCAGCAGCCTACCCACTGGATGCGTGTAATCTTTACTCACTTGTCATCTCTGCTCCACCATACTGAATTTTGAAAGAGCCAGTGGCATCTCATGAGTAAGCAGAGACTGCAATTATAAAGCACATTGGAGCAGTTTCCGTGTGTTGGCTATGCCTGCAGTCAGAGCAGCTGGTCAGGGAATGATGCTACCAACAAAAGGTCCCTAGAGTGGATCCAGCTGTCCCAAAGAGGAGGAACTTTTACCAACGCTTTTGTCATCATCCCACTCTTTAAATAACTACAGGACAGCAGTTAAAACACACTTGCCCATGCAAATATGCATACTAACATACTGTGATGCTAAGATGACAATGTCACTTTTAAGTAATTTCTTTTCTTGTCTTATTTTTAAGGGTAGATGAATAACCACCGGGCGTGCCTTAAAATTTTATGTCCTATGGCTATTTTTTTTCTCTCCTAAACCTGCAGTTCCCATAAGCCACAGTGTCCCCAAAAGTAGAGCGTGACTTATATTGAAATATAACTATGGACATCCAGTCTATAGTAATTTTAAAAAGCAAGGGCAGCATGAGAAATCAATGAAATGTTGAGGAACTAAAACTTTGTCTAATCTGAATTGTATGGTAGCGTGACAGTAAAGGACATTGGTTCTACATGCAGAAAAATATTTGCAATGCAAAAGTAAGCAGCTTCAGAGGTCTCTTTGCAGAGTTATAGCTCAGAACACAACTGGAATGCCTGTAAAATTATTTGTAAAAAGATTCAAATATCAATAGGAGAAAACTCCATCAGCTTTCAGGTTCTGCATTTAAAACCATGCTAAACAGTTGCAATTTACAGTCATTATTCACAGCATTCAACACACTGCTGTGGTTATCTGTGTCTAAAATTCCAGATATTGTATGCTATAATATACTTTACAGAAATTTCATTCTTGTCTAGAAAAGCAATTACACCCTATACAAATGCCAGTACACACTGAAGAGTTCAGACTGTCAACCGTGACTGAATTTAGAATATCAGTTATTCTGAAACACCATCAGTGACTGGAGCTTGCTGTATAACTAATACGTTTGCTCTTGTGCTGTATAGAGACAAAATTCTGCAGATTTCTCAAAGCTCTTACATGCTTTTTCATAATTAGCGCCAGTGTTTTACTCAACACTAGTCTAAACATAACAATTTAAATTTCTGGATCTTAGAAAATACTGGTAGGAGAGAAAAGACCTCCTCTGGTAGTAGAAAAGCAATAGCTCTTTGAGAAATTATAGCTTGTCATGATTTTCTAGGAAATGAACATTTTTTAAAGTATGTGTATTAATTCAAAGCCAACAATAAAAAAAACCATGTGAAAGAATAATGGAAACTGTGAACAGAATGAAAGTCATGGATCCTTTGCTAATAACAAGTTTGGGGTTTCTGCATCATATTATTCCTCAATAAATGAGCAAACTCATTCATCCATCTATGCAAGCTCTTTAATTTTTATTATCTTGTTGAGTTATAAGACGTTTGTCAGAAGGAATTTCCACCATGGCAACATACTTGTGTAATGAATTAGTTACCTTTCAAGGATAAAGTTCTTTACACAATTGAGAGTAACAGTTATAGCTTTATATACATATCTACCCTATGGTCTTTTGTAAACTTAGGCTCTAATTTGGCCAGCAAGAGGCATGCATAATATTTAAAACCCCTAACATTTGTCTCCAAACCACTTCCAAAGACTTTGTATACTATATTATTATTACAATTCTCACCCTGATAGTTCTTTTTTTTTGTCCAAACAAGGAAACATTAATATTTTCCAATGATTTAGGAGCCTGACTCCTGGTTTTTGAAAACAAATAGGTACTGAAGTCTCTAAATCCTTTTTCTGCAGTGAAATCAGGCTCTTTCATTTAGGGTATGACTGCACAGTAAATGGAACAGACATTTTTCCTTGGATACTCGGAGCACTGACCTGCAGCATCACTGGCCTCAGCATAAGCCTGTTTACTTGCTCATGTGCCCTATTGAGTTGGTGACATTGCCGAGAACAGTACGAAGCTGCTTCTGAAGTTGGACTTATGTTCCTACATTAGTAGCAGATTAATGAAGTATTTGAGTGGAATGTGGAAAGGCAATAAAATCACTGCAGGATTTTTAATCATTGGTCTGTCATCGTAGGCAGATTTTGTAGACCTCTAGCAGACATTGCAGCATTGCTCGCAATGAGCAAGCCTGCTTGCTCATTTGTTAACTTGCTCTTTATGCAGGAAGAACAGAGTTTGCAATGTGTATTACTACTCAAGCCACAATAGTCATTTAAGGTCAATTCTGCTACCAAATTATTTCTGTGGAAATCAGCATCATACAAGCTGACCTTAAAAAAAAAAAGCAAAAAAAATTCCCAAGTCGAAAAGAACTGCCTTAGAAGATTTTTAAAAGCTTACAAGTAAGAGTTGCTTTTATTTACACTTTCATCCTGCAAGTTGACTTGAAAGAGAAAATGTTTGTTGCTCCTTTGTAAAACCTCTGTGTGAGGTAGAAAGAAGGACTAACCATCCATTTCGGCGGAGTCACCTCTTTTCATATGAATTGAAGACCTTTGCCTTTTGCCTTTTCAAACATGTTGTCCTTGTTTGTAGTTTGCAAAACATCAAATTTTCCCATTTTTTCCCTGAAAGAATGATTCTTCCCTTTGGAAAGCCTCGAGAGCTGGTGAGCCAGCAACCTTTGTTGCTCAGAAAAGTCATCCAGGGAGCTCCAAAAAACCCAAGGCGTACCAGTTTTGGCTGTCTAGCACTGGTTGGTCTGAGCTGGGTGGTGAGGAGAGGGCTGAACCCAGTGGTGTCCCCGGTGTTCCCGCTGCTGGTGGTCCTCTGGGACAGAGCACCAGCCCACCAACACTGTCAGTCATGCCGTGACTGGCTGGGTTAAACCTGGGGTGCAGCCTTTGGGTCCTGTAGGATGAATTGGTCAACTCTTTCCTTCCTAAAACCGGCTTTCAACTCAAATCTTATAGTGGTAACACAGTCCTGTGTCTCTGATATGACAGCGGTAGAAGGACGCCAGAACTTGCAAGTAAGACATTGCTGAGTGGTTTGGGTGGGATATCTGGGAGCTGGGTAGGATCTTGCTGGCAAAACTCCCAGTGATCTTAAGGGAAAACTTAGATTGACAAAAGAGTGCAGGATTAGCCTGTAATTAGCCAGACAATAGAGAAATGAGCAGGAAAATAGGGGGAAGTATAAACCAACTTTATAAACATATTTGAAGGATTTGCAGAAATGTGCAAAATTGCCCTCTGTACTTTGCAAAGGTCTTTGATCCTTACCTTCTCTGAAGGTTCAAAGTTAAAGGACCTTGAACCTTAGAGCTACAAAAGCTGTAACTGTGACTGATATAAAGATCCCTGAGATAAGTAGAAAATGTTTACTAAGGCTAAGTGGTACTCATATTACATTTTTTTTATGCTGTGAACTCAACCTGCCAGGAAGCACACGGGTAAAATAACATATTTGTGGTAGCAGGGGATGCTGAAATGATGCTGAGGTCACACATTTTACCAGTAGTCCTATGGTGCCACACTGTGGGTTGGACTCTTCATCATCACTATGTCTTCTCACCAGCATCTTTGCTGCAACAAGTTCTTTTGGTTTCTTCTCATCCCTTCAGCTTCCATGTGCTCCATCCACAAGGTTAACTTCTGCAGTCAAAAAACTAAAGAAAACATTTCTTAAGGTAAGAGCAGGAGGCCTGGCTCCCAGCTGCAGTGTTCAAGGGCTGTGGGTGGTTTTTTATCTCATGTCTGTATTTTCTTGACAGCTTGGAGAGAAGGGAATCTACAAGGCCATCAATGAGCTGGATATTCTCCTTCCCTGGATTCAGGCCTACATACAAACCATCATATGAAGAATGAGGAAGCAACAGAAAACACACTGCTTCTGTGCTATGGACAGATCCTTACCCAAAAGGCCTGAAAATCAACCAAGAGCCGGACATACAATGGGCCTGGCAGTCACTCCGTCCTACTGAAGGAGAGCCTCTGTAATACAGTGGCGTAAAGAGGGATTTTCAAGAGCTTTCACGGTTGGCCTGGCATAGAAGCTTTGCCTGTCCTGCAGTACGAGACCAGCCTCCAGAGCAGTTACTGCATGATGTACTTCTTGTCCTGCCTGCCTGCCTGCTGCCTCGCAGGCAGACCCCCGTAACCATTACACGAGCATAACTTGAAATCTGCTACCGTGCGGATGAGGCACAACGTCCCACATGCCGTGGTCACGACCTAGCCATGCCTTGTGTCTTGGGCCACCCCGTGTGATTACAATTCAAAACAACGAGGACCACTTTTGAAAAATCCCTCCCCTAAGCTACATTTTTTTTTTTGGTTATAGCTATGTAGCAGCATACACAAGCTGTTCTAAATATAAATAAGAAAATTAATTATATATTGCTTGTCATTATTATTAATTTAAGGTAATAATTGATCCTTAATAAACGTACTCAAATTCATGTCAAAAACTTTGGTCTAGGACTCATGCATGACTTTCAGATGTCACATGCTCTACATGAGACCACACAATGCAGAAAACAGTAAATGGATTGTCTTTGACTAGGATTGCAAAATGGTTTGAGAAAGATTTATGGGAAGTTGTTACTCAAATGATGCTAGTGGTTTTTGAAATATCTTTCATATAGTACAGAATGAAGATGGAGTTCTGGTTTTCTCACATTTTTAAAGTTTTGCCAGAAGAAACTATCTAGGTGATGAAAATATTCTCAGTCTGTATGTTTGCACTTCCACAGGGGTGAGATTCTTCAGAATTTCAGATCTCATAGTGCTAGTATATCAGGGGCATGGAATACATCGGTGTGCTGACACCAAAGATCCCGAGCCAGTTCCTCGTCTGTGTTGTGGGCTTCTGCAGCCCAGGGGTGGTGGCTGTTCTCTGACAGGTGATCTTTTGATTCCAGGGTCCAACTACATGTGCTCTCTGAAGAGGCTATGGTCAATGCACCTTCATTTTTATTCCTTCAGGGACCACTCAGAAAGTCTCTGGGATCCCCACACAGGTGGTATCTAGAGAAGTAGGAGCCAGCCTAGCTATTCTCACTCTTGAACTCACAAAAGGGCCACCACAGCCGTTGCTGGGCTCGATCTTCATCCAGGTGAATTGTTAGTGGCTGGTGAGGGTTGAGGGGAGAGAAGAGCATCATCTCTTCTTTAGATCTGCAAATCACTGCCCAGCATCCTGGAGGGGAGAAAGTATGAAGCTTAGGAGTGAATACAGCTTGGGACCTCCGTCTGTTGGTATCAGAGCTATGTGCTAGCCCATACTCCAACAGCTCTTTACAACCCCACCTCACCTCTTCCGGCCCACAAACTGTGTCTGACTTGTCCTTTCTGATACCCCAGAGACCTGAAGCATGGCTGGCTTTCTTTTCCAGCTTTTTCCATAGCTTTGCAACACACTGCATTGGCACTGGCAAAAGCCAAAGAACAGCAATATTAAATTGCAATGAGGAAGTTACTCATTAGCACCCCCTACTTCATTAAAAAAAATATTAAGCATGCCATCAATTTGGGAGCCTTCCAAAGCATTCAGCAAATCTCAGTGACAGCAGCTTCTGATGACAATACACTGTTTTTAAGCATTGGTGCTTTATATAACAAATGATCTCAGATGGTTCCACCTGGGCACACTGCTGGCTCGTGTTCAGCCTGCTGTTGACCAACACCCCCAGGTCCTTTTCTGCTGGGCAGCTTTCTAGCCACTCTTCCCCAAGCCTGTAGCGCTGCATGGGATTGTTGTGGCCCAAGTGCAGGACCCGGCACTTGGCCTTGTTGAAACTCATCCCGTTGGTCTCAGCCTATTGATCCAGCCTGTCCAGATCCCTCTGCAAGGCTCAGGCAAGGCAAGCTGCCCTATGCTCCTTGTTCCAGAGGAATACTATCTCTAGCTGAATTAGCAATGATACACAGATTTAATCTTCTTTTTTATTAGTAGTGTTGTAGAGTTATATTATTTCATTATTTGCTATTTTATTACTGGAGGGAGTTGCAGTATATGACACACCAGGCTTTGTTGCAGTACCTTACTAGGCAACTGTATTTTATTTGAGCAAATGATATTATAAAACAAAGTCTGAACATAGCATTCCTGGCTCTAAGGAATCACCTCCAAATTATTTAGATCTTACTGAATTTCCTTTTTTTGTTTTTTTTGGAACGTTCTTCTTACACAGTAAGATGACACCTAGGAAGGTAATGAGACCAAAACGCAGTCCTAACTCTCTTTTTTAGATTTCATGAAGCTGGTTGTTGCCAAAATAGTAGATTCAGGAAGAAGAAGCAGGGAAAGCCAGCCCAGCACTTTAATTAACAGGACGCTGCAGAGACCAGGGCAGACACAGGACCCCACTGTCCGAGAGGGCAGGACCCATCCTGGCCATGCATGGCTGGAACAGGAGCCCTGAAGGTTTCCTGGGGTGCAATACTCGTTCCAGGGTGAGCTGGGCAGCAGGGGGGACCCGAGAAAAGGGAGGTGTAACTGGCTGATGGTACATTCACTTGCTCACCCCTAAGAGCATGGCTGTTGTTTCAAACATTTGCTCTGCAGACAAACTGCATCAAAGCCCCACCATCCTGTGGAGTCAATATTCAACATCAGCTTGCAGGGTCAGGGCCAACGTCTAACCAATACAAAGGAGCTATAACTCAAAATACATTTTTTTTTAATTAAAAACAAAAAGGTTATTTAAAGGTACAGTGGCCAAGATGGTACATTTAACATTGTGGTCTTTTTCAAGCATGTAATTTAATTTTCATTTAACATGGTGTCCTTTTTTTGTGGATTTGTTCATACAGCTCATCCATTTATTTGCAAGATTTAAGTTTGCTTTTTGCTTTAGTGGTTTTTGTCCAAACTCTGATGTATGGAATAGAAAACTGACCACGGGCATGGCCTCGCCAACCTTCATCGGACGTCATTGTCCAGTCCTTGCCGCTGTCAGGGAGCAGTAGCCAGGATTTGGGGGCTCAGTGCAGGGGCCCCATGGCTGCAGGAGCAGGAGTGGGTGATGCTTCTAGGGCATAGAAGGGAACCAGTGGCATCTGCGAACAGAAAAACTTTCACATTTAGTTCAGAAGACCATGGCTAATGTTTTCAGGTTGCTGAAGATTTTTCTTGTGGAATTTTTGCTCAGCTACCATATCTAGTCAGTGCAATTTTCAAGTTGGTGCTTTTTTTGCATTTTTGTTGTTTGTTTTTTTTTTATTTTTTTCTCCCCTCAAGGATGTACAGAGGTAGGAAAATAAAAACTCCAGAAGCTGTCTACAATGACTGTGCGTGGATTATTTTTGTCTTCTGCTGTACTAAGGTGGATATGAGCTCTGTGGCTATAAATAATTTCACAAAATGAACACTGCTGCCTGTTGTGCAAAGGGATGCAGAAGTACACAGGCGAGACACAAAGAAGCAGATGAACTTTGAAATAGGTCTAAGTGGATGAGACACCTAATTTCAGCAATTTTTCTAATTTTCTATCAAGCCACAAGTAGCACCTTCTTCCCTGGTGACTGACACAGTGCCCCGTGGTGGAGGGTGGAGGAAGGGCAAACCAGGCTACCATGCTGTGTTCCTGGAGGTCAGTCTCTAGCCATGGTGCATGCCTTCATGCAGTAATGCAAATCACATTTCCAAAGCAATTAAAGACTTCTGAAGTACAGGCAAAATATGACACCTGCAAAATAAAGGTCATTATTTAATAGAGAAGTCCTGCGATAAATGACAGATGGCATTTAACAGCAAATTTTGGGTTGAATCTTTACAAAAACATAGCAAAATAATTAGTACTACATATATTTAACTGATGATTTGAAGAAGTAATATGGACAAAAGCTTATTGTCCTTTAACACTGGATAAGTAAAGGAAAGCTTTTAATTTTTCAGATGAAACTCTAGGTGTCACTCTTAGAAAACAAGACTCATGTTGGTCCCAGTTTACTCCCGACTCTTCAGTTGATGGAGAAAGTATTACAGCATGTTTCATAAGTAGTTTCCTTGGATGGAAAACTGAGATAGACATGCAGTTGGATTGGAAGGGTTTTTTCTAAATTCAACTGCCACAAACTTAGAATTTAAATTAAAAATGCGGCAAAGAAAGAAGGACATATAACCAAAGGCTAGAGTTATAAATCGGATATGAATTCAACCTCTGGTTTTACTACAGAATTCCTATGTAGGCCAGTTGCTTCATTAAGGTCCTGTTCTCCTTTGGCAAATGGAAAAATTGTCTATCAATTATTTGCCAAAGTTAATTTATCTTTGCTTTGCGTACAGAAATCCGCAGAAGGAATTTAATACCTGTGTAGCGTTAATTGTTGTCGCTATTGCTTAGTGTGGCTTGTCTTATGACAGTGTTTTGGTCTTTTGGAGTAGTGACTCTTATTACATGGAAAAAAGGGCATTTTGTGACTGTTACTGCAATGGGAAGAATGAAAACTATGTGGCTGTGTATTAAAATTGTCACTAGCTCATAACTTCTTGAAAAACACTGATCTAGTGGAAAGTGGCAGCTGCACATGCAGTTTTGGTGTTATGTAAATAATACAGCAGCAGTCAGCAAAGGCAACAATTTCCATCACAGAAAAGCCCATGTACAAATTTTCTCTATTTTCCCTAAAGTGCTTTTTTCTCTGAAGTGCAAAATGTTCAGAGCAGAGATTATCCCTTAATAAGTAGTTTCTGCTATAACCAGAACCATCAACAGCAAATTCCTGATCTCAGCTGGAGCCTTGATGTGATGTTATAATGTCATCCTTAGCAAATGCTGGGATAGTTTCCCTCAGATAGAATTAGAGGGAAGATAATTTTCCTGACACATGGGAATAAGAATGGGATTTGGACAAAGACGTAACTTGTGTTGGATTTGGCCACTTGGTGACTGCTTCTTCATGCTCACAACACACATCAAATTCTAGAGGCTGCAAGAACAGCTTTCTCACTGCAAAGACGCATGGCCAAAGATGAAACGCATGGACGTTTGGTCTAGTGATTAATAAGATACTTCCCAAAATAGCCCCCCGTAGCCACCAAGCCCAGGTACCACTTGAGTCAACTTCCCCTTCTGCGGAGCGTTTGATGGGAGAGAGCTGTGAAGAGAAAGGATGCTTGGGCAGGCAATGCTGTTACGGGAACGGAAAGGTTACAGCAGCACTTGCACAGCTGTGCTGTGGTCACCCTGCAGCTTCCCCCATCTCTAGCCAAGCTGCTTTGTATTACAAATAAAGACTACCACGGGGGTATCTGCTCCTGGAAACTGGCTGGAGCTGCTGAGCTGTGGGAGATTTACTCTACAGGAACATGTGGAGAGTGGCCTTACCTTAATTCAGCTTTCATTTAAAAATCAGTATTTAGCTTGGTGTTCCTATTTTGTTGGCTCCAGTGGAAGAGAGATTAGAAATTACTTTGCCTTTACATAGGCAGGCAGTAAGCTTGAGATCTGCCAGAGGGAAAAGGGAGATAATGGAAATATAATACCATCAGGTGAAGCTTGATGAACCTATCAAGGAATAAAGATGCTGGTGACATATGTCAGCAGGAGGTTTGAACGCTAAATTGCAAAACATAAAGATGCTTTTTCAGTCCTGTGTCTCAGGTCTGAAAGGCAACAATAATCATAAAACCACAGGGCCACAGGGTAAATGAGGCTGGCAGGGGCCTCTGGAGGCGTCTGGTCTGATCTTCTGCTCAAAGCAGGGTCTACCAGGAGGTTGGAACAGGCTGCCCAGGGCTTTATCCAGTTGGATCTTGAAAACCTTGGCTAGGAGCTGTAGAAGGCTGACTTTGAAGGGCCAGTGCATCATTCCTGGACAGGGTAAAGGGTTGTGGAGCTGGATGCAGGCACAATGTTACCAGTGGGACCGTGTGGCCACAGAGATCCTATCCTGTCACCAAACCATGTATGTCACACCCAGCAGCCCCCTCGTTCAGCCTGGAAAACCCACCTCTGTGTCCAGATGTATCTAAATCAAATAGATTCCCATGGTGACTGTCAGCTGTCAGTGCATCCATGAAAAGGGCAGTTGAAGGACAAGGGGCTTTGTTTCCATAGCAGAAAGGAAAACTACGAGCAACTGTGTGGCTACAAAACATTTATGCGAGGTGAATGACAAACTGCAGGTGAGTGCCAAGTCCTGCAGGAAGAAAGGATTGAATTAATTTTGAAATAGAACTAAGACAGATGAGAAGTTGCAGATGTTTCTTTTTTTGGTAAGTTATTTCTGAAGGAGACTGCAGGCCCCTCACCAGTGATGGTGAGACTTTTGGTTCTCATCTGAAATGAACAGAGATCTGCAGACATGGGACCTGTCCTTGAGGACCCTGCAGGCCAAAGCTGCCATCCTTGCAAGGGCAGGTTAGAAACCAAGGAAAGAGCTCTGACCTCCCCTCAGAGTGGGGCTGGTGGTCACAGGGAGTCCAAGGCCCTGGGTTGGAAACCAGACTGCTCCTGCTACTGCTCCTGCTCCTCTTCTTGTTGCATGGGCACCACCAGGGAGGTTCTCCTTGTGTAGTCCATAAAAGGGTCATGCATCTCTCCCTGTTCCTTGGCCATTGGATCCGGCTGTCCCCAAAGTGCCTCCCCTCCTTGCCCCAGGTCATGATGCCTTTTTTAGAGATGTGTCACCTCCTGGTGGCGGGAGCCTTTCTGGCTCAGTGACCTGGCAAAGCGGTGGAAGAACATGCCATGCTAAAATATTTAAGTAATAACTGCTACCTGATTACCATTCTCTGATTCTTGAATGCTCCAAGATAAAAACCTGAGAAAATCTAAATTTAACATGGTTTAGAGAGAGAGGGCATGCAAAGGAAGAGTGAACCAGAGGAAGTTGTCATGGAAGTGTGGAAGAAGAGTGATGACAGGTGAGTAGAGCAACCTGGAGCGTTCAACTCTCAACCTTAGCCTTTGTGTGTTGCTGTATTTTGCAAATAAAAAAATCTTTTTAAAGACAGCAGGGAGCAGAGCTTCCAGCAGCTGGAGTTGGAAAGAAAATAATGAAATTCAATTAGAGATTATGAATGAGGTTGTATATTGATACTAATTTCATTACTGGTGTATAAACAGTTTCCAGAATAGTCTACAATTGTGATAGCGGTAGGGGCAGGTCATGCAATTTTCAAATAGTGAGAGAGCGACATAATATTTATTATGAAAAGGATAAAATTAATTTCCACTAAATAAATCTGAGGGACCTTCTGGGGAGATTCTTGCCATTTCTGCAGTCCGTTCTGATTCTGGTACTGCTTGTATTCACTTTGTGCTCTTTTAATTATCTCAGAAATGAGTTCATCAAGGGCAATTCATCCTCTCTGAACCACACACAAAAGTTGCTGATAAGTTTGGAGGAAAACGATGTAGTTTGCTTCTTTCAAGCACGTGCTGAGATGCAGCACCCTACGGCGCTGAAGCAGTGGTATCAAAAGCTGTGCTGTTTTCTGTCCAGATAGGGGCGGAAATCTGCAAAGGCAGCTCTGCCATTAAAGAATGTCTGCAGGAGTTTGTTTAAGGAGCTTCACTGAAGCTGTCGATAATGTTGTCACAGACATCCCAGTGGAAGCTGAAATTTTTCTTTCAGACCAAAAAGAAAGCTCCCTTGGGCCACATTCAGTGCTTCTGCAGCAGCAGCAAACACGGCCTCTTCCAACACTCTCCCCAAAATCACTGGCTGTCACAGCCTGAGAGACAGAAAAAGGGAACATCCCTAGGATGCTACCTGGCCTTGTGGTCAGCAGCTGTGCTACCTGCCTGCTTCACCCTCGGATCTCGTCACCAGCCAAACTTCTGCTGCCAGTCATGGAGGCAGGTGGTTTGCCACATCTCTCCTGATCTACCAGAACCCCAGCTGAACAAGCTGAATGCCACAAACATCTATCTGCAGCTTAATCGGTTAACCGGTGAGCACCAGTGGGCCAATGTCATCTGGGTGCACAAAATTTAATTTTCCTTTGAGGTGTGTGCAGATTTGGTTTTTCTTTTAAAACAGTCTTTTAGTCAATTATCATATTTTTATTCTCTTTAAGGCCTCAAAAAATCCTGTACATGCATGACAATAACAGAGTTTTGGGTTACTAGCATGCATCACTTATTAACATTAACTGATTGTAGCTTTTTCTTCCACTTTCACTTAGTGCTGCTCCTTTAAGTCGTTTTGGTACTCATGGTGCAACCATACTTTTGACCAAGCTCATGAGAAGGAAATAACTTCCTTGAAGAAGCAAAGGTGCAGACATGGTGTTTTGTTTGCTTGTTTCTCCTAAAGCTCCAGTGAGCAGTAGTTAACAGCAAAATACACTGCAATGGTTTTATCTTTGCGGGTGAAGCTTGGTAGCCTGTGCCCATTGTTAATAAAGCATTATCAATTATTTCCTGTTTTCTCCCTCCCCTTGTGAAAGAAGAAGTGGTTTGTGCCAACCCAGCTCGTTGTCCTTAACCAAGAGCGAAGAACCCACCGACGTCTCCTAGACAAATTTTGTCGTGTCAGTGTAAATGCTTTCTCTGTTCCTGTATAACGATTAGGGAATAACCAGTTGCACTTTCCAAGTGATGAAGAAAGCTCACAGAGATAAACCACAGGCACGGTAAATTAGTCACTTGATAAAACTATTTACAATCGAGCCTCCTAGATGTAAGGAAAAATTTTTTTTTTTTTTTGTGAATGAGAAACCACATGCTGTCAGTGGAAAAGGCAGCCTGTTTTTCTACCCGCAGCAGAGGAAAGAGTGTTTCACGTACGACACCGCTCTGCAAGGGCTTGCAGATGTGAATCCCAAGCTGGTGGACAACTGTGGTGGTGGAAGCTGGAGAAGGGCAGCCCACGTCAGCCATCAAGTCAGAGTTTCTCGGGCTGGTACCAGGAATCGCCCCCGCTCCTGGGAGGTTCCCTTGCTCTCTCCTTTCTCCCCTGCATCGATGAGAGAGGCAACGTGGATGGCAATGGGGTGACCATGCTGCTTCTTGGTTCCAGGCTATTTCTGGCATTGTGGGGCAACACTGATGTCATTGTAGGAATGGGAGTGAGTTTCTTACTCCATGAAATATTGGGGGGGTTTAGAAAAATTTCCCATTCCACTTGAGCAAAGCCAAGGGCATTCAAATTTTGGAGAAAATTACAGGGTTTCAAGTGGCTACAAAGAGGGGGTGCAGCACTGGGTGCAGGTCTGCAGTTTGAGTCATTGTATTGGCCTCTCCAAGACCAGCAACCTGGGCTTGCATGCCCTAACTCCCAAAAAGTCCTGTTGATAACAAAGGATGACTGAGGCAAATCTACCTTGACTTCAGCAAGGCTTTTGACACTGTCTCCCATAATATCCTCATTGGGAAACTAAGGAAGTGTGGGCTGAATGAGGGGACAGTGAGGTGGATTGAGAACTGGCTGTGTGACAGGACCCAAAGGGTAATGATTAATGGAACAGGTTCAAGCTGGAGGCCTGTAACCAGGGGTGTCCCCCAGGGGTCAATACTTGGTCCAGTCCTGTTCAACATATTCATCAGTGACCTGGACGAGGGGACAGAGTGTTTCTTCAGCAAGTTTGCTGATGATACCAAGTTGGGTGGGGTGGCTGACACCCCGGAGGGCCGTGCTGCCATCCAAAGAGACCTGGACAGGCTGGAGAGCTGGGCAAGGAAGAACCTCATGAGGTTCAACAGGGAAAAGCGTAAGGTGCTACACCTGGGCAAGAAGAATGTCAAGCACCAATACAGGTTAGGCGTGGACCTGCTGGAGCCAAGCTCCGAAGAGAAAGATCTGGGAGTCCTGGTAGATAGCAAAATGACAATGAGCAAGCAGTGTGCTCTTGTGGCCAGGAAGGCCAACGGAATCCTGGGCTGCATAGGGAAGAGTGTGGCTAGTAGGTCGAGGGAAGTCATTCTCCCCCTCTACTCTGCACTGGTGAGGCCACAACTGGAGTATTGCATCCAGTTCTGGGCTCCCCAATTCAAGAGGGACAGGGAACTACTGGAAAGAGTCCAGTGAAGGGCAACAAAGATGATTAAGGGATTGGAGCCTCTCCCTTATGAGGAAAGGCTGAGAGAGCTGGGACTCTTTAGTCTGGAGAAGAGAAGGCTGAGGGGAGACCTTATCAATGCCTATAAGTATCTCAAGGGTGGGTTGAAGGAGGAGGGAGCCAGACTCTTCTCAGTGGTTCCCAGTGACAGGACGAGGGGCAACGGGCACAAGTTGGAACATAGGAGGTTCCACTCAAATATGAGAAAAAACTTCTTCATGGTGAGGGTGACCGAGCCCTGGAACAGGCTGCCCAGGGAGGTTGTGGAGTCCCCTTCTTCGGAGATTTTCAAGACCCGCCTGGATGCAGTCCTGAGTAACATTCTCTAAGCAATCCTGCTTCAGCAGGGGAGTTGGACTAGATGATCTATATGGTCCCTTCCAACTCTAAAAAAATTCAGTGAAATTCAGTGAAATTCAGTGAAATATCTCGCTGTTACGAACCATGCTTAGCTGACAGATATATTCAGCATAATCTGATTTCAGACCATGGAAAGCAAGATCCTATAGCCTTTTCATTCAGAATCAGTTTATTCTGTCAGCTTGCATGACTTACTGAATTTGCTGTTTTCCAACTCTAATGTAGTTCAAATAACAATTGTGTTTTCTCTCAGCCTTTGTTTTTCTGAAGTTGAACAAGCCAAACTCTTCTAGACTTCTTTTATAAAACAGGAGCTCTCTACTTGTTGTCTGGACCATTTCTACTTTGAACTCATCTATATAGCACAAGGTTAACCCACAACTGTACACTGGCGTTAGTCCCTTCCTCCCTTTTCTGGAAATACCCTGCCCAGTTAACCTTCACAGTGTCCATTTCCATTGCAGCATTGCCTTGATGGTTCCTATGACAAACAGTGACACCATGGGATTGTTCTCCTCCTCCAAAGGTGCCCTCCCAGCTTCTTCTGACTAGAAGCCATACACCTGGACAGGCACTTGTGCAGTCACATTTCTCCCTATTTTATTAATTCCATCCTCAAGTAAATCAAGTTCTTCTTGCTTAAATCTGCCTTTGATTGAACCCAGGCTGTGTTTTATTCTTTCCCCTCCTTGTCTTTAATGGTTGATTATTTCATAATTTGTTCTAAAGCCTTGCACAGCACTCTTGTCAGGTAACATGTCTCCTTCTGCCTTGCTTGTTATTTATCCCTTTCTTAATGACAGCTATTGCATTTTCTTTTCTCCAGTCTGAAAACACTACCACTAATTTGATAGATTGATTAAAATTTCTCCCTACTGCAACTGCATTTTTATGTGCCTAGTTGTTTGGTTTGTTTCCTTGATGGGAGAACCTTTAACTCTACCTTCTCACTTCTGCTTTTGCCTTAGAGGAGATTGTCTCCATTCCTGTTGTTATCAGTCATCTTTGCTTCTATATTCTGTGTCAGCAACTCTCAAAATGATCTTGTCCACCTACTACATTCACCTATGCTTCTTAATGTCCCCATCCATACTAAAAATGGAGATGAAGGGTCTATTTAATTTTTGGGCTACAATGTATACAATCATCCATCCCAGTCTTACCTTGTACCAACATCACTTCTTTCATTATGCTCCTCTAGTTTACATGATAGTAGCACAATTTGCTGTTTTTCTGTTCTTCTTACGTGGACTGATTTGGTGTGAATTTTTGATGTTCTTTTGCACCCCTTTTTGACATCTGAGACATAATTATCACTGCTGATCAGTCCTTCTTTCTGCCCCTCAGGACCCTGCTGTTCTTGAGGAGGTGGTTGTGTTGGCTGCTCTCATCAGAATACGATCACAGAAAAGCCGGATGGAAAGGGAGCCCTGGAGACACTCGGTCCAACCTTCTGCTATAAGTGGGGCCTTGGGTTAAGTTATCTAGGGCTTTGTCAAGCACAGTGTTGAACATATGAAGGTAGGTTCCACCACTTCTTTGGGCAACCTACTCTGATGTTTAATTTTTCTCATACTGAAGTTCTCCCTGAAGCAACTTGAGCCTGTTGCACCTTGTTCTTTCACCATGCAGCTGTGTGAAAAGAGTACCTCCATTTCCTCTGTAACTACCTTTTGGGTAGTGGAAGACTGTGGTTAGATTGCTCCAAACCTTCTCACTTTGTGGCTGGACAAACTCAATTCCTCCCATCTTCCTTCATAAGTAGAGGTCTCCAACCCTCTAATTACATTGGAGGCTATTGTATGAACCTTCTCCTTTTTTTCAGTGTGTCTCTTGAGCTGGTGGGACCAAAGCTGGGTGCACAAAACTGAGTGTGGCCTGATAAGTCCCAAGCAGAGAGGGAGAGAGAACATTCTGGGACCTGCTGGCTGTAGGTTTGCTGATGCAAGGATACAGTTTGCCACAAAGATGAAATCCACTTACAATCAGTTGTCCACCAGCACTTCCAGGTCCTCTTCAACAGACCTCTTTTATCTTTATCCAACCAGGGAACTGGATGGTGGACACCTTATGTGACTCCAGAGGAATGTGCTTTACTATGATATTTTACCCAGCCCCATTTTGTTCCCTCCAAGACATTCCTTCAGACATTTTGACGGTTTTGACTATTGGTTCCTTCTGCGACGTACAAAATTTCTTCATCATCCCTACTCTTACTTCTGCTTTTCCTAAACTTTGTTGCCTGTAGTCTAAGCATGTCTGCTACTTCACTATTTCATTTTAATTATTTCTGCAGCACTTCTGGAGTTACTCAAAGACCTACAGACTTTCTAAACCTCTGAATATAAACAAAGCATAACCTGTGATTCAAGGCGACTAGAAAAACAGTAAGAATCCATGCCTTCTCCAGCTAATCAACACTTCATTACTACTCACTCCTTAACATAAAGTTCCTGCAAAGACTTCCTTGAAAGCAGAGGAGGAACTGAGGCATCCCACCACAGCCTCTTTTGAGCATAGTTCAAGATGCAGTGCCAGAAACTATAAGGTTTTTTTTAATAGTTTTCCATGTGTGTCCAGGTATGAGAAGATTCTTGACCACTTTTAAATATTTAACTGCTTCTTCCACAAGTATTTTTCTGCCTACTTGTGCCTGATTATTCTGATTCATGGTCTAGTTCAAGCAACATTTTAATTTCCTACTTCCCTTTGCTTAGACCATTGAACTTTGGAGCTTAAACATTTCCAATAAGATATCCGAAATTGTTGCAAGTCATTAGCAAAAAGAGCAATGCTATAGGAGCGGATCTGTAAGTTAAAAGAACTGGCATTGAGGACCCAGCTTCCACACTATGTTTCTTTTGAGTTTATTTTGAACTAGCTCTAGTCTGGTCCTGTGGCCTGAGCTCCTCTTAACAATCGGAAAACATCAAGTGAGTTTCTGAAAACATCTTCCACTTTTATTTTATCTGAAAGGAACTCATTTTTTCAGGGTCCAAGAGTGCTCCCAAATACAACCTAAAGCACGGTGAGTGGGCATGATCAGGAAACTGGTTTTAAATTCCCATGCATAGAACAAACGGTACACTAATGTAGAAGATCTCACTAATACGCCATTTTACCTTATATGGGAGGGGAAAAAAATATTAGCTAATCTAAAATTTCTTTGGGTATTATTTTAGCAACTCTGGAACCAGAATTGCTGGTTTTCCAAAAGAAAAATATCTTATGAAAAGGGGAGAGCATTTCAAGTGGGCTGATGGAAACCAGAGTTTCTGTCCCTGAACTCTGAGTCCTTTGCAATTGAAATTCAACTTGTATACGTAGAGATAGTACACCACAGCTAAAGCCTGGTGTGTCATAGCTCCTCTGCTACTGATACCTACACCAGCTAGATTAAAATAAAGCAACCCTAGCTATGGTAGCAGATGCTACAGTTTCTCCTTCAATTTTGCTGCACAGATATGCACAGGATAAGCTGATGTGGCAAATTAGAGGTATTGAAAAAGGATGACGTAAGAGCCCAGAGCCCTATACACATTAATATGAAACAATAAGATTAGTTTAAATGGGAGGGTAACATTCCTTTCATAATTCTTTTTCATGAGTTTTGGAAGTTTGTCATGCCTGCCATATAGACTTTCCTAGATATTAACTAAATCTTGAGTCATTGATGGAATGAATATGCTTTCACAACAATCAAATAGCTGTGTTAGAAAAGCTATTCTCTTCCTTACAGTAATTAAGTCATATAGACACTTCATAATATCAACACATAGTCCATGATTAGTAGAATGATCTTGCTGTTGTTTAGCTGCCAGTTTTAATCAAAGTGGCAGGAGCTAATTTAGCTGTGAGACTTGACTGTCTCAAATTTGAATCAAATTGCTGACTCTGTTCAAAAGTTACTGACGAGGAAGGAACTGACAGCTAGAGAAACTGCATAAGTTTCGCTTCCTTAGGAAAAAAGATTAGCAACCCAACCTGTCATGGTACTTAGGTTTTGATTACTTTAAAGTATGCTACTTGAGATTGTATTTTTTTCGTCTTCAACACGTGTTTGTTTTGTTGTCTTTTTAGAAACTCTATTTTAGTTTGGGGGGCAGAGACTCATTAGCCTCTTCAAAAAAGCAACAGAAACTTAGTTGTCTCATTTCTTGGTCTTTTAAGTGTTTATTGTTAGGTAATGAAATCTTTACATCACCTAAAGCTGACTAGAGGGTGTCCATTCAGACCACTTCATAGCTGTTGGTCCAGACCTTCGAAAAAAGAAGATGTGTGACTTTAAAATAAAGTGCATCTACACTCGACCGGCAGTACCTCTTCTATAGGCAGCCTTATTTCCTGTGGAGATGAAGAGGAAATGTAGTTAGGGTGTGAAGCATTTCTTCATTTTTTAACTACTAAAAAGCAAAGGTCTTGCATATTTTTTCCTTTCACTTTAAATTCTGAATCTAACTGGAAAGTCTTTGCAAGCTAATTGCTCTCAAGAAGTCCAGTTCTAAGTAAAATGTCATCTGTGTATGGATTGCTTGTATGCCTGATTTTCTGGTGTGCTCATAAGTGTTCTGGAGGCAGGACAGAAACAGGTAGGATCAAATCTGCGTACTGATTTGCTTTTTTTCTGTGAGTAAAGATGTCTGGCTTGCTTAGTCACACAATTATGAATGGCTCTAAAGAGAATGGCGGGCAAGGGGAATCCCCACCAAAGTGTCTCCTGGATTGGTTTAGAAGAAAGGATTCCATCATGCAGAAGAGTTCTGCTAGGAAACCTCCTGTGGTTATTTTCAAATGGTTATGACAAAAAATGCCCACTCTGTAGGCTGGTTTGAAACATTTAATGGATATTCTCTTACTGGTGCTTGAAACAGATCATTGAGTTAGCGTCCAACATATGCCCACTCCTACACGCTTGTGTTTGCCTGTGCATACGTGTTAGTTAACTATTATAAATTATGTAAGGGATAACGTGTAAATGATCAGATTTTCCCCCTAAATTCTCACATTTCAACTTAGAATACTCAATAAGAAATGAAAGCACTAGAGGATTGTTTTCACTAGTGTGTTCCTCCAAATTTGAGTACTGATTTCCAACAATAAATGTGTCTATGCAAGAAAGGTGCTTAAACTGAAAACAAATGCAACTGTACAATGAAAACTTGAATGGCACTTAAGTTCTTTGCTAAAAACCAGACCAAAAAACTCCAACGCAAATGAAAGCTCACAATGCAGAAAATCAATATAAGGAGAAGGAATGAATCACAAAACCCGACACGTGGAGAAAATTCGGTAAACGTAATGGAAGGAAGCTGAGTGGAGCTGGCTCACCAACAGGTTGAAAGTCTGAAAAGTATCACCTGGATATAGTATTGAGAATGTATGGAGAGAATTAGGTTGATCGCGGGGTGTGTGAGGGGGGATGCGTGGGCTATGATTTTCAATGTTATATCAATCTGCAACAAATTTTCGGTAGAGTCCACACTATTTCAGGAGGTTGCAAGCTGGCCTCTGACCGAGGTCAATGGAGATCCCTAACTGGGTTCACCCAGCACAAATGGAAATCAACAGCTGATCCAAGATGAGCATCTTTTGGTCTTCTCTCTTTAAAAATAACATGGTCCTTCTGAAAAGATGCAGATATCTGGATGCAGAAGTTCAGATGGCCTTTTGGCTTTTTTTGAAGGTGGACCTGATTGTATGAAAATGAAACTAAATAGCGGACTGTGAAAGTACCAGAGGTCTCTGCATGGAGAGTTAATATATAGACGAAAACATACTCTCATTTACTAGGAATTGGGGAAAGACACTGTGAGCAAAACGTATGATGTTTTTTCTACCTATTAATGAACAGCAAAGATAGACATATGCATATATATTCACAGGAAACAGCAGAAAGCCAGTAGCACAGAACACAGTCAGCCAAAATTACAGTGGAATTGTTTTCTTAATGAAGTAGTTTTCTTAAAGTGAATTAAAATGTTACCTTATAACAAATGGAAGTATTTGTGGAAAAGGTTATGGAAATACTAGTGTGCTGGTCTTATGAAGAGCAGGACTATTAGGGAAGAATTAGAAAACCTTGGAAAATCACTTTGGGGAGAACTATTTTAATAAAACATATCTTTGTTTTGTAGAAGACTTTATACCCACAAAGGCACAAAGTCCCTTATCTGAAGTCAGTATGTTGTAGTGATAGCATTGGATTGATAACATTGCCTGGTTAACATTAAAAATTAACAATATGAATATTGTACGTACCGCTAGTGCCTACAAAGCCTAGCCATGAGTATTTCAAAGGTCTTTAAGAAGAGCCTTGAAATGATAATTATGTTCAAATTGTATTTTTTTCTATTTGCCTTATTATGTTTTTAAAAGTTCTTGTTTTCAATCTTTTCCCTGCCACCCTGATCATTAAAAAATGATTAGAAAAAAATCCCAACCCCAAAACTCTAAAATAAACCCCGAGATTCATGAAATTACATAAGACAAGCATCTGGGGCTTTAAAAGGAAACAAATACTATAAGATTCGTGATATAATGCTCAGAACCGGCAGTACCTCCAAAGGATATTATGGTGTTGAAAACAGAAAACAGAGTAAGTGTTTTATTCTTCTTGAAAGAATGAAGAAGAGCTGGTGAAAATGAAACGTTTTATGTGGAAAAACCCATAGACATGCTGTGGTTATAGCACAGGAGGTATTTTATGCAACATCAGCCATACTTTGGGCTACTGCTGTGCCAACAGTTGTGTTGCTTTTCCATTGGTAGGGACTTAAACTAAAATTGAATAAGATTTGGAATTTTCTTCTATATTATGAATAATAGAATTTAATCAGGAGTTGGATACATGAAAAGACTCCAAACAGTAGAAGCATAGAGTAAAAATGCACCCAATGTTTGTCCATCACTATCTTCTACAATGCCATCATTGTTTTCCATACTTTACTACAAGAAAAATAGCAGAATAGCTAGAATAGCACCTGCCTTTCTCATGATTAGCTCACACTGGTAGCTCGTAGTTTCTTGATCATTCATACATGCAGACTGTTTTTTGGAAAGCTGGAAAACCAGTTTGTACCAACCTGAAATGTGGCACAAGAAACAAAAAGGACCCTTTGGTCTCCATTACATATTACTGTCCATGCACAATCAGCAATGAGAAAACATATGTTATAGGTCCCTCTTTTCAGTCTCAGAATTCGTCATACACATCAGTTCAACAGTCTTTCAAGGAAAAGGAAGAGAGATAGCATTATGCTCACTTTTATAAACATGGACATTAACTACTGTTCATGGGGACAAATGTTCTGAGAAAAATATTTGTTATCATCTCCATATGCTCCAGAAAATTATTTTAACATGAGTGCTGACTATTCATTTTATGCTATTACTGGAGTCTCTAGACAATACAGACCCGATAGTCATACAGCTAGGAGTGGCCAAAAGGTACACGATAGTATGTGATAAAGGCCAGCCCAGAACAGTGATTCATAGCTATCCTCTTCTTCCTGGGCAAGGCAAAAGCTTAAAGGGTGGAGGATACCACAGACCACGAGGAGGCAATTATTGCCTCTTACTAATTCAGAAAGTAATCATTAATGTTTTGCGGAGAAAGGTTTTCCCAACCTATAAACTTTTTTCCATCCCGTATGAGGTTACCAAATTTAAATTCTGAAGGGAAGTATGAAACAGATGCCTTGTGTCAATCACGGTACTATGATTTTAATAATTTTGAATTTACACTCTAATCACTTAAAGTTGTACCCATCAGCTCATTATCTATGTGGACAACTATCCCTCTAGATGTCTAACACCACTGGGTGTTAGTTCCCTGTTCCTTCCCTTTCTTTGGAAGACTCATCAGCTAATGTGTGTGAGAAATTTTGTCAGTGGAAAGAGGGATCAATAATATAAATTTTCCCATTGCCAATTTCATGCAGACAGGAGTATGTAATGGATGCCAAAGATTTGTGGCATATTTCAGATAGTACAAACTGATTTTCCAGTTCTCTCAAAAAAATAGCAGTTCCAAAAAGTGCTTGGAATGGGCTTAGAAAAATGACAAAACTGTTCATTTTGAGAATTTCAGAACTCCCCCCTGCCCTGAAATTTTTTTCTTATACAACAAAGTAGCTGTTTTGTGTCAACATTATCCCTAGTGACCGTTGGAAACATCCTCTAAAATCACAGAGGTCTGGTGGTCCCAAGGAGTAGACAGCTACATCCTCCATGATGAGAAGCACTGATGAAACATACCCATATCTGTAGGAAAGTGGTGGGGGTTTTTTTGTGGTAGAGAAAAATGTTAGACTTACAGTGTGTTCTTAAGGGTCAGTTGCAAAGTCATGAAGCCTGATTATCAAGACATATACTTTGCAGATAGTGGTAACATGAATAACAATATTTAGTAATTACGTAGCACTAGTACAAGGCGTATGGAAATTTTAGTCACTTAAACCCCTTAACGCCCTGAGCATTGTGAAGAAGGAACTGAAGGAATTATTCTGCTACTTTATAGGAAAGCGAGGTAAAGAGGTGAAGTGTGATGTGAAGTCAGGATGACAACTCGGAGAGGGTTTTCCAACCCTAAGCTGCTTTCCTTGCACAGTGGTAATAGAGAAAGCCACTGAGTTTTAGAGAAATGAAAGTCTGGCATAGATCTGCTGGGCTGGCAAGGGCAATTCCTTGCTAACCACTCAGCCAGCGTGCTGAGTATGCTCAAAACAAAAAATGAAAGGGAAAAACTTTTCATCAGTGGTCATAGTGAAATTTGACATGACTTTGCAAGGACATCATCGGGTAATTGGTGTAAGGTGTTGTATGAACAGAAGGGTGTGAAACCTCTGTTTTGCATGAAGAGTCAGATGACTTCCAGGCAGCAAAATGAAAAAAATGCCTTGGTTTCATTTCCTACTGAGTTTGGAACAGATGACAATCCAGCTGTGACTATGGAGCCACACAGAAGGACTATTCCAATTCTGTGTGACACGGGACTTTTCAATTCTATTCTGTCATCTTTTTCAGTCCCAAACTATTCTATGATTATGAGACGAGCATGGTACAGTTTATTTAAATGTAAAGGATTCATAAACAGGATCCTATATTTCTGTATTAGAATACATTTTCTGTCCTGCCACCAGGTGATGACTTACCACAGAACATTCAATCATTTGTGTGAGAATTTGAATGTGGTCATGAATAGAAGGCCTGAATCTAGCCTCCACAGGCAGGAGAGGAGACCTGGAAGTCAGACCTGCACTCAGAAGATAGCATGACAGAGTCAGAGATCATGGCTTTCTTCTTCTTTGCTCTTTGCTTAATTTCTTACCTCAGTTTATGATATAATACTTGCAGTGCTTCTTAGTGGGTGAAGGACCACAATGGGACTGGGAGATCCTGTTTGTGTTCCTAGATTTGTCTTTCCTAGATGATGAATGATCATGAATCATCCCATTGCTTCCATTTTCTTACCTGCAAAATTAGGTGCTTGACAGTGGCCTTCTCTGAAAGGTAAGGAGATCTAGTGATAAAATTAGCCGCTTAAACCCCTGAAGTGTTAATCAGTATCTACAAAAGGTGAGCTGGAAAAATCCTTTCTTTCTGGTATTTCATCCTCCTGTTATTCTTAAAAGTTTAGTAGGACATTTCTGTTCAGCAATGGGGGATCAAAGGGATGTCACCCGAGAGGTACAGCCTGCTGCAGATGAGATGCATACCTGACAGTTTTAATAAGGCAGTATAACCCAGAGCAGTCACTGTGGATGAAAAGCTCTTTGCAGAGGAGGACAGTGTTACTGACTTAATCTTTCGACTCCTGGAATTGCATCTTCTACGTGGCTGGATATTTACAGCAATCAGTTGTGTTCAGTTGTGTTGTGATTTGTCCTCAACACATTAAGAAGACTGAGCTCTTTTAGTAGAGAATTTCTCCCAAAGCCCTTACTTGCAGCTCTTCTTCGCACGCTCTCTTTTAATTCAACAGAAAAGCACTGCTTAAATTAGGACCTGCAATGGCAAAAATTGGGCTTGATGACCCAGTCCCTCTTTCAGTTTGATGTTTCTGACAGCATAAAGAGTGCCATATGTACCAGGAATCATTTTCCTTCTGTCACTTGACATCTCCCTTCTAACACTTTGCCAAAGAATTGCTCCACAGGCTCATGGGTAGTTGACGTGCATGTCTCCCACCTTGTAAAATATGCTTGGTTTTCCTGTATGTATAAACTACCTTTATCTGTGCCACAAGATGCCATTTGACTGTGCTTGCCTTGCAAAGCAATCCAGATGTTTCAACATCACCAATAGGTTTGTTCAGTGTGCTGACTTTTGTGAGTCCACTTTGAGTTATGAAGCTTGGTGGTACCTCCATTTTGTCACCATCCCTGAACATATTTAAAAGACACGTAGATGTGGTGCCATGGGCAGGCATGATTACTTCGCACTTTTTTACAGTGCCTTGAAACATCCTTGGATAGCATTATCACCTCACCTCTATGCCAACACTTCCAGCAATCAAGTTATTGCTTAATTAGTTTTAATATCCTAAACTAAAACCAAGGTGAGCATTGCATAGTGCTACTACCCCAAGTAGGTTACAGCCCTAATTTTGATGCAGTACTGCGCTTGTTGTGAGATATGGGCTGTCTGTCTGCACTGCTATTCCCAGGGAGTTTTAGCATGCAGCTTTGGAGCCCATGATTACTAGTGAAATTTGGTTCTCGTCTCTGAAAAATGGCAATTCTGTTTGCAATGGTAGTAGTAGCCTAGACCTATTCCATAGATGGATGCTCTCTTTCAAGCTGCAGATGAAAAACTGTTGATGGAGTTAGTGGTCATTTGCTGAGATAGCAGGCACTGCTAGGGAGGGGGCCAGCTTCTTGCAAAGAGCACTCAAAGAGCCATCTGGGACTGTGCTGGAGAGCTCAAAACCATACTTGCTGGGGGGCAGTTTGATTCTCATATATTTCTAATGAGCTACAGACATCCTCCATTGCAGACTGTGTGAACTGAGCCCACATGTGATACCTCTTCCTGATCCTCTTTTTTCTTTTTCCCTGTAGGTTCCTTCTTTCTTTCCCTTGTAGGCTCCTGCCTACCCTGCATTCATACACTACAGCTTAAAATTGCTCTGGTTTTTTCATAAGACTCTTCACAGTAAGCTGTTTTCCCATGATATCCACCAAAGCAGAGTTCTGTTTCTGTACAAAAATCTTTTTCCCCACTATCCTCAATACAGCTGTTTCAGGGGTCCCTATGCACTTGGAGACCGTTCTGTCTGTCTTCTTCAATTGGGCTTTTCTTCATCCATGTCTTTTTTTTTTTCATGTTCGATACACATAAATGCAAATGAATGGGCTGGTGGGAAACTTCAGTTACTGCCAAGCTGAAATGAGGGTCTTGAGTACTAAATACTCTACTCTTGCAAATAGTAGACAACCATAGAGGAATTTGATATGATGTATCATTGCATGCATGCTGAAACTTCATTTTCCCTAAGTCTATTTTAAATTTGAAAGTGAAGAATGAGAAAGAGGCAGAAATGCACTTTAGACTATGGAAAGAATGCAAATAGTATTTCACGAAAGGACAGCAGTAGGGAGAACATTTAGATTTCTAAGTGACTCTGAAGAATGCCATGGCAATCTCAGTGGTTACTTTAAAAGAATACCAGAAATGAGTTGACTGTTATACTGACCCCTTAACCACATGGTGTGATTTTTTTCAGATAGCTTGCAAGAATATGCCTGAGCCACAATGCATACTCCTTAATCAGTGTCATAATTTTCCCCTTTTCCTCAACCACGTGTAAAAGAAACTTCAGAATCTGCCACGTAAATGTTACCCATTGACGAACCACTGAAAATTTTTCCAGGACCACACTTAAAGAAAGATGCTTTCGAGGGATTCCCTCGACTAGCCAAAAAAGAAGCATTCTTATCTAACACTATCTTGTCTAAATATACACAGCCTGCGATGACGAAATAAAAAATTTCAAGACCAGGTATAAATACCACTGACAAGCAGATGAAGTTCATTCGTCTTCTTTCTTCTAATAGAAGATATAACTATTAGAAGTTGAAGCTCACTGCTCTTAGAACTGGTATCTCCCAGAACTTATCAGAGCATTTTAAGTGAGCCATCACACCAAGAAAATGACTTGCCAGACCTACAGCTTCTTTGTTCTGTCTATCGTCATGATTTATTTTGGGCGTTTTGGAAATAGCTTAATTCTTGCTCAACTTCAAAATGATATAGACCAACTGAAAGCTGACTTTGTAAGTATGGTCTTCTACTACATTTCTCTTCTTCTGCTTGTGCTTTAGATATAGTCCAGACTTGAGCACTGCTTGACATACTCAATGTGTACCAATAGAGGGTAATCATGGAACAAATTTTTTGGTTATATCTTTTTTTTAAACAAGAATGTGGACAATTTCTTTGTTTTTTTCTAATCCTTTTCACTAACATGATTCAGTTTTTTAATAGTCATAGTTAATGTAATAGTTGGCATTTGTTTCATGGGCACTCTTGCTTTCACAAGAGCTTCTCCTAGCTCTATTCAGCCTTTGATTGCATGTTTTATAACAAGAAATATTAATATGATTTATGATGAACGAATGAATGAATCTTGATTCAGTCTATTCAGATGCAATTTATTTACACTTTTTTAGTTTTAGGTTAGTAATGTTAATGGGGGATATAATAGCAATATAAACAAAATGGAGAAGAACTTTTGCTTTAACAAATGCACCTGGTACTTATTACTATTAGTAGCAGTGTGTTGCCCAAAGGTGGTTTCTACTTATTCTTTTGCATCCTTCAGCCATTCTGCTTCCATATCTGTGACTATGATCCAGTGTGGGAACGTTATCCAGCATGATATTACTTCTTTTCAGGCAGAATTTTGATAACTTTATAACTGTAATGTTAATTCACCTACTTTCATCTAGGTGGCATTAAAGTAGCTCACAGTTGACTTCAGCTGGCATTAGTCATAGAGATAACAGGTCCATAATAGAATCACTTCTAATTAACAGCTTTTATTCTCAATATAGTTTTGTTTTTTCCTTAAATGCATGAAAGCAAATGCAAAAGCCTGCTCCTATTTCCAGCCCTGATTTTGTCAGAATTTTGTGCATACGGAAGTTGAAATTTTCACACAAAGCAGCCTAGTGTGCTACTTCAGTGTTTTCAAATTGCTAGGAAACTGGATGTAAAATTTGCGTTATATCTTAAACTTGTCATTAGCGTAGATCAGAGAGCTTCTTACTAGAATATATGTCACTCTGTCAGAGAGATCCTGAGCTGTGGGGAGCTTCTTGCACTGACATTAGAAACTCCGGTCCACAGTAGGTGCTCCCCACCTTTGAGAAGAACATCAAAATAAGATTTTGTGATGTGTGCAGCATGGGGAGCCAATCAGCCTACGAGGTTTCTGTCAGACTTTGCACTCGCTATATTTAAACTACTGAGCAGACAAAAAAGGAAAGAGTGACTGTTGTATATAAAAAGAAAAAAAAAAAAAGACACACACAGAAGAGGAAATGATTCAGTTTACCTCTCCTTGGTAGGAGAATTGTATTGCTCTTTGTTTCCTAGAATCACAGTGTGTGGTTAACAACCCATGGTTAAAATCCGTCCCTGGGAGCCTCTCAGTAGTCCACTACCCCTGTATATCCCTATTCCTGACTGTGGGCTACTGGGCTGTTCTCCAGCTCTATGAACTGTAGCTTTATAGTGAAGTTAATTTGTTCTTGTTCCATATGAGATTTTACTAAGACTGGATGAATTCAAGGCCACAGACTGCATATGATGGACTTTGGCTTACCAGAAAACATGCCAAGATCAGATCTGACAATTTTCTAGCCAGTCTCTGTGCTTATGAGCTTCAATTTTCAGCTGCCAATACCAAAACTTGCAAGGAGCGTTTAGGTAAAATAGATGGTGCTAAATATCTCTATTCAAGTGAGTTACAGCAGGAGAAGACATTGAAAAGCAGACTAATGCCGTTTCTGGTACTAGGCAGTCATCCAATGCAATTTAGTGCTTAGGGAAGTGAAAGCATTATAATAGCTATAGGACAGTGTTGCAAAAATCACGCCTCTCTTGTTTTTACTGCTCATTTGAACAGAGAATGCAAATTTGCCTTGTGATAAGTATTGTTTGTTTAACAGATATGTTTGCTCTTTGTTGCAGAACTCAAGTCATTCAGATGTAGCTGACGGTGGGTCTATTTTCACAGGGAAACTGGATAACTGGACAGAGGTGAGTCAGAACTAGATATGACAAAGCATCTCAGGCACTTTGCGGGGCACTGCTGGTGCAAAGCAGCTCCCAGGGCCAGCGTAACCAGCTGGGGTAGAATGAACATGAGCAGAGGCTGCTTCGGTAGCTTGGAAATGAGAAAACAATCCTCATAAAAATGCTTCCCATAAGGGTCAAGGTGCTTTATACTGCACCATGAACTGATCCTGAGGTACAGCCAAGCCCAGGAGATAAGTTGCCGGATCTTCTTTACCATCCTGTTTCAAGCGGCAGTGAAAACCCCTGCGTGCTGTGGTTTAGCTTCGCTCATTTTTGCTGCTGTTAGGCCTTCACAAACCTTTATTTCTGACTGTATTTTTCAACAGAGAAATGAAAAAAGGATCATCCTGAGCCAGATTGTTTCCATGTACTTGAAAATGCTTAATAACACTGACAAGTCAAAGGCGCATGTCAGACACATATCTGAGGAGCTCTACACTCTGAAAAATAACCTTGATGACGGCTCAAAGAAGGTGGAAGTCATCATGTACCTAGCAAACCTTCAGGTAAGGCTGTTCCTCTGCCTCCAAGGCTTATGACACTATATTTTCCAGTTGAGATTTGAGTGTGACTCAAGCCAATAATGGTTCAGTAACCCATCTGGTAACCCCCATCTGGCTTACTTCATGCTGGAAAACCTAATGTTTCCAGCTGCAGGGGCTGCTGCGGGTCTGTGGTGTGGGGTGTCAGTGCAGGGGCCGCCCTCCCCGGGTCTTACCGGAGTCTGGCACGGAGGTGCCGGCAGCGCTGTATTGTCATCGTCTGCCCACCAGAACTGCCACTGACACAGCTGTTTGTGGTTTAGAAATCAGGTGGGAAAGTTGTGCCCCAGCTACGGGCATGCCTCCACAGGCTTTGGAGGGGCTTGGTTTATCTAGTGAGTGACAATGGCATGAACCACCAACCTCTGCAGAGGTCTACAGCCAATACCTCGGTGGAGTTAGCTGCTTGTGGGCAAACTCATAGATCATCGCAGTAACTACAGTGTAACTCCATTTTATAGAATACGGCTGGTCTGTGGCATGTTGCAAAGCAGCACAGAAAGTGGAAAACAAAAACTGTGACAAAGTGGCTCTTTTTTGTAGGAATTAGGTAGTAGAGTAATTGGAAACTGCAGATGTCCATCTGGTATACCCTGGTAGCAGTGTAGCCTGTAGGATGATGATCAGTAAACAGTTATAGCTCTTGGCATGACCTTCATTCTGTTTCTTTCTTACTTATAACAGATGAGTGACTTGAAAACTCAACGTAAAGCTGTGAATGAGCTGTTCAGTGTCTTACAAAAACTGGTGGAGAATTCAACTATCAAAAGGAAAAGGAGCCAGTCTCAGCTGAGGTGCAGATGCTAACGAGATCACATGCCCTTTTGTACTGAGTTATTGTGCAAATTTTGTTACGATGCACGTTTTTTTATTTCAATCTTTTAATTGAATTTTTATACATTTATTTATTAATATTTAAGTATTTTAAATAATTATTTATAAAGAAACACCAATCAAAGTATTTATACCTCCTACTAATATATAGAAATGACTTTGTCATAAAATCCTGTCTATCTGTTTTATGTTTGTTGACCTAAAAATATAGAATGAGGCAATGTTTACACAGTTTCCATATGGAAATCCTGAAATGACATGATACAATATTCAGCTTTCCATCTGGTGCTGTCTTGAGAGAGGCATGCTATAAGATTGGTCTCATCATTCATCTATTTGTCGTGGAGATGCAAGCATCAATATGGGGAAATCTCTGTACTCATAAAAAACATCCAACTCAAGCAAATAGACCTGCTTTAAGATAAGCAAATGCTTAAGCACTTTTCTGAACTAGGGAATTGCTGGTAATTATTGTTATGCACCAAAGTTATCAGGAGGCTGGGCTACTTAGCAGCTCTAGGAAATGTGACTAACTCTATTGCACTGACTTAACTTCAACTCACTGATTTTGAGAATTTCTGTATTTTTTTGTACTGAATCATTTAAGTGTGTTTGATGTAATTTTATTTATTTGGAGGTAGTAGTATTGAATTTTTTATCTCAAGAACTATATTTTTGTATTGAAATATTATTTAAAACTTTGGATTTCTCAAGGGAAACTTTTTGAAATGTGGACATTAATTAATAATAAATAAATAAATAAATAAACGGTGCTTGCATATTTATTCACCAGAATTTCTGTGAAAAGTAGAGTACTGATCTTGCTGTATGTTGTCACAAGAGATGGCCCTGCCCAGATATATAAAAACATATTTTATTTAGTCCTGCCTGTCTAAATCTGGCAGAAGGGTCTAAAATTCCCAAGCTCTTCAAGTTCTGCTTGTATCTGAATGAGGAAACATTGTCTTACTTATAAAAAAGCATTGATAATTTGAAATTTGTTGTTACTCTGATTTAAAATAAAAGGCACTCCCAAATTTCTCTGCAAGTCAAAGTTCTGAAGCCTAGATCAAGGTCAGCCTACCTGTTGGGCTCTCTGTGAGTGATAGAAGCTGGAGGTCTGGGGCTGCTGAAGCTTTGGCCGTTCTCAGAGGCTTGGGTTTGGGCTTAGGTTTGGAAGCTGGTTGGGCTTCCAAATTCTCAGGTCCTCAGGGGTTTACCAGGCAAATTATCTGCGGGCAGACTGGTTGGTTTCTGTTCAAGAAATAGCACCCCACTGAGCCCAAAGTTTAGTTGTAATAAGCCCACCAAGTTTAGTTGTAATTGTTGCAGCCCTTCCTACTCCCATGGGCCTGGCTGTCTCCTCTGGTGTAAGATACCTTCATTCATATCCTTGTTTTACAGTCATAACAAAGTGACTCAGTAATCCTGAAGACTTGAACTGATTTTGAAGGAAACAGCTGTTCTTGTTTGTACTCATCACAGACATGCGTATGTATGTGAGTTGCAAGTGAAATAACGCTGTGGGAGGTCTCCTGTTCCAGGACCAAACATGAGAAGCCTTAGTATGCATTTAACATGGCCAATGTGTCCTTCTGTGCATATGCTCTTTCATGAGATATTACTTATAAGAGGCTACCTGTCCTCCAGGGAAGCAAAACCAACTCTAGCAACTTCTCTTAAAAAAAAAAAAA
>KZ505651.1:2635679-2738268 GCA_002844005.1 Limosa lapponica baueri | reverse complement strand
AAGAGAAGAGAAGAGAAGAGAAGAGAAGAGAAGAGAAGAGAAGAGAAGAGAAGAGAAGAGAAGAGAAGAGAAGAGAAGAGAGGAAAAATGAAAAACCTAACAGGGAAGGTTAACCTTTCATTAGCCATTGGCAGTGAGACAGTGAGACTTCTCACTACTACTGATTAAATTAATACTCTATTTTTTCAATGTAAAGCCAGGACTGGTTAGGAGGTACTTTATTAGACTATAAACTGAAAAGTCTATGGTGCTTCCACACCTTGTCAAAGGGGTCTCTGGCAAAACATCTAAGGCCATGGCTATACATCCAGCAGGAATAGCATTAACTGATCCCTCCTGCCTTAGCTGTGTGTACCCAAGACTGTGCCATTTTCTGTGCTGTGCTGTCCCACGCATTTCTGCTGTTAGTCTTTTAAATCTGGCTCAAAACAGCAAGGGTCGGGGAGGGGAGGTTATTGCTCAGTCACATAATTTCCCAACTTCTCACCCTAGTGCTGACAACCAGAGGCAGAAGAGACGGAATGAGCAGCTGGGAGATGGAGTAGCAGCTGGCACTGCCAGCAAAATGTGTTTGTACAGTCTGATTTCAGCAGTTTGGTGGCTTGGGGTTGTTTGTTTGTTTTTCATTTCAAAGTATCCTTATTTCCAACTGGAATTTTTTAAAGCATGCTTAAACTTTTCCTGTTAAGTCTGACACCAGACATTGCAGAGATTGATCAGTGCTGCCATAGTTACCTAACCACTCAAAGGAATAAAAAAAATTTGTTTCTCGTATTGGCCTATCCCCAAGTTTTCCCTGCCCAGTGTAAGCCTGTGAGACCCATTTCTGCAGGGCACTTAAGATAAACTGCTGAACTAATCATTCCTTACTTAACTCTGTAAATATGATAACAGTGTTAGAGAATAACATCATAAAAATCAGCCTCCACAAGACCACATTTTTTCCCCTCAGTTGTATACCGTACAAATGAGGTGAATCACTTTTAACATGAAAATGTGTCATCTCTTCTCTCACATCCATGGGAGTCCTGGATCTCCTCTTCTGTGTTATTCTTTGCTATATCCAAGTGAGGAAGGCATTTCCAGCTAAGCTAAATTTAAGTGTGAAATTAATTTTACTGGCTACCCTAAATATTTCCACAGAGAAACACAGCAGGAGTGTTGGACATTTTTACTGAGGGTGAGTGCAATTTTTTCCAGCTACGCAACCTGAAAAAGAGAGTTAATAGAAGCGCATGCACAGGAGTGAAAAGATATTATCTACTATCTAGTAGTTAAAATTAGAAAAGGGAAAAATCAAAAGAAAAGACAGGATTGTCTCAGAAAGTTGCTGTGGTTTATGTATCACTTCTGCAGCATATTGTTTCTGTCTTTACTCTCTACTCCTGCATATTATCAGCACTGATTTTTATCTGCCATTTTATCGCCTTGTCACTCAGTATTTTAACATCCTTTAACAGTTAATTGCAGCTGGACTTCCTCTCTGGTATCCTGAATAACTTGGTACATCAGCAAACTTAATTATGAATATGAATAACTAAGTTAATATGAATAACTTAGTACATCAGCAAGCTTAGTTATTTCACAGCTTACCTCATTTCCCAAATTGCTAATGGCTGGTGGCCCAAATTAAACAGCACAGGCCCCAGGCAAGCCCTCTGAACTTACTTAACTGCAAAACCAGGCACTGATTCCTACCCTTTATTTCTGATCTTTTAACCACTTGTATATTTATGTGAGGACTTGCTTATAATGTAATAGCTTAAATTCTTCGGTAGCTTTATGGTGAGGCTCAGCTGAGATTCTTTTGAAGGTCCAAGGACATGATGCTATTTGGTTCCCCCCTGTCTGTATATTCACTGGCTCTTCAATAAACCAAGAAGTGTCACAAATGTTATATTTACCATCCTCTTGTGCACCACATCTATCCATGGGCCCACTCTGTCTCGATATTGCATGGTAGGGATGTCAGCTTTTACCAGTTTGAAGTTTTCTGGGATTCCCCTGAGGCCTTTTAGAAAATTAATAGCCAGTAAACCCACTTTGTGCATCCCTGACATGAGTGCATCATTACGAACCCCTCCCAGACTAACAATTGGACCGGGACCTAACAGGGCAGATTCAAGAGCAGGTTATAGCCCCCACATCCCACAGTCTGTAGTGCAGCTGTTTCACCCTTGATTCCTGCAGGACTCCTGGGTGAAGGTTGTTAGCTCAAATCTGTCCTTGCAGGCATCTTCCTCTACTAGTCTAGGAGTGACCATGGGGGTTTTTTGGTCAATGGGAAGCAGGAATAATAAAAAAGTCTAAGAAGGTCTGGAGGTGGATAAAACCCAAACCTGGCAGACGAGTGTGGGATTTTTCAGCCCAAAATAGCTACTCATGCAAAAACTCTCACCTCTCTGCTGTCTTGTGTGGGACAGAGAAGTGATAATAGCAACTTCTGCAATGCATGGGATGTATGTAGGCTGCTGAAGTAGGTGAGGAACAGCATAACAGTCTAGCAACAACAACAAATATGACTTCTGGGTGCATTATGTAGCAGTTGGTTGTGGTGCAATATAGCAAAATAAGACCACCCATCTTCCAGCTTCCTCTTTTACTCTTTTCTTTCCAATGTTCCCTCTCACAGTGATCAAACTCTTCCTGGGGAGTAACAAGGAAGGTCTATGCCAAAAATTTACCTGCAGAAGTAAGCAGGGTAATTCTTCAATCCATGGCAAGACCAGCTGTGGCTGTATGGTGGTCACATCATGTCAGAGGGAAAACAAAATGAAAGAGGGCTCAATTCCCGTCGGACAAAGGAGGTAGGAACCTCTTGCACCACTCCTCGCTCACTGCTACCTCACAGGTAAATGTGTCATTTGTAAGATTTCCCCCTGAAGCACAGGTCTAAGATGACCCTGACCTTACAAAACAGAAAGCAAGCCAGTAAAGTAAACCTGGTCTCTAAATCAGCCCAGGACTGTGGGTTATTGATACTCCAACACCTTTTGGTTGTGTGCATTTAGTGTTTCATAGGATCAGGTCCTCTACAGAATTATGTCTCCTTTTAAGTTATGTGTCTGCTGAGTATGTGGAGATACACAGCACGCACATCCAATACTATATACAGTTTTTAGTCAACGCTACATACAGAAATATTTTGTTTGGAGATCACTGAGGATTTCTGTGGATTCATGGCTGAATACACTATTCTTTCCAGTGTGCTGCCTATAAGATCAAGCTCATAAGAAGCTGGCATTTTTCTGGAAGATACTATTAACGGGAGTAAATGACACTCTGTATTTCCTCACAGATTGGATCTATGTTACTAAACAAGGTGCAATAAAATATGTCTATTTGCATTATCATTTCCACAGAAAAATATTCTGAAAAAATGTATCATCATACACAATGAACCCAAAGCCAACGACACTTTGAAGGAAAGTCATTCCAAACCTCACAATTTTATGTTATCCTCAGGCTGTTAATATCACCAGCGGTAAGGAAATTCCCCCCCTACTCTCCCTTCTTTTAGGCTCCTGAAGCTCAAACAACAGATGTTGCTCACTGGCATCTCTCCCTCTAAGGCATGCACAATTCTGTCCTCAGTCCACTTTCATGTCTCCCTGCATTATCTTCCTGTGTCATTCTCCACAGATTTCTGGTTGTATCTTCAAAGACTGTAGGTGTCAATGATTTAAGTTAGTTTAAGAACAAATTTAGACTTCCCATATTACTTTATTTTTAGAAGGACCACTGAACAGAAACACTATGCAAATAATGTTTTTCTATCAATGAAAAATTTATTTTGAGGGATTTATAAAATATTTCCTCCCTGATTGAGCTCTATTTACATGACTAAACTATTTCAAGGAACCATGATATTAAATTGTGGTGCAACTAATGTTTAAAATAGTTACCTGAATTGAAAATTTGTCTGCCAGGCTGAAAAAACACTAAAGACCTCAGTTTTGCCCAATTTATTGCAATGACCATGTGCAGTTCCTTACTATCTCTAGTGAAAAGCCACTTGAATGCTGTTCACTTGAAGTATATAATTCATCATGCAGCTGGTGCTGTTTGAGGTTTCTGTTACAGGTTGATTGATTTAAAAATTCACAAAAATCAATGAAAAGACTTCTTTTGATTGAGAAGTAATTTGAATTGGGTAATTGGGTTCTGGATATTGATATAAGACTTTTTATTATTATTTTTACCTTGAATTGATATGAATAATTGATAAATGAAAGAAAGAGTATAGAAGAGGTTGAGACTTTAGTATAGATTCTGCACTCTCATAATTTTGCATCAAAAAGAACCACCAGTGTTCACATCATTTGCTGAGAATATTCTTATTTTCCCTAAATAGTCTCAAAATTCTTCACATTTGCACCTGATATATAGTCTTGAGAATGGAAGTATGAAGAATGTGGTTTGCTTCACATCATCAGAAACCCACTACACACCATGAGCTCTATTTAATTTGGATGGTATAGCCTTGCAGTTTTTTGGTTCCTAAATTATGCTTCTCTTTTGGCCAATCCAGACACTCAGGGAACACCTTTTACTTAGTGCTGGAAAGAATTTATTACTCACTCTAAAGCTAAACTGTTTTGGTTTTGATTACAAAGAAATGTGGTAAAATCCTTTCCCTCGTTTAGCCCAGAAGAATGTTTGGAATAAAATGCCTGTGAATTTATGGAAGTGCCATAATCTACTGATAAATGACAAAATTCTTGAAATACATAAAATACCAGAAAACAATTACTTTAAAATGTGTACAGTACTTTTCAGAGACTCGTAGAAAATATATAAAATGCTGTCCTTTTCCCTATGTCGTTCATGTGCTTGTTCTCTTAGTTCATAGATTAAGAGAAGTTTAAGAAAAATTACGTATGAACTAATAAATTGTTGAGATATCTTGTCTGAAACAAACAAGCAGTGATGAAAGTCCATATGTGCTACTCAGTTGGTGAAGTTCATGTTGCCTGTCTAGTAACTGCTTTTTTCCATAGACTTTGTAAAAATTATTTGTTTCTTGAACACTGCAAAAAACAGCTTGGTATACTTCTGAGGTGGTATTTATGACAAGTGGCTAGTGACATGGATATAAATGGAAAAAATTATTCATTTTAAAACCTTGAACTAGTCTTAGTAAGCTAGCCTTTCATTTTCAGAGAGTTCTTATGAATTCTAAAATTACGTATAGACCAACCACACAAATGCTGCATGAACAACACACTGTAGGGAAAGAACAGCAATTAAAAGAAATTATCATGCATTTGTGTCTGTATCTTAAAAACAAGCTGTACACAGATGTGCGAATTAGGTATCTTTTAACCCACACAAAATAAAACAGTCTCAGATGAAAAGTAAAAGACACTTTGGCTATGTTGTGACAGAAGTTGCTTCCCAATAAACATTTCACATGCCATAAAAAAACTTTAAAAAAATATTACAACCCCAAACATATTTTTGTTTGCACTTTTTACAGAAATTATGTTTGACTACCCATGGAACCTTACTGAAAGCCCTGTCTCAAACCGGAGGTGGTCTTTGGGGACATGGAAAAGGCCTCCTGACCTTTATACTCTTACTAGAGCCAAGGAATAGCTCTAGTCTGAAGGTCAATCCTCCTTCTACAATTGTTTAATAGCTTTAGGTACTCTTTTTATCCATACAGCACTCATTTCACATAATTTTTATTTTGTTAGATCATTTACAACATCAATTCACATATTTTCAATTTTACTAGGCCATTTTCTACTCCAAAGGGGCATTCCTGAAAAACTTTCTGAAATTGTGTGAGAAAATGGCTGACAATACAGTAGAATTCTCAAGAAGACACTTGTAATACTGAAGACTTCTTTTTGGCTTATTTGTTAGCACGATCTATCATTTCCAGGACAAGATGCTTGTATGGACTTCTCTGTGGGGCATTTCTGAAAGCACAAAGAAGTGATGTGCCGGGGATCTTGGGAAGGACCCAGCCAGGATCTCCATCTGAGTCAGAACTTGCCTCCAGGTGGGACAAAATAGGAAATATTTCTGCCTTGCCCCATGCACATGGAAAACTCTGCTCCTGTTTGTGCCTGTGCTTCCCAGTACCTTCTCTGGCCTTGTCAAACCGAATGAGCATTCGCTCAGAGGTTCAGATGGAAAATGAGCAAAGTTTTGGACTGGTTTTAACCTTCCTCCTCAGTCCTTGTTTCTGTTTCAAATTTCCACTGCTTTCCTGTGACTTCTTTGTAACTAGACATTTTTCTCTCAGATCACCTGGTCCTCTTTTTCTCGCACTCCCAGGACAGTTCTCTAATTTTTTTATCTTGCTTGGCCCTTTCCAGACCCCAGCCTTTCTGAGTTGATGAATAGGGCCAAAACTCATCCCTTCTTATTGATCTCTTTTCAGGAATTACTGCTTCCACCAAGGTGTGAGCCAGATAATGCTGGCTGAGCATAGAGGAAATCTCTGTCAGAATAATGTATGGGTGTTTGTATTAATACGTGCATGTCTATTTTCAGAAAAGCCCAAACCACCCTTTCTTCACTCTCAGTCCCCATATCTTAAGAAGACTGCACATCATTCAATCATTCAGCCATGCACTTTAACTGTTTCTAAAAATAATTATTTTACTTCATTATGACCATCCTCATCTTCTCTCTATTCTTTATTCTTTTTTTTTCAATCATACTCACTTGTATACTGGGTTTATGAAACTCAGCAGCACCTTGTGAGCTCCTATCAAATATTATTATCTAATTTAGTTCAGATGATACTGTTATGCTCTGTCCCTTTCATCTTTTATGGTATCCATTAATTGGAGAGATTCTTACTCGCCCACATAAGAAATAATGACTCTAACAATTAAGTGTGGGAGTTTTACTTCTTGTCTGGTTATTTCTTACCTGTAGCTATTTGGTTTTATCTTCATAGGAAAGTCTGTGGGTTTTGCTCCTTTTTACTGTTATTGTTTTCTTGCTGGCAGTTATTCTCAGTTTGTCTCTATTTGAGTTAGAAGAGTCCTCCTGTGCAATGCCTCCTCAGCCACAGGAATATGCAGACATGTATAATAAATTCGGCATCCAAGTAGCTTTTGCTATTCTGACATATCAGCACAATCACCGTTATTGTTTTTCACCTTCAAGGAGGACTGAGAGGGCATAGATGGCCTGGAGTTTAAAAATGTCTGGCTGAGGGTTAGCCCAAGAAGAAAGACGAATTTCCTTTTCACTATAGCCCTGCTTTGCAACCCCAAAGTACAGGCACACAATATTATCTTACTGAGAGGTGTACACACTCATGCAACTTGCACAAAACCCAACTTTTCTGAAGCAGAATTCATTCATTTATACCTAGCACCTGGACTACGCACTTGAGTTTAACTATTAAATAAAATGATTGAAAAGGAAATGCTAGCTTTCATGTGTTTGAGAAGGCTGTGGTGAGGGGAAGGTCTGCAACGAAATTCAGTAGAAAAGGTCCAGCGCAGTACGACCATCTGATAGCCTGGTTTTGTATCACCACATCTACCTCAGAGTGCCAGAAGCAAGCCAAATTTTCTTTCCACCAGACACATCATTTTAAGAATTGCTGAGCTGTATGGACAGAAATTCATCTCCAGACCAAGCAACAAACCTGACCTGCCAGGAACATTGTGTGAAGCTCAGCTCCAACCCCTGTCTGCCTTCAGCTTGCACAGATGGCTAAAACAACAGAAAAACAAATGATAGACCTCATGAAATGGAGGGTAACTGCTACCCTGGCTCACAGCGAGGTAGGGGTCAAAGTAGCCGTGGCTTCCCTGCGTATTTCTAATATATAGCATTACATACCTGCTCTTGCTGGGCAGCTTGCAAGTAGAGATGGTCAAGCCAACTGTAACAATTTTGAGGTGAACAAACTTTTAGTAAGGAGAGGAATGAATCCCACTGTGATCTTATTCAGTTGTGGTCAAAGCTAAGCAGTGAGCACAGTCTGCAGCAAAGGAGCAAAGAGTTCAAACACAACGCATTAAAGTAGCACTTAAATCTTACTTAAGTGCTCTTTGGTGTAGCTGCTTGTAATAAAAAAGGCACTAAATTAGTCACAGGGCTATTGAACAAGTTGTCTGGCTGACTCATAAAAGCGAATTGACAATAAAGTAATAAAAAAATATGGGCAACAAAAAGCAGTTTGTGGTTACTCTTCCAAGATAGTAAAGAAAACAGTGAAAAAAGGAGTGGCTAATGTCAAGTCAAGGGTGATTATTACTAGTAGGGCATAGAGAGAGACTGCATCAACTGTTGATTGTTAATGCTTAACAAGAAAAAAATTAATGGTTCATATTCTTTAAAAATCAGATTTAAAAAAATGCATTGAAGTAGATATCAGGCATGGCAATTAAAAATTGTCAGACACATCTGTATTGCAGATGCAGAAAGGCAGGGCAAATGAACATCATGGAAATGGGTTCTCTCAGCTGAAGAATGAGAAGGAAAATGTGGCTGGATAGAGATGTTTAGGCACAAAGCGATTGTGAGTGTGCACCTCACAGCCGCGAGTGAACAGAGGAGCACATCTCGAGTGAGCCCACCCAGGTCTGTGGTCTCCCCTCAGGGGGACTGAGGAAGGTGGCCCAAAGCTCTGGGGTCACATTCTGATGCAGGCCAACTGCCGTGATCTCCTTTAATGCTGCAGGCAAATCATCACCTCCACAGCCGAGGGGTAAATCAACCCTGCTTCAGGAGCTGCAGCTAAGGATGGGGTGTGTGTGTGCATGTCTGTGTAAGTATGTGGAGCATTACAGCATCCACACTCAGGGCCTGCTACCTCAGGAGAGGCTGAATATGTCGCATGTTTCCATCCAGCTCCTCAAGCCTTCCTCTCCTGCCCCAACCTGTTCTCCAAGGAAGAGAACATTTTTCCATAAGTGGAAACCTATACAAATTGATTTACCCATGTTTAATATCTTATACTAATAAAGCAATTTATGGCTGCAATTTAACTAGTTTCTTGTTTCCTTGGGCTGGCTTGCTCGTTTGCAATTGAGCTGGAGCGGTAATTACATGTATGAGCTGGAAATGACTCATTTTCACATCTTGAGCAGTTATCACTGAAGCGTTGGGATTACCGTCCCATAGTAAACTTGTTTGCTGATCAAACAGGATTCCCAAAAGATGACAAACTGGAGTGCAGAAATTGTGGGAATAGTTTCATTACTCTTACAGAATTTTAGGATTTGTTAACTAACATTGTATAAAAGCTAAATTTTGTGCCAGAGCTTACCTGGCAAGACTCATTTACTTTTGTTTAAGATCGAATTTAGAGTTTCCTAGCCAGAGTCCTGGGTCACAATGTTTCATTGTTATCATTTTTGAGAAGATTGAAAATAAAAAGAGAGCTTTTTTTTTTTAACTTTTTTTCATTACAAGTTGCTTATGCAGCAGAGTTAGATATTTAACAGTACACTCATATTCCTTTTGAGATAGATACCAAGGTAGATATCTCAAAGTGCAGGTAACAAGGCTGCTGAGATCGTTTACAAGAGAAATGCATTGGTACAACAGGAAGCTTGGGAGGTTTGCATTTAATTTCCCCACTCCCCTCTTAGTGAAAAAGTTGTAGAAAATACTATGGATTTACTGAATTGGTTATTTCCATTGGCTAGAAAATTTCAATCTCTTGTAGTGCTTTTTGAATTCCTGAGGCAAATGAGCTGACTTCATGTTCTCCACTTTTAGACACAGGACTTTCCAGCTAGAAGCTGTTAAATCTTTTGGTATTCTGCCTCAGCTTTGCGCTGTTGGGAAACATGATCAGGGTGTGCCATATGAGGCTAACCAATTTCCCCATAGCAGAGGCTACAATTCTGCAAGGGGGTTTTCTGTTAGAAAAAATATCTAGTGAAACCACAGGCTGCTCCTGAGTCTTGTGCATACAGTAGGCTGTGGGGTCAAAGGCACTTATAAGAGGCCAGTGATGACTTCGTGTTATGAGCGCAACTGCCTCAAATAACTGCACTCTTTATCCAGGCAGCTGCTACCAAAAAATGCAAGAAGATGTATGAAAAATGGTAGGTCTGGTAGGACCCTGGCAGGTCTCATCACCTTGTGTACACACATTTGTCTCAGCAGCTTATGACTGAAACATGGTAGCACAGAGCTTAGAAGACCAATGGTCCTGTAAGACTTTTATCCGCAAAGTAAAATCAGTATTTGCTGATAATATATAACAAGCCAGCAGATGTGTAGGTGAGTGAAGAAACTCCTGTCCACTTTCTCATACTTCTGGAAACTGGACACTATCAGGCTATAAAACAAGCCAGATCTTTTCTTAGAAAGTATGTCTAACCATTATATCGTTCAATGTGTGAAGCAGCAGAAAAATAGTGCCCAGGTAGAAGATATCTGTATGATGCACAACAGATGAGAAGGAGGGTAATAAGCCATGCCAATGCATACAGGTAGATTTTGACTCAAAGGAGAAAGGAAAATCTGCTGAGGGATGCAGTGGGGATGGCTACCTGTTTAAACACACTGAGAAAACTGAGATTGAAACATCTTGAAACAGCATAAACAAGATGACTGCGTTGCTCAAGGTAAGAAAAAGGGTACTTGAGCAGAACAAGAATGAAAATGAAGATACAATAAAAACCTGGCTGCTAATTTTTAACTGTGTAGATGGAATTAGTGTTGTGTTTGGCGGTGGTGTATTTGTAGGTTCTGTGGAACTTGCAAGACTCAGTGACAATTAGGATGTAAGGACTCAAAGAGAGCTGACCTGAAGTAGGTACCTGACTTGCAGGACTGAGGAAAGGTTTCTAGCCTGGATCTAGAAGGAAGCTACTTAGGAAGACAAGTGTGACTCCATTTGACCATACTGAACTGGAGATGGTGATGGTCATTCATAGAGAGACCATAGGGACTTTAGTTTGGGTAGAAAAAGACAAGTTCAAGGGGTGGAGTGGATTTTCCTCAGCACAGAGATAGAGCTGAATGTCTGCCTATGAATGAGATTATTAAGAAACAAGAGTGAAGGATATAAACTATGAAAAGAGCAAGAACAGGAATCCGCAACATAGCTTGAGAAACTGCCACAGCAATTTGGAGCAGGTGAAGAGGAAGATCCTCAGGCTAAACAAGCAGATGAAGCTACAGATAGGGAAAGGAAGATCACAAAAGCCAAGATATTGAGACAAAAAAATGGCATTTAACTGTCGGATGAGTTTGGGATCCTGGCTGAGAGTCTGACCAGGGAGAAGTCAAGAAAGATTGGAAACAGTGCTCCAGTGGAGTACAGGAAGCAGAAGATATATCTATCATTTGGAAACGTGGACATTTTCAAAGCAAACCAGTGGTTCTATATGTGGCTAGGATCATCTCTTCAGATATCTTTTCATGAAAATCTGAAGCCAGGCTTATCAACCCTCAAGGAATTTAACTGATATGCATGAAACAACATGAAAAGTATGACTAAAGAAATATCAGATAAAGAGAATCTAAGAATGAATGATAACCATCAACTGAGGTGAGTGAAAATGAAAGCTAAATGGGGAAGGATAAAGCCATTGAAATTCAGAATGGGTGAAATTAGATTTCACATTTGCTAATTCCACTTAAGGGTCAGTCTGATATTGCACATTTAGCCTGTGGCACAAGGACTCTGCTAGATCTTGTATCAAGTTCTAGATTGTAGCTCTACATACAAGCTATAGAGGTGTGCTTTCCAATTTAACACCAAATGCCAAATTGTATTTATTTGGAGATGTTTGTGTGGTATGAAACCATTCATTTGTTACTTTGAGACTTGATAAAGTGCAATGCAAATCACTCATGTGCACCAGCCTTCACTAAATCCATTCCACATTTGTGTACAAAATGCTAGAGAAGGGGTCACTGAACTCTTCCTACATGCTGTTCTGTGGTTTCCACCAACTTTGGAGACCACTGGATGGCTACCAGCTCCCACCTCTGCTTACAGATCATCCTGCCATTCTTCTTTGACAGTGATGCATCTTCTGCTTTGCTTGCAGAGGCCAGGTCTCCCTGCTGTGCTGTTCTGTACGGTATGACCTTCCAAAAGCACTCTCACCTAGTTTATCTTCCCCAGTGAGTTTGTCACGGATGTCTCCTCCTTCCTCCTAAATCAAAATAAAAGTCTGCTCTTCAAGTTAATTGTACACTGAGATGTTGCACCTTGTGATGAGGAAATCAAAGAGTCTGAAGCTCAGGCAGACCTTGGAGGCAGCTCTATCCTCACCCAAGCCAGGCTACAGCTTTAAATGGCCATAGGCCATTACTATCACTGGAACAAAACACAGTCAAGAATTTTGAAAAAGCATCCAAAAATATCCCACTTGCAGCATCTGGGATGAGTCTAGGCTTCTCATATAGACTCATATGTGCATGTTTATCTACACAATGACTTTGGTGTTTTAATCATACATCTAAGCTATAGAAGGCTCGTACCAGCAAAATCTCTTTGATGTGTATGGTTTCTGTGGCACTGCAGTGAAGAAATCAGCTATCTTGGGAAGCTTTCCCTCTCTCCTCCTCTCCCACATCCCCTGCGTGAGGAGGGCAGATGCTGTGGGAACTGCACTGCCATATCCTGGCACCTAAATTAAAATTCCCCTGTGGTCACAGCCTCTGCACTAGCACCAAGGAGGGTGCAGGAGCCCTCCCGTCTTCTGGGCCTGGATCAGCCCCCGGCACCAAGCTGGGGATGCTGGGCAGAGGGCTGGGGTGGTGCAAGCGGGGTGGTTATACCCCGCTCAGCTCTGCATTTCTAGCCCTATCCCTCACTGCCTCAAGCTGCTGATCTAGCTGTGTGCAGGATGCGTAAACAGATGGTTTTCAAAAGGTCAGGTTGGAAAGGCATCTAGAACACAAGCAAATATACCCAAGAAAAATGAATGTTTTGCTTGCTCCCCACTTTCTGTCAGCCTGTTCGAAAGGTCGCCGGTGCCTTTACCACACGACTTTCTGCTATTCTCGGCCACAAAGCACCACCCTTTAACGAAAACGTGCGGTGTTCCCAGGTACCTTCGCACTGCAGAAATAATCTCCTCCAAGCAAAAGCAAGCTGCTCAGCAGAGATGTGGGGCTACACAGCACCACACAGCTTATTTCCTCCCTCACTTATGCAATGCCAAGGTGAAGCCCATGTGTGTGATTATCAAATCAGCACACACCACACGCTTTGGCCAAGAGTGGTGCAAAGCACCACGCAAGGTCGAATGGTGGATCCTCAAATTGCTTTACATCAGGCAGCCTGGGCACAAACTGAATCAAGGGGGTGTTGTTTGGATTCAGCCCTCCAGGCAGGTGAGGCTGCAGGGTTCTGTAGTCTCTGCCTCCATCCTGGAGCAGCACAGAGGGTGCTTATCTTCACCTGCCTGATTATGAAAGATCAGCTTAAGGAAAGATTTCCAGCTGAGAAAAAGGTTTTTGTATCTTTCCTGGCTTCACTAGTCAATAGAGGAGCAGAGGGATGAACAAACTGAATCCTCCTCTCTTCTGGATGGGAAACATGGGGCCACAGGAAAACATTTTACATAGGAATGACCAACTGATATGGATGCTGCTAGTTCTTATCACCTTCCATTTTCCCCTGGAAAGGAAAAAAAACGTAAGTTTCATTACCAGCATTATTCATTATATGTATCACCGTAGGGAATCTCCAGTCACAGTTGAAGCACTACAGAATTAAGTTTCAGCTACATATACTATCTAATAATTATTCATACCTTATACAACCTATACCTAATGGTGCCAGCCACTTCTGTTTAAGTCATGTAAAGCAAACACCTTTGGCCCTGGGGACTCTGCATCTAGGAGCTGCACACTTTAATGTGAGACAACAAGTAGGAAACCATGGTGTTCTTGTTCTTATGCACAGCTTAGACTGATACACAGAGCAAAAGAGATCTTTTGCAAGCTCCCTCAGAGCTGACTGATCACTAGAAACATCCCCACCCGTAAGACTCCGCAGAATATCAAGGTTTATTGTGACAGAGGAAAGTATCTGTAAATATTTTAAAAATTACTATTTGCCATATGCCTTTTTCATGCTTGGCACAAGCTGTGGTATGACAGGAGCCAGTCCAGCTAGTGTTATGACAAAACAAACACACAAAAATAAATAAAATCAAATAATATTTCTTATTTGTTAGAACGGGCTTGCTTAGTTTCATTTTGTATTTCTAGCCCACAGAAGGCTTACAGGAAATTTCAGCTGGTAAAATGTAAATTTACCGTAATTGTGTATTAGCACCAGATGCAGCTGACCACAAGATATGCGCTTTAGAAAAAAAGTAAGTGTTCGTACAAGCAAGGCAATAAATGACAGGAAACAAACCTTCCTGATGCTACCACAGGTTTTTAAGCCTCTGACTCTCAGAAACAATGTATAGTATACCTCCAAAGAATGCCATGCATACTAATGAAATTCCCCCAAGGAAAAAGACATATAGTAGAAAAAGTTAAACTGCAGGGAAAAATGATGCTTTTGTTTTGTTACCTTATAGCGTACTGCTCTGAGGGCTGGTGGGACATATTACTGGCACACAAAGCAAAAAGCTGAGCTAGGGGCACTCCTTCCCCTCCCGCAGGGTGAAGAGATGCTCTTCCCCACGAGCCTCATCCAAAAGCAACAAGCAGAGCTCTGGAGCTGGGCCCAAAGCCAAAGCATATTTTCTACCTTTGGGCTTGGCCACCAAAACTGAAGGCAGATGTTACACAGAGCTCCTCTTCGCTCTTTGGGAAAGTCATAAGCTTTGAACATGCCAGGTGGTCACTGAAGCTGAAGTTCACATTGCTCAGCTGTGGAAATCCTTCTCTGCCAGTGCCGTGGTTGTGCTGCTCTCCTCCTCACCTGCAAGCAGCAGTGGACAAGCAGCACTGTCAAGTCGTCATGACTCTCTTTCATAGATCCCCTCTTTCAGCCTTAATTGCACTGCCCTTGGCCAGTGCTGCCTCTTCCCCCTCATTTCATTTTCTATGTCTAGCATGGTCTGCCTTCATCTATGCCAAGAGCTCAGTATGCTCCCATATGCTCCTCAAATTAATTTATTTCATTATTTTTATGTCTCCGGCCTCTCTCCATATATGCACTGTTCCCGGCCCCTGGGGTAAAGGGGGGGGGTTTATTACAGACTAGTCAGTAGTTGCTCCATGACGACTGTCCACCTCCTCCTGCCTGATCATTCCTCCCTCTTTTAGCTCACCCATCCCTTATCCCCTTCTCACCCCTCCCTCACTTGTGTGACAAAGTGGTCAGGCTGTGTCCCCACAGGTGTAAGAAGTCCACAGTGAGCAAAGCCCATTAACACACCCAGCCAGGTGGCTCCTGGGACCTTCTACATGTTACAATAAAGCAACCCTGTGAGACCAATTTAATGCAAAATCAGCTCATGTAATTCAAGTGCCCTGTTGTGAGACAAAAAACACTGTAACATCCCACTTGCATATAGGTACACAAAGAAAATTCCTATGTAGTTCTCAGTGTTCCAGGCCATACTGTTCATACGTGTCTACTTTCATGTGTGGTTGTGTCCGCCCTCATGTGTTTTTCCCAGTGTTATGCTAAGGGAAAGTCTTCGGGGCAGAGAGTTTCTTTTATTGTTTTGGCATGGTGGCTTTGGCTATTTGAATAATATGAATTGCTGATATAAACAGAGCAAGGAAGGGAGGCAGGCAGACCAGATATGTACATACAGTTTCTCAAATCTCACAAACTGTACAAAGTCCTTGAATTCTTGATCCTGAGTTAGAAAAGCCACGTGTGCTTGTGAAGCTGAGCCTCAGAGCTATAACCGGCCTGAGGAGTGAAAAATACAGGTTGAGTATCCTGAGCACATGGTCTCCATATGGAAAACTCTGGGAGGGAGTGCGGTGAAAAACCAAATTGCCTATTACTTATCCTTAAAAATTGCTAGTTTGCTTACTTCTCCAGTGATGGCATTCAGGAGTTCTAGAAATAATGTTTTGGGACTTCATGAAGAGAATATTTATGAAGGCAAAGATTACTAATTCAGCTTCCAATGCAAAAAAAAACAAAAAACCAAAACCAAACTACACAAAAACCCCATTAAAATGTTAGAGAAAAACCTTAGCTTAAGTTACGTCCAAATAAAATCAGCACTAGATGTTGCAAGACAGACCCAGGCAGCTGCCTTCAAGGACCAGCCTGTTCCTGCCTTTCCACACCTGTCTTTGAAGAGGCACCAGGGAAGGAAAAGAACTATTTAGGGTAAAATGGTAAAGAAATGGACTTCTTATTTTTTAATTTAAAAGGTGTATTCTTTGTGTCACAGAAAACACGTGTAATAAACTCCATACCTAGACTTGGGAATGGCTTTTCTCTGACCAAGTAAAACAATACCTTTTTGGGCAACGTGTTGTTTTAATATTAGTTTATTGCTTTTCTGAGACACATCCTCAGTAGTGAATAAAATGTGAATAAAATGTAAATAAAATCTAACAGCACAAACTATAGATTTACGGACGAAAAATCCTGCCAGACAAATTATTATAGATGGTGGCAGAGTTGCAGGGAGACTTCAAGTGTATTTCTCAGATTAATCCCAGTGTTTTGTAATAATTTTTCAATAATTCTCCATAATACCTTAATTCCAGAGGAACGTATAAAGTATCCAAATTCTGCTTTCATCAGCACATTCAACTCCTTTAGACTGCTTTCAAACCTGCTTTAAAACTCCCCAGCTGATTTTGCAGCACAGAAAACCACAGCAAACTAATAGGAAATTGTCTAAAAGTGATTGGGGATGATTATAGGGGGGATCAACACTTGCGTAAGTCATGAAATTTCAAAGGAAAGGCAAGCATTTGAAGCATATCTTTATTTAGAGGAAGGTGTGAAGATTCTCATAGAGTAGAATAGGTTCATTGTTCATCCCTGAAAGCGGAAGTGTTTGACTGTCTTATTCAAGAAGCCTAAAAGTGTGGTTGATTTTACTGCCACTTCACTTCTTTCAAGGTGAACCACATTAAAATTCCAGAGGCTTTGGGCCATTCTTTATCAGATGCTAAATCTACAGCACGTTAAAGGTGGCATTTTCTTAAAACAGATGTGCTCTAAGAAATAGAAACTTCTTATTCTGACACTGCAGTTGGCTTTGCCAGGTTCCACAGCACTTTACAGAAGATGGCAGGGGCTATTACTTCCATCATTAGAAGGGGAAATAGAAAATTGTAAAATAATTGGCAAAAGACACAGAGGAAAACAGAACATGTCAGCAGGCTTGCTGATGTTACCACCATCAAAACAAATATTAATAATACTTTTATTAGCCTTCTTCAGCTTCCTCCCTCAGTTAGATGTTTTCCTGGTTTGAGGACCAGTGGCCATTCTGGCCCAAACCACGACAATGTCTTTATTAATGAAAACTAGGATCTCCACTAAAACAGCAGAGGAAAATTCAGTTAAGTCCCCAGGATACAGGTGTGTAAGACTAATAAACAAAGTGGCTTCATATTCTTTTTTAGTGAGCTCCATTTCAAATTCAGGGAAGAAACTTCCGTGCAGAAATAAGAGTCCATCCTACAAGGCTTAGGTGGGTTCACCTCTGGCATGTACCGCTACCACCAATCTTCTGCATAAAGGGTTAGAAGACATCTATACAGATCAGTAGTCAAATCTCTTGGGAATGATCCTTTCATTTATCCCAATGTTAGCATTAATTATGTTTTTAAAAAAAACCCTCTTTTGAGGAATAGAGATTAGAAAGGATTTTTGATGTAATTGTATCTAGTGCCTGTGTTGGTGGAAACCACACCTATATTCTTCATAAATGCTTATACATGGTGATATTTGATTTCGGAAATAATAGTGTTCTTGTCTCTCCTGGTCAGCTGAAGGCTTCCCTAATTTGTAGGAGTCATGTTTCAATGTAGCTACATTTAAAGGCAATTCCTATCTGTTTGTTTTTCAGCCAGGACTTTCCTTACCCTAAATAGTTCTTTTATTCCCCAATGCCCAAATACAATGAGCAATGATCATAGATTGCCGTTCCCTGAACATATTCCAATTTCAATACGTCTTTCTCAGAATCTGAACTGTATATAGTGTTCAAGATAAGAGGACACTATTATTTTCATTTTTCATTTTTTGACAGCTTGGAGACTGGCAGTTATTGAGGTGGGGGGGGCAGGGATGTTACTGCAGAAATACAACATCTGACCTTCAATGTCAGGGTTGGAGTATTGGCATGGCACTTTGGAAAGCTTCCCTTATTTCTACTTATTATTTTTAAGATGTAAAATCCATAAAAAATAGCTACAGTAAACCACATATGCCAAATTTAAGTCAAGCCTGGAGACGAATCAAACATCTATTCATTAGATTTTTTCTATTAGCTCTTTGCCACTCAGCTCTTTTTCTGACAGCCTAAAACTTGGTTAAAGGAAGCACTAAATGCAAGTAAAATTATTTCCACCCTCATTATTTTAAAGTAATAATAGAAAATTAATTGAATTAATGGGATACAGCAGTTATGAGGTTAGTTGGGAAAAAAAGAAAAACAACAAAAAAACCCACCCAGCTTTCTAGCTCCCTCTTTAGGAGAGAAAGGGAAAGCTGGAAATGTACCCCATCTGCTACACCTGCTTTCATTTTAAGCTCTCTGGCTCCTCTGCAAGGAAAACAAGTGAAGAGATGTCTTCCTGATGCCAGGTGTAATTTCACAGAATCATAAAATTGTTAAGGTTGGAAAAGACCTTAACTTAATACTACCAAGTCCACCACTAAACCATGTCCAGAAGCACCACCTCTACATGTCTTTTAAATACCTCCAGGGATGGTGACTCCACCAGTGCCTTGAGCAGCCTGTTGCAATGCTTGATAACACTTTCTGTGAAGACATTTTTCCTAATATCCAACCTAAACCTCTCCTGGTGCAACTTGAGGCCATTTGCTCTCATTCTGTCACTTGTTACTTGGGAGAAGAGACTGACCCCCACCTCGCTACAACCTCCTCTCAGGTAGTTGTAGAGAGTGATAAGGTCTCTCCTAAGCCTCCTTTTCTCCAGGCTAAACCCCAGTTCCCTCAGTTGATCCTTTTAAGACTTGTTCTCTAGATCCTTCACCAGCTTTGCTGCTCTTTGTATGCTCTCCAACTCCTCAATGTCTTTCCTGTAGTGAGGGGCCCAAAACTGAACACAGTATGTGAGGTGCAGCCTTACCAGTGCCGAGTACAAGGGGACAATCACTTCCCTAGTCTTTCTGGCCACCTTTATTTGCTTCTGCAAGATTTTATAAACCTTTGGGTGAGATTTTTCTCATATATACCCTCATAACGAGTGTATCTAAGGAAAAGAGAACACACATTAAAAGTTGCAATTAAGCTGCACTGCTAAAGACAAGTACACAGGCAAATTAATCTAGAAATGTGTGAGAAAGCTTTGAAGGAACTTCTTCAAAGCCATCAATCAGTGTTCTGCCAGTGCAGAGCTTGGGTGTGCAGAGAGGACTGAGCACAGCGCCCAGGACAGTTGTCCTCCCCTGCCACCCTGAGCACCCTCTGAAAAGCCTGGGGCATGGAGACAGGGTAGAGCAGCCTGATATCTCCCAGATCCAGGAACTCATCAGAAAGACTTTCTTTACCTTTTCTGCCTGGAGTCTTTTTTCCAGGAGATGGTGACATTGCAAACTCAGATCTCAGGAGCAGGGAGACATGCCCTCAGCTATGCCGAAAGGCTTGGCTGGCCATCAGGCAAGCCTGTTCACAGGCCACCAACAGCAGAATTTCTCAGCAAGCTTTTCCCTGGTGGAAAAAAAGCCTCATCTTTGCCAGTGTGACAGCTAGGTCATGGGAGCAGACTCTACTTAATTTAAGATGCTCCTTGTTTTTGCTACCAGAATGATATAGCCTTACATCAAACATCTGAATGATGGAAAGCAACTAATAAATTTCTACCTCAAATAGCTATGAAATGTCAGTGAAATCTACTTAGGGGCAAAACTGACCAGCAGGCAGTTTAGTGAAAGACAAGAGGCAGCTGAGCAGTCTTGGTCCAGGATTATAATCAGGTGCTGCAGTTATGTGAATGCAAGGGAAAGTGTTTGCTGATGGCAGGCAGGCATGGGGAGGTAGCAAGGACTATTTAAGCAGACTACACAACAGCCCCTCTGAAATTGCAGCTGCTGGTAGGTTTTGTTCCACCACACTGGGGAAAGGGCCTTAAGATTTAATATGGTGATTGTGAGGTCTTAATCTGAGGAAATTATTTTTAGAAGCTCTCTGTGGTGCGAGTGTGTAACTAGAAACTCGCACTGCAGGTTTCAAATGGATAACACCCTTATTTTCCTTAAAAACCCCCAACATTTGTGCAAAAATGTGGGGATTAAAAATAATTTCCTTCTGCAACTTTCCCTTGTTGCTACTTTGTGTATTGTCAAATGCTTTCACTTCTGTTAAAACAGCAGCGGAGGAATAAGCAAGAAGCAGCTGGAGACACAAAGGCAGGGGCTTTGCTTTCCATAGCAATTCTGCTGGGTTGGGACTTCTTATTTCTTCTTTACTGTAAATTGAAACCCACTGTGAAAAGGGTACCCTCTGTTTTTCCTTGTGTGTCCTTTCTTTGTAGAAGTACTTGGGTGCAGAAAGAATAAACTCTTAACATGAAATGGGGTGCCTGCTTCCTGTGGTTACACATTTCTCTTTGTTCAGAAGCCCAGCAAAGTCATTTATACCTCGGTGGCTGCACCAGGTCATGTATGACTGAGGTGTTTCCTTGAAAACTGCCTTAGTTCAGCTTACTCATCATCTGTTTCACTGAAAACGCGTTCCTGCCTCATCATCATAATAAAATTACTCACCATAAATTCAAAGGCTTTGGACAAAAGCTACCCACAGGTTAGCAGCTGCAGAACTCATCTTTGCAGAAAAACAGTAGTTTACTGCAAAAGGTAAATACCCTGATAGTAGCTGTAGTTGTCAACATCTTTATCATTATTGTTGTTATTTTTAAGTGACTGTACCTGAATTCTCCTGCTTTGCTTTTAATAGGGGCAGGATGTGTCCTGTAGGCAGCACAGCTTTTTAACCTCTTGTGCAACCTTTTATCTGTAGGCAGAGGGAAGCATCTCATTCACTCATTACTGCGCCAGAGAATGAAAAACTATACAAAGCCAACTGAAATTAATGGCTATTTTCCCTACTGACTTCAGTGGGCCTTCTGAGTGGGTATGTGAGGTGTGTGAGAATCAGATTGCAGGCAATGGTGCCACAACAAAAAGGCTCTCTGGACATTCGTGATTGTGTGGGGAAATACTTTTGGGCTGATCCTGTTTTGGTGTGGCCCCGCAGTCTCGTGCATACAGTACTGGCACTCCTAAGAACAGGCCACAGGCTTTGCACTGAGCTTACAAAGCCTCAGGACTTGCTTTGTCTGAGCTTGTCTTGACCTGCCTGAAGCTTCATTTTCACTTGCTTTATTTGTAACAGCAATTTTTTCTAATCAGGCAGTAACATACTCAACAATTTTTTTGGCCTCAGTTTTCAATGGCAATTGCTCTTTCCAAGCTTTTCGAGCCCCTGAATGTCAAGGCAGGCATGGGAGCAATGAAGACCCACCCATCATAAGAGAAGATCAGGTTTGAGACCATCTGAGAAATCTGAACATACACAAGTCCATGGGACCTAATTAGATGTGTCCCAGGGTCCTGAGCAAACTGGCAGATGTAGTTGCCAAGCCACTCTTCACCATATTTGAAAAGTCATGACAGTCAGGTGAAGTCCCCAGTAACTGGAAAAAGCGAAACATCACACCCATTTTTTAAAAGGATAAATAGGAGGACTCCGGGAACTACCAACCAGTCAGTCTCATCTCTGTGCCCAGTAAGAGCATGGAAGGAAATCTTCCTGAAAGATATGTCAAGGCATATGGGTGACAGGGAGGTGATTCAAGACAGCCAACATGGCTTCACCAACAGCAAATCATGCCTGGCTATAGTGAAAGCCTTCTACATTAGAGTGATTGCATCAGTGGACAAGGAAAGATGGCTGATGTCACCTACCTGGACTTCTGTAAAGCCTTTGACATGGTCCCACACAAAATTCTTGCCACTGAACTGGAGAAATATGGGTCTGGGGGATGGACTATTCAATCGATAAGGAATTGTGTGCATGGTTGCATCCAAAGAGTTGAAGTCAATGGCTCAATATCCAAATGGAGACCAATAACAAGTGGTGTTCCTCAGGGGTCTGTATTGGGACTGCTACTGTTCTGTATCTTTATTAATGACATAAGACAGTGGAATTGAGTGTACCCTCAGCAAATTTGCAGTTGACACCAAACTGAGTGGCAGAGTTGATGTACTAGAGGGAAAGGTTTTCATCCAGAGGCACCTGGACAAGCTTGAGGTGGGGGGCCCATTTGAACCTCACGAAATTCAACATGGCCAAATGCAAGAGCCTGCATCTGCACGAGGGTATCAGTACAGAATGTGGGAAGAATGCATTGAGAACAGCCCTGTGGAGAAGGGCTAGGGGATACTGGTGGATAAGAAATTAGGTATGAGCTTGCAATATGTGCTTGCAACCCAGAAAACCAATTGCATCTTGGGCTGCATAAGAAAAAAGCATGGCCAGCAGGTCGAGGGAGGTGATTCTGTCCCTCTACTCTGCTCTCATGAAATCCCCCCTGGAGTACTGTGTCCAGCTCTGGAGCTCCTACCACAAATAAGACATGGACCTGCTGGAGTGCATTGAGCAGAGGGCCATGAAAATGGTCAGAAGCACTGGAACACCTCTCCTATGAAGAAAGGCTGAGAGAGCTGGGAGAAAAGAAGGGTCCAGGGAGGCCTTGTTACATTTCAATATGTAAAGGGGGGTTGTAAGAAAGACAGAAAAAGACTTTTTCTGAGGGCCTGTAGTAGACAAGGGGTAACTAAAAGAGTGTAGATTTAGATTGGATATAAGGAAGAAATTTTTTTGAGGGCGGTGAGGCACTGGAACAGGTTGCCCAGAGAAGTTGTGGATGCCCCATCCCTGGCAGGGATGCCCCATCCCTGACTTAGTGAAAGACATCCCTGCCCATGGTAGGAGTTTTGGGCTTGATGATCTTTAAATGTCCCTCCAAACCATTCTATGATGCTATGGTTCTATGTCTTAAATTTGTTTTAATTTGCTTATCTTCAGCTGATACAATCATCGTGTTATACAGACACTAGTTACACACAGTTATTCTGTGTAGAATGGGGTGTTTGTGACTAACACAATTATGTCATGTGGAGAAACACAAGCCTAGTATGACAGTGGAGGTGTGGGGAAGTGGGGACACAGGATGAGGTGCTGAGGAGTTCAGCACTGGGCAATAACACTTGGCACTGGAGACCCCATGATTGTAAACAACTTGCCAATGGTCAGCAAAAGAAAGGCAGACCTGGAGCTGGGCAAAACTGTCATTAGGGATAACCAAGACAGCAAGACAAAAACAAAAAGTATCTGACACATGTAAAACACACATAAAATCAGATTTAATATGGACTTACAGACTCGTGAAGAAAGAGCAACATGTAGAATATGAAAATGACTCCAAGTGGATCCCAAAGTGAGGAAGAAGAACCCATCAACACCAGCACTGTATTTCTCCCTGCAACAGAGTTGGGCTGTGGATGACCTACCTAGACCCCTAGACTGAAGCCATCAACATTAGGACATCAAGGGGCAGTGGAAGGCTGAGCACAACACCAGAGAAAGGGGTAACAGCCAGGACGTGTGTACAGGAAATTTTAAGTGTATAGTTTTATTGGAACTTTTCCTCTGTAACATAATTAGTCTCTTCATTTACTTTTGCTCTCTTTTCCCATAATAATTAGATTTGTGCTAATACTGATACCTTGACTATGCTGTTAAGATTTCAATTACACTAACAATAAATCCTCATCTTTACACATAAAATGAATTTCCTGTATGCCCATATCAAGTTTTTAAGGGTGACAGGACTACTGCTGCAGCCCGGCTATGGGCATAAGGTTGCTAAGGGAGTACTGCTGGTGAAGCCCGCACTAATTCCTTGCTATTTTGGCTCAGAAGAACCTCTAGTTAAGACCTAACCTAGAAGTAACATGATGTAATGCACTAATACTTCCCACTACAAATGATGCATAATGAGAAATATTTCCTAAATGCTTCCATTTGGCATAGGAGTCCTTAAATCCTTTGAAAATGGTGGACTGCTGTGTGGGTAACATATAGCCTGGCCCATGGAAAATGAGTTTGGATTAGGAAGGAGATAAACGTTGACCCTTCTCAGTGTTTACTGGTAAAACTAGTGGGAGTCTAGTCTGACAGTAAATAGTGTTTAAGTAGTGACTTCAATACGGTAAGAGGCTGACACCTGTTTTGGCACTAAGTATGTGTGATCTTGGAAGAAAGTTAGTGGTTGCACACAGAAGCCACTTTTCAGTGCAGACCACCTTTCTGATAGACTTCAGATTTTTAAGTGAACTCCTAAGCACAACCCTGGTTATCTTTAAGGTGAAGATACCAAAACCATTGAAAACTCAACTTTGAGCAAGTGGCGGATGTGCTTTCCCATCTCTGGAACATATGACTCATATCATTATTACCTGCTTCTGAATGAGAGGAAAAGGAGATTGTTTGGTTGCTATTTTTTGCTTTTTCATCAAAACCCCCTGCTGAGGTGTGGGTCTGTCTGTGCAGCTCTCCCTCCCACTGCTTCCCTGGGGCAAGGCTAGGGACAGTGGTGCCCATGGACCCACATCATGCTCAATGCAAACACAAGGTCCCAGGAAGGAGGGAGGGAACCAGGGGACTGACAGCAGCCTCCCTGATGATCCCCAGGCAGTGAGATGGTTGTGCTGGACGGGTAATCATCCTCTCACCCCCTGATCTCAGCATGGCTGGCTCTGGCCCAGCTCCTTCTCCTGGCCCAGGGCAATGACTGTGCCAGGAACAGCCATCAGAGTCTACCTCCGTCCCCTTGGTACAACGCACCCTGCAGGGACAGAACCCAGCACTACTTTCAGTCTTCTTTGCTGCTGCATCACTGAGTGCATCTCACACGTACAAAACAGCAAACTAATAAATCCTCACAACTGCTCTGCAGTGTAGACAAAAGGTGGGTTTTCCCTGCATTTTTCACATTGGAATCTGAGACCAAGAGATACTATGATAATTTTGGCTCCCAGTTTGCAGTGAACTTACTTTATGGATTACGAAGTTCTATACAGTAGCTCTTTATATGTTTGAAGCCCTCTCTCCTGGAGTGTAACTGTAAATCTGTGCCAATGAGGATGAGTTGTGCTTCTGCAGATTGCATCACCAACATTGAGGACAGCACATATTAAAAGGAGAAACACAGCTAGTGACCAGCTGTGAAAAACTTGGTTTAAAGTGACATGTCTAAAATCACACAGGAACCTCTTCAGCAGAGATGCAGAGGGACAAAACCGTTTGCACTGTCATGCCTCTTACTTGCTGAATGCAAAACTCTTTTAGTCTTTTTTTTTTTTTCTCTAAGCTCACAAGTCCCCCAGCAACCTTCCAGTTTCTGCACTGAGATGGTGCTCCTGTGTCTAAACATCTCCTTTCCTACACAATCCCAATTAACCTCCAATAGGTCCCTTTGTGCAGTCAAAGAGGAAAGCCATACACATGCCTACCCCGGGCATATGCTAACCTTTGATTTTACAGTGTTAAACATGTACTTTTAACTAGGTAGCTTAAAAAGAGTGATGTCTTTTTCTAGCATTGTTTATTAAAAAGGAAGCTGAGCCCTCTCCTCTCCCCATTCATGACTTCCATCAATGGGAGGCAGGGGACCACATTGGCCTGGCAAATTTAGCATTTGTCTTCTAACTGGATAGGTTGTGATGGGTTTGAAGGTCCAGCTCCAGTCTTCAGCGGCAGTAAACACACAGGTGATGGTCACAAAGGGGGTTGTAATTCTCATTTGGTCCAAGGCCAGTCCTTTGCTGGCAGAGCTAATGGAGTAACTGAGGGTGTTAGTGCACTGCCATCCTCTGTGTGAAGCAAGGTTAGAGGAGACAGAGCATGCATTTTTCAGCAGGTTTAGAGAGGTACTTTGTGGGGGGATGTGTGGTCTTATAGACGCAGGCTGCTCTGCATGATCCTCCCAAGCTTTGTCCCAGGATTAGGAGTGTCACCTCCTTGTCCTTCCTGATGTCCCTCGTACATGGCTTTTTTACCTGTGCTCATTTTCAGTCAGCCCATTTTCAGTCATCTTACTTGGGCTGTCCCAGATGTCACTGTCTCAATCTCAATCTGTCCTCTCCCACAATATCTCAGTCTCCTGCTCTACTTGTCCAGCTGGTTTCAGTTCTCCTCTTGTATGTCCCTTTCTCTTTACCAGTTCCTATTCCTCACAATTTGATTCCTGTTTTCCATCTCCAGTCAGCCTTTCTTCACCAAACCTTAGTGTCTTCCCATCTTTCCACAGAATTGGCCACCTCAGCTCATGGAAAAATTCATTTTGGCTGTGAAAAGCTGAGTTTTCAGAAACAGAGTTCATTTTGAATAAGAACAGAAAGCCAAGCACATAACAATCCTGACCAAATACAAGAACAGGTTTCAAAGATGCCCGTACCCCTGTCCCCCCTCCTCCCAAAAATACAACCCTGGTTGGCTGGAGCAGAGCTGGTGACAAGGATCTTCTTGCCACATTAGAAGAGTCTACTCAATTTTATCAGTGGTGAGAAACAAGAAAACTACAAAGAGAGAAATGAGTTTTAGTCATCATTTACCATGAGTTTTGGAGTCTCCAGCAACATGTAAATCTGAGGAGTGGTTCAGCAGGAACAGGAGCAGCCTCCAGCTCAGGGCACTTGGAAGTGGAGCTGATTGCATTCTCTAAGACTTGGGGGCAGAGCAACCTACAGGGTTCCTCACTCAATGGCAAAGAATGAGGGAACAGCATGAGAGTGGGGGGTGCCAGTGAAGTTGGCAGATTTCTAGTGGACATCTCACAGACCTTGTTGGAATCTCCTGTGAGAGATTCCCCTACAAATTTGTGGAAGCTGAATAGTTTCTGCAAAGCTTTTTAACTTGAAAATTTAAAACTTTTTTCCCAAAACTGCCTGTCTCACCAGTCTATTTCCCATGAACTCAGAGTATCAGCTTGTCTTGAGCTTTGTTCTAGCTTGGAGGAGATGGAAACAACTGTTACAAGGAACATCCTGCTACTGTCTTTTGAGCCGTAACCAGGAGAAACCTGCTTAGCTGCTCTGTGAGGATGGCACATCTCCAGTCCCACCATCTGCAAGAGCTCTGAGAAGGTCCATGTACGGCTTGCTCAGAGCTGGAAGGACTAAGAGGTTGCAGAGTGCTCAGTGGGGAGAAAGTCCCATCAGATCTTCTGTCTACTAAAATGGAATTTTCCTAAAGTGAAGGAAACTGCACCATGGATTCTTGAAGTGTTTATATCAAAGCTATGTTTGGTCCAGCTCTCAAAGTAGCAGGACAAAGGAGTCCTGACACGAAGTGCACCCCCTACTAGGTTTCATCTGGCAGAGAAGCTTAAAAGCTATCAGAAAGATCAGCAGGTTCCATTAACACTGGCAGAACAATACATTTTCTGACCCTAGCATTTTGTTGGAAGTGATTAAATAGTTTTTGGTAAAATAAAAAAAAATAAATAAAATTACCCTGGATTGGACTCCTAGCATGGAAAAGCTGAACAGTTTAAGTCTAACAGGGTTATAAACCATTAAAAAAGTCTTCCATTGGGAAGACTCCAGCAATGGAAACATTAGGTAGTACGACCTGCTCTGCCTTAAGTGTAGCACCTTGGTCGCACATGTGATTCTGCATTTCTAAATGGAAAAATGTAAAAAGAGATTAATAATATTCCTTTACTTGGAACTGGATCTTTATGGCAACCAACCTATTTGACATCAAACTGACTTTTTTGTTTACTTAAAAAGTAATAGTCCAGAAACTGCCAACATTACGTTTGTATATATGGTAAAGAAAAGAAATACAAGCCACCTAGCAATAGCTGTTTTCTGGTCTTTGAAGAAATTAAGATTTCTAACCTTTACTTAGGTTCTGCTTGATATGCAGTTTCTTAAAGCCGGGGATTTTTGAGCAGGTTACTATGAGTATGTCTGTGTACGTGAGACAAAGACAAAAACTTTGATATAAAAGGTGTGAAATGCATTTAAAAATTTTAAATAATATACACTGGGTTTAAAACTACTGGGTTGAAGTTAAGCTTTGTTACCTGGTAGACACATGCTTTGCTTTAATCCTTCTGAAGTATAGATCCCAGAGGTTTGGTAGTACTTAGAAAGCAAAGGATTACTTACATAGGAAATATTAGATTCCGAGATGATTAACATCGCAAACTATATCACGCTATTTCCCAACACTCATTTTCATTTTCCATTTTGCGTGTATGGTTTGTCCCTGTGCTGTCATTTTCAGTATGTTCATTTTTTACGATTTTTTTTTCCTGGCAGTTTGATAGCAAAATACAAAACTTTTGTAAGTGCTAGACATTTTTTGCATCTATATACTCCATAAATCTTCAAAACCACCATTGTATGCTTCAGACAGAGCGCTGAAAAAATATTTCTCTTTCACAAATAAGAAATAAATCGTTAATATCATAACTGCTCAAGCAACTTGCATTGCATCCAGTGTCTTAAATGAAGCTTTTCTTTATTGTTTGTTCAAGCAGTTACAAGCAATATATAATCCATGATTATCCCAGTCAGAAAATGAGTATGGCCCATACCTCCCTGTGCTGGGATGGCTTGTACCACTGTCTAATCCAGTTTCATACAAGGACCAGGAAACTTTGCTACTCCAGAGAGACACGCAAAGCTCTTTTTTCTGGGGCAAACTGGAGACGTGACAAGCCAAAACTACCTGTCGCATCACTGATCTGAAAAACAGGCTGCAGCGTGCTAATGAGGGCCGTTCCCAGCCGCTTCCTCCATGCATGGAGGAGGAGTGTTCCTGCATGGTTTGGTCGCTGAGTTGGGGATACTGGAGCTGTTGGGCAGGAACCAGCACCACACTCAGCCTGCACAACCTCCAATTACAGGGGTTGCATCCGGAGGCAGAGTTCGCCTGAGAAGGAAAGAGATTGAAAGCCTGGATCACATCTGTGAGACTCAGTTTGCTTAGTAAAAAAGACAGAATCTGTCTCATTTAGAGAAAAGCATCTAAGTGTAATCTGCCTAAATATCTTAAACACTTCACTTGTCTCTTCTCCTATTGGCTATGTCCAGTCTCATGCAACAGGAAGGGAACAGGCATTTTTCTTCCACACCTACACGTGCCCTGAGCTTGGGATGAACTGAGGTCACTTATATTTCTTCATTGCCCTTCATGATTACAGATTATAGGACTCAGTGATTATCTGATAAGAAAAAAGTATTACTTCTCCCTCTCACTGCTGCGTTCCAAGGAAATCAGAATCACCATGGTGTCATACCAATACAGTTGTGAAAGCCCCAAGATAAAACAGAGGCAAAACACTTCCTGGAACAGTCTCCTTCCTAAAATAATATCTGTGTTAGTGTAAGATATGGTATCAGGCAGCTATTTCGTATGCTGCTGTTAGTCATATATTAATAGCACGCTGACCACTAAACTCCAATATCTGTTCCTGCAGCTGCTGCTTTCCTCCAAAAACTTAGCTTCCTTGAAGAAATATTTTGAAGATGGTTCCAAGTTAAGCAGCTGGTATGTAGATAAAAAGAGTCAGCATCCTTTGCCCAGAAAAAAGGCCTGACCTCTAGGTACTGTAGCATTTTTACCATTCTACCATGCATGGCAGTGCTATTTATCATATTCATGTATTATGCAATAAAATTAGCAATGCCTACATTACAAGAATGACCCCACAACACACTATCATAAGACTTTTTGGTTTATAGTCTTTCAGATCTTGCCAGATTTTACTTTCTGATCCAGATGTTTTTATTAGAGACACCAGCCCCAGACTGAATTGCTTTGCTTTTATTACTTTGTCTTAGGAATGGAGATTTCAGCAACATGTTTTTTGGACATGTTGTTTTACCTCTGTTAGAAAATCTTTAACAATCTCAGTGGAAAACACAAACATGTCTATAGTTTGTAGCTTGGATTAAACCTTTAACTGAAGAGCTGCTCCTCTGCCTGGTGAGCTCACTAGTCCTAGCTGGCATTTGGTCTCCAAAGGTGGCTGGACTAGCACACAGGGCCATATGCCCCTCTGACCTGCTGCAGATGCTGGTTTCCTGCATTTGAAGTGGTCCCATACTGTCAGAGAGTGGCTGTGAAGCCTGTGAACAAGACGTTTGCCTTATGTCCCATGCAAAGGGTAGCAGTCCGTGACTGCCCTGGGGTGAAATCTCTTTTAATTTCATTTTAAAGTAGGCTTAATATCATCTTTTTTTCTGATGGGGAAGTAGAAGCCCACAAAGAAGTTAGGAACAGGTTTTTTTAGAGCAGGACTCAAGTAGCATGCCGTACAAATGGCTTAAGGCTATATTAAGCACCAAAGAGACTCATCTGATAAGCACCATGACTCCAGCAGCGTAAATGGGGCATATGGTACACAATCAGTATGATCGTTAACTACACCACATTGACTATCCAGCAAGATTAGCTTGCCCAGGCAACTTTAATTCTGCCTTTTCCTATGTTTTTAATGTTTGGCCTTCCAACTTAGCTAATACTCTTTTAAAAGGATTTCCTTGTGCATCATTAAAGTGCAAATTCTCCATCAGCATGACCCGATGAGCATTCCCTAGCAAGAGTTAGAACCATAGATAGTTAGAATCACTGAATCATAGAACAGTTTGGGTTGGAAGGGACTTTTAAAGATCAACCCCCCTGCCATGGGCAAGGACATCCTTCGCTAGATCAGGTTGCTCAAAACCCCATCCAATCTGACCTTGAACACTTCTGGAGATGGAGCATTCACAGCTTCTCTGGGCAACCTGCTCCAGAGCCTCACCACCCCTAATGTAAAAAATTTCTTCCTTATATCCAATCTAAATCTACCCTCTTCCAGGTTAAACTGTTACCCCTTGTCCTTTCACAACCGGCCCTGGTTAAAAAATCTTTCTCTGTCTTTCTTATAAGCTCCCTTTATATATTGATGTCGTGGTTTGGGCTGGGCTGGCCACTAAAAGAAATGACACACGCTCTCCCCAAGCTCTCCCTTCAGGGAGAGCAGGATAAGAGAGGAAGAGACTTATGAGTTGAAAAGAACCTAGACGACTTTAATGGAATACTTTTAATAAAAAGAAAATACAATAATATATATGAAAAAAGAAAACAATGAAATATATACTATATATACAAGACCGATATTGAGCTTCCAGGTTAATGATCACATCACTGACAGGCACTGGGAAAGTCCCAGGCTGGACTCAGCGATGGACGGGAGTTGAACTCAGGAACTGGACTCAGGAACACACGGATTGGGAGAGTCCTACTTGGATGCTGGCCATTGAAGAAAGAAGGCTGTCCCTTTTATCCCTCAGCTTTTATACTGAGCATGAGGCAGATGGGATGGAATACCCTGCTGGTCAGTTTTGGGTCACCTGTCCTGCCTGCTCCTCCCTGCAGGTGTGATCCCTCTATGCTCTTCTGCTCCCAACCCTCCAATGGGGCAAATAACAAAGTGAGCTGACCTTGGTTGTTATAACAACAAGTATGAGCAGGAGCCTCTCTGCATACTATTGCTTGGTATTAATTATAAACATTATAAACTTATTAGAAGTCGACACTGTCTGAAAAAGATGCCATTAATTTCAGAGAGTTCACTTAGTTAGAAGAGACATAATTGTAAAGTAAAATGACTGAATAGAAAATTGGTTCTATTTTACCTCAAATCAGGACAATTGAAAGGCTGCAATAAGGTCTTCCCGGAGCCTTCTCTTCTGCAAGCTGAAAAACCCTGACTCCCCCAATCTGTCTTCATAGAAGAGATATTCCTCCTGCTCCTCTTTGTGGCCCTTCTCTGGACCCACTCCAACAGGTCCATGTCTTTCCTGTGCTGCGGGCTCCAGAGCTGGACACAGTACTCCAGGTGGGGTTTCATCAGGGCAGGTAGAGGGGCAGAATCACCTCCCTTGATCTGCCAGCCATGCTTTTTCTTATGCAGCGCAGGATGCGATTGGCTTTCTGGGCTGCAAGCACATATTGTTGGCTCATACCCAATTTTTTATCCACCAATATCCCAAAGCCCTGCTCCACAGGTCTGTTCTCAATCCATTCTTCCCCCAGTCTGTACAGATACCCCAACCCAGTTGCAGGCCCTTGTACTTGGCCTTGTTGAACTTCTCGAGGTTCACATGCCCCCCCCTGCCAATCTTGTCAAGGTTCCCCTGGATGGCATATATTCTATGCTTTCAATATTAAGAAGGGATAAAGCAATTTTTAGCTTGCAAACATCTTGGCACCTGATCTCAGATTAAAAAACTTCCTATTACAATTCACTGTTCAAATTTCTTCAGAACCATTCTTTTTCATCATTTCCACAACAGATGCATTTGGGCATATGTTTGGGAGAAGTAAGTTCAGCAGATCAGTGCACGTGTCTGCTGTGATCTAGTGATGATGGTCAGTTGCTGTCTTTTAGACTGTGATTCCCATGAAATGGAAAAGAAATGCAAGGTGTATTACATTTAGAGAGGAAAGACTCTTCCTTTGTGATGTTTGCATCATCAACTTCATTGCTATTTGACAGACTAACCAGGATTTTTGAATATTAATTTGTGATGCCATTTCTATTTCCTCCCTTCATTCTTTTGCATATATAAATAATAACAACAAAACCAAGAAAAGAACCTAAATCTCTATGAAAAATAAAGGGACTGATACTGCCCTATATGACAAAAAGCAAGTCAGTCATTTCAATGGAAATAGGGATGAAGTCAAAATGAAAACTCTTTGAGGCTTAATGATACAGTTTTTTCTTTTAAGACATCAGAAGAAGAGTCATGATCTGTCATATTAAAACGGAGTAAGACTTACTAAGCCATAAAGATGCACAGCATAACCTGTTTTACTCCTTCTTGAAAATAAATACAGGATTTTCAGGTCTTCCTAAGGGGTAGGACTGAGTCAACCTTAGATCACATTTTAATGAATGAAAACCCGAGTCTTTTTCAGATGGATGTTGAAGAAAACTGTTTGAACCAGGTGTACAGATATGGCAACGATGTGAATCAGTATTGAGACATTGCACTCAAGGGTCTTCTCTCTTTGCCCCTTTCAGCGCAAGCTTCCTCCTGTCCCTACCCCTCTGTGTCCCATGGCAGCAGCAGTCCTTTTCAGGATGACCAAATTCAAAGTTTGCTTTCATTGCTGAAAAACCCAGAGCCAGCTGTAGTGAGAGCAGCATCAAGGTATTTATTGCAAGCCAGGAAGCTGTGCCTGCTGGCGAGCTGGAAACACACACACAGATGCACTGGGAATGGAAACAGCAAATAGAGAAGGAACACTTGCATTTTTCATTTTAAAAATTGGAAAGTTTTCCATCTGTTGAAAACACAGTTACTATATTTTGCCCAACCCAGTTTACCAGACAGACCATGACAAGTGGTGCACAGACCCCGTACTAGATGGAGAACATCCTATCTTGCTAAGTAGACTTTGGGAAGCAAGTCTTCCAGTCCCAAAAGTAGTGAAGTAGCACAATCACTTGACCAAACATAGAACATTATAGGAGAAAGGAGGACTGATTTTTCTTTAGTTTGAAAAATGTCCTTATTTGTTGTAGACTAATAAAGACATTGATAAATCTTTATAGTTTATATACAGATTATATAGATTATGTAGATTATATAGATTATATTAGTTTATGTCCTTGAAGGAAAAAATTAGATTACTGCTTTTCATAGCGCTAATGGTAACTGAGTATGATGATGACAACTTAAAAAGACTAAAGAGAAGGTTTGTGAACTGTTGCAAAATTAGCAACTTGAAAAATAATTTGAGAATGTAGAGACTCACCGATTCACACTTTCCTATTCATACTGCATTTCGTTGAAAACAGAAAATGAAATCAATCTCACTTGGTACATCTGACATACTCTAGCATACCTTTGTTTCAGTGTAATTATCTAATATCTGTGGTTACAGCTATAATTTGTAATTTACCTCCTACTATCTTTTTATTAGTAACTTGTGGCTTTCTTGGTGTGTCTGTGTTGATTGGAACCTACAAAGCTGTCTCTTCTATGAATCTACGAAATCACTGTGCTCCACAGCATTGTTGCTTGTGAATGCTCATTATGGACAGTAAAAGAGAAAGCTCTGATAAAAGAACAGCTCAGAGTTCATCGTTATCTGTAGATCTCTCTGCTGGTTTCCTGCCATCCAAACAGACCTCGCTGGTAGGGGCAATTCTTCAGGATAGCTATGGCCTAAATCAGGCTCTTTCTCTTTCTGAAATCCTTTTTTCTCATGTAATGCACATTTTCTGACTTTCATCACAAGGGAAGGAGAGCTCTTACAAGCAGGAGTCTCCACTACACAACTTGGTCTTCCTCTGCACATCTCCCTTCCTATGCTCTACTTGATCTGAAGTCCTGTGTGTAGGAAAATTAAAATGGTCTGGTATCTAATTAAAGATTATCATGGTTACCTTGAATACTGTGTTCAGTTTTGGGTCCCTCACTACAAGAAGTTCCTCACCAGGAAGCTGGTGAGGGGTCTAGAGAACAAGTCTTATGAGGAACAGCCGAGGGAACTGGGGTTGTTCAGCCTGGAGAAAAGGAGGCTGAGGGGAGACCTTATCGCTCTCTACAACTACCTGAGAGGGGGTTGTATCAAGGTGGGGGCTGGTCTCTTCTCCCAAGTAACAGGTGATAGGATGAGAAGAAATGGCCTCAAGTTGCGCCAGGGGAGATATAGATTGGATATTAGGAAAACTTTCATCACCAAAAGGATTGTCAAACATTGTAACAGGCTGCCCAGGGAAGTGGTTGAGTCACCATCCCTGGAGGTATTTAAAAGACGTGTAGCTGTAATGCTGACCGACATGGTTTAGTGGTAACTTGGCAGAGTTAGGTTAATGGTTGGATTTGATGATATTAAGAGTCTTTTCCAACCTAAATGATTCTATGATCCTATTCTGTGATGTATAGACAGAAGAAAGACAAATGACAGCAGAGGACCACAAAGATGATTAGGGCCCTGGAGCTTCTCTCTTACGAGGAAAGGCTGAGGGACTTGGGTCTTTTTAGTCTGGAGAAGAGAAGGCTAAGGGGGGGTCTGATCAATACCTACAAATACTTAAAGGGTGGGTTTCTAGAGGAAGGGGCCAGTCTTTTTTCAGTGGTGGCCAGTGACAGGACAAGAGGAAATGGGTACAAACTTGTACATAAGAAGTTCCATCTAAACATGAGAAGGAACTTCTTCACTTTGAGGGTGTCAGAGCACTGGAACAGGCTGCCCGGAGAGGTGGTGGAGTCTCCATCTCTGGAGATGTTCAAAACCTGCCTGGACACATTCCTGTGCAACATGCGCTAGGTGGACCTGCTTTGGCAGGGGGGTTGGACTAGATGATCTCCACAGGTCCCTTCCAACCACATATCATTCTGTGATTCTGTGACAGCTGTGTAAGTATTCTGAGCTGTAGCATTTTCTATGCTTGGCAACTGGGCTTTAATAAAAAACTAGAATTCTTTTAGTTTGGTAATTGCAATTTCCTAGGATTTTAAGGAAATGACTTTATTTAAAGAAATCCCAAACTCAAGAGTGGCTCCTCTACAGCTCTAAAAACTCTTAAGAGAGGGGCTGAGCAGAGTTACAACCTTTGGATCCTGACACACACCTCTGCCACGTGAGTCAATCCTCATGAAGGCTGACCTGGAAGCACCAATTCCACTTCACAGAAATCTGATGATTGGACTGACCATGGGAAATCTGCTTTCCCTTGGCTTCAGAATGGAAACCAGACTTTTGATCTCCTTCAACCAAACTTCTGGCAATGATTTAACCACCTTATCTTTCCATGAGAGCAATAACAGCATATTGAAATACTTCCAGGGGAAAGAAAATAAGACTGGAAGAGGTAGAGGGGGAATTCAGGTTTAAACTACGTGATGAAGTAATTTATAGTTTTAAGATGTTTCAACTCTGTTGCAACATGGATGAGAAATAACTTTGATGGTTAAAATTACAAATGAGAAAATAAATAAAAATATTACATATAAAATGTAATACCATAACATGGGCTATAAATACTGTTGGCTTTCCAATTTGACATCAATTCATGTGATAGCCTTTATCTGGTGGGGAAATTGGGAAAAAACTGCTGTAGTTCCCCAAGTAAAAGGAGGAAAGCCACCTAGAAGTTGTTTACTGATATCAGAAAGTGCCTGGAAATCAGTGCAGTGCAAATGATGGTCTCTCTATAGCAAGAAGCATGGCTGCACATAACTCCAAATGGTTATTGAACTGATAGGTTTCCTCAAGTCAAACTCCTCCATCCCCTAATAAAACCAGAGACGAGTTGCTTTTTAGAAACTTGAAATATCATACTTTGAATCCTGACTCCTTCCTCTGCCCACAATTTCAACTTGCTTTAATCAGAATATAAATACTTAAAATTATTTGGTCAAAAACTAAAGTTTGGTGGTTTATAGCTTGCTTTAAAACCAGTTTTTCATATTCTTCAAAACTTCACTCTGTCACAGGGTGCATTTGTCACCAAGAACAGTACTGCTAAAACGCTTGATGAGGCAACATATGCAGTCAGTTATCTAAAGCATTGTGGAGTTTATATATACTTTCAAAATAGAAATGCCTTACATAAACCAAAATATTGCCAATTCTGGAGCAGTTTTGTCTCATGAAAAAGTTAATGCCCCCTGACTGAAATACTGTTGAGAGCTGAGATTGCTGCTTAATGAAATGCAGAAGTTAAAGGAAAGTGTGGGAGCAAAGCCATGGGTTTGCTGTTGAGCAAATTTTGTGCACCATTTTTATCTCTAAGAAGTTGCTAAAGTACTTCTATCTATGATATAAAGCATCTTTCAGAGGGGACCTTTTGCTTCAGCAGATGCTCCCCAGTTGAAATCAACTTTCAGCTAAGTAAAATCTTAACATTGATTTACCATCCAGCCATAGAACAAAGTACATAGGGGAGTTTTTAGGCATTGACTCAGATGGATTCTTGGGATTCATTATAATGCATTCTAAGACATGAAAAGATTATTCTGTTAAAGATAATGGAAAAGACTAAGTTATTAATTGATCAAAAACTTCTTGTCATTTCTACCTTGAAAAACAGGACTGAGGACTAGGGACCTCTGACCACATCCTCTCGTGGGAGAGAAATTTCTTCACCAGATGTTATACAGCATGATGGTCTCCAAACCAGTAGCCCTTATAACTCTACCTTGCAGTGAGCTGCCTGAGGGATCTGCGCGATTGCAGATCCATCGCATTTATCCTTGTTTCTCTGAAGGACCTCCCCATCCCACCTAGCATGTGCTGCAGCCCCATGACACAGGAACTGACAATTATGTGTGGTCAGCCCTGAAGTGGTCAGGCAGCTGGACTAGATGATCTTTGTAGGTCCCTTCTAACTGAAATTTCTCTCCTCTCCTCTCCTCTCCTCTCCTCTCCTCTCCTTTCCTCTCCTCAACATTTATCACCCCGCTGCAGAACAGCAGTGCATACATGCAACGGGATGTGCAGGCATGGAGCCTGCCGTGAGTTGGCTTGTCAGAAATGGTCCTGTGCATGCTCCTGCAGGGGAAGTGGAAGACTCACTGTCCCTCTGAAGCTGCAGCACCCCCAGAGGAAGGGCCTCTGAGCTAAACAGATCTGAAGTTTCAAAGAACTAGTTATTACTTACCTGATATTTTGGCAGGCAGAAGTTAATCATCTCTGCAGCCTGCTTGAGCTCACTGAGGGAGGGAGTGAGGGGAAAAGATCTCACAAGAGAGGTATTTGAAGAGAGAAGGGGGAAAAAAGAGGGGGAAAAAGGGTTAAAATTGCTTCTTCCCACCAAAGAGTCAGTCAGGTGGAAAGTGTCCTGGTTAAGCTATTTATTGCATGCAGATGGCCACAGGTTTGGTTTAAGGGTCTTATATTTGCTATGAAAATATATGTTATGAAAAGTCTTATATTTGTTATGAATACAGTGGCAAATGAAAGTGTAATAACACCAGCCAAGATTGTCAAGAGTGAAATCTCATTCCTCTACAGGTGCGGTACCACAAGAAAAATGTGCTGCACCTAGGTAGAAGGGGAGCAAAGGAAAATAGTGAAAAACAAAACCTCTGTGTGGTGACTGACATTATTCAAGCCAAATTCACATGAGAAGGAGCAGCCAAGTTCAGCTTCATAAAAATAGGAGGTGATGAGAAACTGTTTTTCTTCTTGACATAAATTCTCAGGGCAAAGTGGAATATTTCAGGATTTTGCCCTCTGACAATCTCAGAATCAGCTGGAAAGGACTATACCCACACCACATGCTTAAACAGTTTCCACCTTGTCTTTGCCAGAAACTGCCAAAGGACAAAAACCTTACAAAAAAGGCAAACTTCATCTTTGTCAATAAAGTCAAATTAAAAAGCTTGGCAGTTAAACAGTCTTGTCATAGATAAGTGTGTGTGTATACATACACACATACATATGTATACACACACCTGCAGTAAGAACTACATGCACAAACAACACAGCACACTAAGTGTATTCTTAAAAGATATTTAACAAAAAGACAAAATCCCTAGCTCATCTATTTCTCTGTTCCTTAGCAAGGCCAAGTTGACTCCATCATACCCTCACCCTGTCTTTATCCCTGTGGCCACCGGCTCACTTGCACGATGCTGATTTTAGAGCTGGCTTTCATGGTGGCCCTAAAAACTCAGTGGGAGTCCGCTGGGTGGCTGTAACTTGTGAGGGACTGAAGGAAAGCAAGTGTGGTGGGAGCCTGTCTGTTTCTGCAGGAAGCACAGCTGGGCTGGTGGGTGAGGGAGCTGCATTTTGGGAGGCACTGTCACCCAGAGGTTTGGGGAGGAGAAGGAGGTGGTTGTGGGGGCATGGAGGAAGGATGTACCCACGCAGCTATTTGAGTTTTGGCCCTGCAGTGAGGAGTCAGTGGATGACCCCTCTGTTCCCTCATCACAAGGTAAGTTTGAGGTGTTGCACATCCTGGAAGGGCCACAAGAGCTTTAATGGGAACCCTACTTGTTACTTTAAAGCTTGTTCCATTTGAAGAAGAATTAGACATCCAGAAGCTCTGCACAACAAAGCCACAACTGCAAAGTTACCACCTTTGCACCTTTGCAAAGCAATGATCTCTTGCGATTAAGAAATAACATTTCTATTTTGGGCTCCTAAACCATATGAAAGTTTCGAAATAGCATCATAGTTAAATGCACTTAGTAGGGATTAAAAAGAAAAAACAGAACATGCATAGATATAGAAACTAATTCAAGTGCAGACAACCTCATGTTTTAGGTTTGCTAACATACCATAAAAAATGGAGAGGTCATGAAAACAAAGTGGTGCTTCAATGTTGCGGTGAGGTCAAGTTATTACAAATTAGAGTTTATTTAATAAGTCTAAAGACAACTATTCACACCAGATTATTCAGAGGTGTATACTGTTCTAGACCTTCCAAAACCTGCTGATTACAAACACACCTCACTCTCTGTTCTTTCAGTTGAGAGACCCACAGGAAAGTGTCTTATGCATCTCTGATTAGAATTAAGCTTTCAGAAATGAGTGAGCAGTTCCTTTTGATCTAATACCAGTATGTATTTGGTTGCAGTCTTATCTCACTAAGGAGATTCGTATCTTGAAACTGCATTTGGACTTTATCTTAAAAGAGTTTTTTTCCTAAGCTTTATTAGCCTACTGCAGACTTACAGAAAAGCTTCTCATTCCACCCACATTTAAAGTGGGGTTTCAAATTGCATTTGCTATGGTAGATAAGAGATACGAAATTCTTGCTCATAAAGACATGTTTTCTCTTTAGTAGCTATGGAAAGGGAAAATACAACTAGGGCTAAGACGACTTACTGGTTCGATGGAGGGTAGAGAGTTAGTCTATGGCTATAAAATAGTGACCCTAGGGAAGCAACTGACCATATCTTCTAAATTTAAAGGGTCAGAATTAAATGACACATGATGGCATCTAGGGAAAGTGATGAATATCAGGCAGCAAGTGACTATTTTAAATTTTCAGAGAAGGTGTCTGATGTGTTCTTGCCGTTTCTTCTTGCTCTTTTCATGTATGGCCTGACCATGACCAACAAGAAGTAGACCCTATTTCTTTTAGAAACTCTCCCTGACCCTTCAAAGATTTCAGGAGGGATTCTGAAAGAGAGATTATCTGAAGAGGGTCTTATTCTCTGGGGGAACAAATCCCATCCCCACAAAATAAATCTCCTGAGCCGCCCCATCTCATTGAATGTCCTTCAATGAGCTTATACTCAAACTTGGATAAAACTAGACCAGAATCCCATGATGAAGCAAAAGTCCTAGAGCAAATTTAGTTCATAAGAATTATCTCATAAAGTTACATCAGACTAACATGAGAATGATGAGCTAGGCTTGGATGTTTTGGCAATAGCCACATAACAATAAATATTATATACTTTTAAGAGTCCACTATTTTTTAAAAAGATATGTTTAGGAGTTCCTGGTAAACACTGTATTTGATTTCTCAAAAGCACTTAAGATGGCTGTCTTTTCAAGTTTACCATTATGTAAGTCCAAATTAATTCAGTGATTTTAAAATGAATGCCAACCAGGGAGTTCTACTTCTTGTCATGTGGCAGTCTGCCCTATCGATAGCTCACTTCTTCCAGCCTGATCCAGATGTTTTTCCTTGTGCCAGCATTTAGAATTTACATGAGATTCTGGACATAGAATTGCCACTACCTGCTTTCTAATCCTTTGAGAAAAATACACCAGTTTAGCAACTCTGATTTCAAAAATTGGTGCCAAGCCATGGTAGAAATTACTATAAGTCCACAGAGAATATGTCATTTACCATCCAGCCAATCCATTCAGTTGATCAGAATGTGCGTGTTTTGGGAGCATTATTAAATATGAGATTGCTCCAAAAAGAAAAAAAAATTCAGGACTCTGTAGATATGCAGGCAAAACTTGTTGCCATCCCAAGAATAGTGAGTTGTTGAGTTAGAGTCCAGAGGTAAATAGATCCAGGGAGCAGTGACGGTTTAAAAAAATGTACTAGCCTAATATTCACAAAGTTTTCCAGCGCCTGCCTTATCTCTACCAACGCATATGCCTTCCACCCTTTCTACTATTCAGGAATGGAAATCCCTGGAGGGAAAACACATCTGAAAAATAATAATAACCCCGTCAGGCTGTGGACCCAGTTGTTCTTATACTTACCCAGTTAGCTTAATTTATTTTTTTCCAGCTGGACTCCTTGACTGCATATGTGGCCCTGTTTCCTACAACGACTGTAATGAATTGTGTTTGAAACAATGGTCCTATGACTTAGAGAAAGAAATGGAGAAGACGCTACAAAATCTGGCCTTTATCTGGTAATCAGTGCAGAGACAAAAAGAGCTGATCAGCAGTTAGAGTCAACTGGTGTGGCTGTAACAGGTTCAGAAACATCTCAAGGCCCCTTCCATACCCTTCCAGTCCTCAGAGCCAAGACTGACATCTAAGGTGACCACTTAGAGGGAAGTAGCTCATAAAGTGACTCTTTCTTCACTGTCCTTAACAAAGACCACCAAAGCAACCTGTTGCTGCTTACAACTTCTGATCGTTGCCAGCATGGCTCAGACATAGAGTTGTTAGTTAACATCTGACCCACACTGGTAATGACGAGAAGATACTGGTTTTTCTTTAGAGGGTTGTGTCTTGTGATCAGTCACAGATAGATCTCATGGTGGAAGCTATTTGCATTTATTTGGATGTGTTCCTAAAGCACTTTGTTAACTAAAACTGTCAGCTAAAGCTGTACATGAGCATAACTTTAAAGTTGTTTTGTAAAATAAAGATCTAAATAACCACTTTCTTTCATCAGCTACAGTAGACATTTGTGTAAGCATGAAAGGAGAGTTTACCCATGAGGAATAAAACTGCTCAAATGCTGCCTGCTTTAGAGAGAAACTTGCTCTCTTGGTCTAAATGACATATAGATAACACCTTCTGGTTAAACTGTAGCATTAAACCACCTGCATTTTCAGCACTGCTGCCTTTAAGGAAATACAGTACACATGTCTGAGTGGCTTAATCTATGCTGCTACTTTGAGAACAGACCACAAAAAGGATTGTTTTATAGTGGTTTTTTAAAAGCAGTATAACTTCTAAGTAACCAGTTCTCAAATGTTGAACCGCAACCCACAGTTAATTAAACTGGGTCAAGTATAATTTTTTTTAGACAACAAATAACCACACTTCATTGCAGCAAACCATGCCCTGTGCAAGTACAGTATCTCTCTCTTCCATCTGTCTCAGGGTTTTGTCCTCCAACCGATCATGATGGTATCTGAATACCTTTAGAGTGAAATATGTAGCAGCAGCAAACACTTGGACACCCCCATGCATGAAGGTTTGCTGCTTTTTTTAACAACTGTTTTCTGGATGCAAGTTTTAAAATTATCTCAAACCCCTTCCTCTACAGATGTAAAGATGGGTTTCATTCAATTATCTCTGTAAGTTTTCACCAAAAATGTTTCTTTCATAGCTTTCGGGCACTTTGACCTGGACTTCTGTGTTCCATTGTGGACCAGAGCTCTTCCAGTGGCTCCTGAACTCTAATTCTGTTTTTGAGAAAGATGGGGCTTGACCTGATTATCACTTGGAAATTTGGGTTGTATCAAGCAAGGAGGGCACAGAAAAACTGCATTTTGAGTTTCAAGATTGTTTCAGCTCTAGCTAGAATAAATCACAGGAATCCAACTGCAGAGGGCAAATGGCCTGGCTGTCAAGCAGGAAGAAAGATGAAGTTTCATACTGGAATTCAGATAACAGAATTTTTTTCCTACAGATATGACCTTGTAATCTGACACAGGATTTAAACGGGGTCCTAGTCTTCACAGTATTTTAATAAAAATGGTAAAACACTGATGGACAGTTGAAAAGTTACTGGGGACAGTCTTCAAATTGTTTCTACTTTACAACCAATACTTGAATCATGCCCAAATTTACCTCAAGCTCTTCATCTGATGATTGAATTTTCTCTGGACAGCATGACATCACCAATTCTGGGAGTGCTTGCGCAAATTAGGGTACTATGCAAGCACAAGGTGTAAGTGTTCACCTTGCTGATTATTAGTAAACTTAAAAAAAAAAAAAAAAGACAAAATTAAAAACCTCAACATACTCTTTCAATTCAATCTTTATTCCAGTCAACTGCCAGTCAGCAAGGACTGAATGCTTAGTAATACAATTTAAGAGCTTTCCTGGGCAGAACATGAACCTAGAACAATGCTTTTGGACTTACAGTATGTTTCTGGAATTAAAAGAATAAGCGGGTAAATATATATTTATGTTGATTACCCAGGAGATAAAGATCAGTGATTTGAAGAGATGAGTGTATTTCAAAATCCATTGATATTATTCAGATTTCTTCCAATAGTTTTATGTTAGATCTCGTGTAAATGTTAAGTATCTCTCATCTTATTTAAAGAAGAAATCATAGTACCTCTCCACAGAGTAAAGTGATCTAACAAGTATTAGCATTTCCTCTGAGATCTTTGAGGAAAAGCAGCAGCCAAATAAGCTCAATATTACAAATGCAGAAATCTTGAATGTAGAGCAGAGATGTGGAAAGCCTGTCTCCTCCTCCACTCTTCTCTTCGAAAGAACCCCTGCAATAATTAGCAACATAAAAGTCTATGCAGTCATGCAAAGACTATAAAAATAACTTTCTTTCTGCTAATGAACAAATTGCTAGGAGGTAATACTCAACGTGCATGCATAGGAAATGTGGGTTTTTCTAAAACAAACACCTCTTTCATATGGCAATACAGCAAACAGAAGTGTGTGGTCTGAAGACCTTCACCAGTGTTGACATTAGAACTGTTGACACCCAGAGCATAAACAATCTATCAAATCCAGGTATAATACTTGTATTATTTAATCATCAAAGCAATCATCAGTAAAATAATCTTTCCTTCAGTCACATTAACATTGAAAAAGTAGTAGAACCAAATAAATAGATACTTTTTAGTTCCCAAAGTAGGTGGGGATTTGACTTAACCAGTTTTTTTGGTGGCTAGTCTATGCAGTGCTGGTTTTGTCTGCCCAAAGGTATGACTTCCATGGAATGATTTCCTAGCATTCATCCCAAAGTTGGCCACCATAAAGCTGAGACATCTAGCATCACAAGTCACTTTCAGAGATGTTCCTGTGACTTCTAAACAATTTTTTCCCACCACATTGTGTTCATACTTTTCATCATGTCCTTTCTGCTTTACACTCAGATGTCCTCAGGCAAAGGATCATCATCTCAGTGGGGTCAGAATGCTTCTGTGGTTTACAGATATCATCTGGCTGCTCTCCTTGTGAGGGCTAGTTATGCCTCCTTAGAGGAATTCTTCAAATCCCATGGCATCCTTTGGAAACAGAGTCCTCCTCTCTGCAGTCCTGAAGTGTTGCTGACAGTGCATGAGGTTGTGATTCCCCATACATGTGGTGTTGGCCTTCCACAGTATAGATGAATCTACACTCTGAATCTACACAATGAATCTATAATGAAACTGCAATGAATGAAGTATTCTACACTGTAGAGGAATCTACAGTGGTGATTCAACTTGTCCTACAACAGATGTCTAAGAGGGGAAATGAATATTCTTTTATGGATACTTACATACTGACTGTACAGGAATCTAAAGAACTTAAGACTAGATGTGTAACTTGGCAAACAATAGGTTTAATGAAAAAAAAAAGATTATGCCCCCAAAAGTTGGAAAGTTATATTCAGAGGCTGTAAAGCCAGCTAAACCACTAGACTGTCTTGGCCTTCCTCTATGTGAGCATGACATTAATTACCCTTTTTTTCCCTTGAGAAGTTTCTTGCTTATCTTAATATCTCTCATGATATTTGAAAATTCATGGCAGTCAGGTGAAGACCCCAGTAACTGGAAAGAGGGAAATATTGTATCCATTTTTAAAAGGGTAGAAAGGAGGTCCCTGAGAACTACTGACCTATCAGCCTCACCTCTGTGCCAGGGAAGATCATGAAACAGATCCTCTTGGAAGCTATGGTAAGACACATGGAGGACAGGGAGGTGATTTGAGGCTGCCAGCATGGCATCACCAAGGGCAAGTCCTGCCTGACCAACATAGTGGACTTCTGTGATGGAGTGACTACATCAGTGGACAAGGGAAGACCTTTGAATGTCGTCTATTTGGACTTCTACAAAACCTTTGCCATCGACCCCCACAACATCCTTCTCTCCAAATTGGAGGGAGATGGATTTGATGGGTGGACTGTTTGGTGGATGAGAAATTGGTTGGATGGTCGCATCCGGAGGGTAGTGGTCAATGGCTCAGTGCCCACATGGAGATCAGTGACAAGTGGTGTCCCTCAGGGGTCCGTAATGAAACCGGTACTGTTCAGTATCTTCATCTTTTTGCTATGAGGGTGATGAGACACTGGAACAGGTTGCCAAGGGAAGTTGTGGAGACCACATCCCTGGAAGTGTTCAAGGCCAGGCTGAATAGGGCTTTGAGCAATGTGGTCTAGAGGGACGTGTCCCTGCCCATGGTAGGGGGTTGGAACGAGATGGTCTTTAAGGTTTCTTCCAACCTAAACCACCCTATGATTCTATGATTCTATGATCAATGACAGAGACAGTGGGATTGAGTGCACCCTCAGCAAGTTTGCAGAAAATATCAAGCTGGGTGGTATGGTTGATATGCCTGAGGTATGGGATGACATCCAGAGCGACCTGGACAGGCTCGAGAAATGGACCTGTGTGAACCTCATGAGGTTCAACAAAGCCAAGTACAGAGTCCTGCACCTGGGTTAGTAGGGCCTGTTGCAATAGGACAAGGGTAACAGCTTTAAACTAAAAGACGGTAGATTTAGACTAGATATAAGGAAGAAAGTTTTTACAATGAGGGTGGTGAAATCCTGGAACAGGTTGTCCAGAGAGGTGGTAGATGCCGCATCCCTGGAAACATTCCAGGTCAGGCTAAACAGGGCTCTAAGCAACCTGATGTATTTGAAGATGACCCTGCTTATTGCAGGGAGGTTGGACTAGATGACATTTAAAGGTTCCTTCCAACTCAAATTATTCTACGATTAATAGTCAGTTCTCAATTTTGTTTTGGTTATCTAAGCAGATTTTGTATTCTGATTCTCTCACTCAAAGATGTTATCTCCACGTTTTGAATATCTGTCATGGTTCTTTTCCATTTATCAATACCAAAATTGTAGGCATCATATTCATTCCTATCGACATCTTATCTGGATATAAAACCACTTCCTTTCATTTTCTTGCTAATTTTTTATTTAGAAAATCTGAGGACTTTGATTTGATTTTCTCCCCATACTATCACACTGGAAACTGATGCTGAACTGTCCCTCTGTGAACTTGGTTGTTTTTAGTTATCACTTTCCCACATTCAGTTATTTCTCTGTAGGTCTGAATTCCTTAGTATAGATGTAGATCTTTACACCATCTGTATTAAAATGCATTTGACTTAAGTAGGCCTCCATTATTAAAACCAGATTTATTTAGTCTGAATAGGAGTCTGGACATAGGACTGCTTTAGCATCTCCATTAGAAGATAATTCCTTGTGGACAATCATATTTTAAGCCAGTTCTCTTTCCAGTCAGTGCAATTCACTAGTATTTCATAGAGCTAATTTTTATTTAAAATAGCAAGTGATAGCAAGTCAAACACTAGGGTTTGCTTAATAGGCTCTATTCTCCACAAACTGACTGAAATTAATTGCATTCTCATTTTTAAGGCTTTGTTCATTGACTCCCTTATGAGCTTTCCAATTATTTTACTTAGGAATAGAGTTAGCCTCCAGTTACCTCACACATTTTTCTCTGCCTTTTTTTCAGTATTAGCACAATATTGGTACTTTACTAGTGTCATATTGTAGTTTACTGGATTATTATAGCATTTCTGAAAAATTATTGTCAGTGGTACAAACTTTTGTTCAGACACCTCCTTTTTGCTCCCTTAGGTATTTATAGATTAGAAAATGTCTCATCATCCTTATGTAGTCAAGTGCACCATCTCTTCCCTATTGAAATATGAAAGAAATATTTACTGAAGGTTTCATAGAATTGTAGAATCACAGAATAGTTAGAGTTGGAAAGGACCTTAAAGTTCATCTAGTTTCAATCCCCTGCCATGGGTAGGGACACCTTCCACTAGACCAGGTTGCTCAGAGCCCCATCAAACCTCACCTTGAACACTTCTAGGCATGGAGCACCCACCTCTTTTCTTTATTATTTCTAACCACTTTACTATTTCCATCAATTACATTGCTTGATTTTATATTAATACTTATCCCTTTTCTTGCACTGGAGTCCACCAGACTTCTCTTTAGCTTCCCTTATTCTTTAAATCTTAATAACTTTAATTTGTATTGACTGCTACCTGTTGTTCTTCGTCTGCTTGTCAAATACATATTTTATTTTTTAATGCTCCTTAGAGGAGCATCACTGTACTACTGAGCCTGTAAGTATCTGAAAATATTTTGAGATATGATTTTGACATAAATGACATTGTCAGGAATGTCACTTTTAAAACAGAGGCCGGTAAAAATTCTTTTAGCCCAGTGGAAGCCATGAGGATATTCTAGCTGGCTGCACAGCAGCATGCAGCTCACTCAGGGTGTTCATTCCCCAAAAAAGAACAATGCTACTCTTCAGCCAGAAGCTGGCAGCACTGTGTGGTCCCATGGCACACAGATGAGGAAACAGTGAGCCTGATGCAAATCTGTGGATGTTCCATGCTGGACTAAGCATATCATTTCATACTGCACCTATCCTGTTTCACAACCAAATACAAAAAAGCTTCAAAATACAAGATTGGAAGGGCTTAAGCAAGCCAATTCATTGAGTCCTGCACAGCTGCAGGCTCTCAGGTTCCAGATGTGGCCAATAGTGGCACTGAGTGCATGCCCTGTGACGGTGACTCCTGCACAAATGTGAGAAATAGTGGCAACTTTTCACAGTAACTCCCTTCCTGAGCACTGAGCTCTTCACTATAAAAGTTTATTATCCCTGGACAAATAGAGGTAACTGTAAAGGGTCAGTATCAGAGTTGTCTGACCCTTAAACAGGTGCTTTAAGGTTTTCGTAGATCATCGAAATCTGCTCTTCTGTCCCCAGAAGTACTGTATGGGTTCCATCACACCTAAAGAGAGGCAACTTCTGAATGGGCACTACCTCGTTTGCTTAACATGTCCTCTGAAAACAAGAAGAGAAGCAGCGTAGCAAAGAAGAGGCCCTATATCTCTAGGAAAATCTTGCTCATCCTGCACACTGCAAATTCACATACTTAAGAAAGTGCTCAGAGACTGAGGTGCAGATTTAGCCTTTGGTATAAGGCAATTATATGACACCATCTCTGCTTACGCTGGCAGACATAATGCCAAGCCCAATGTCCCCATCTTCAGAGGAAGATTTAAAGACTCAGATGTTTCCTCTGTTTGTCTCCAACAACCTGACGGTGGAAGGCCTACCATTATGGGCCCTTCTCCAAAGCATGCTCCTCTCCAAAGCAAGTGTTGGGGAGGTGGGGATATTGGTGGATGGGAGTGTCAGCAAATATTCATAGCATCTCCAGGTTGTAGGGACCATCAGTGACTCTCAGGGGGTTGGCTGTGTGGTCAAAAGGGGCAGATCCATAGGAGCAACCAGGGAAGGACACATGTTTCAGCATTTCCTCCTTCTGGCCAGTGGGACCAATTATAGCACAGCCCTACACAGGTGTATCACTGTGCTTTAAATCCCTCTTTCTGAGAGGGAAATTTCATTTCTTTCTTTGTTGCCAGGATAAACACCTCTGATGCGAGAGTAGTCATTCTGCGGGTGTTATGATACACAAGCAAAATGACCGTTCAGCAGGTGGCATCGCTGTCTGCCAGGGAAACAGCAAAATGGGGATAACCTGTGGCTCCTGTGCCACCTAGAGCTTTCTCACCTCTCTTACAAAATCACAACACCTGGTACCAGGCACAGATTCCTGCAGTCCCAGTGAACAACAGACTTCACAAGGCATTGTTTGCTATGACTTTTCTGCCTTTTTTCTTTTTCTTTAGCACTGGCAGCAAAGCTTTTGGAAATTTTTAGAAGAAAGGGATCAGCCTCCTGTGAAACGTGGTTTATTACCTCACTTGTTAATATGCACTGCCCTCTTGTGATAAAATATGTTTTCAATGCTCTCTAGATGTTCCCTTCCTTTTTCCCTTTTTGTAGTTTCCTGGGGTTTTTTTTGGTTTGGGTTCCTCCCCCAGACCCCAGGGCTTTCTTTCAGACACCAGGGCTTTCTTTAACGCCTTTTTCATAAGGCAGGAATAATCCTTCTTAACATTTGAAGGATGAAGGAAAGCAAGAAAAAGCTTCATCAAAATGTTCTTACCTGGTATTTCACTCTTTCATACAGTTAATATCTTCCCAGATTTTTTTACTGAACTTACAAGAATTGCAAGGATATGTGGGCAGAAATTACTCTCGTGAAAAATGTAGACTTGAAAGGATGAGAAAAATATTTAGAAGCTCATTGAAAAGGCAGTGTTTGCAGAAAGAGGTCCAGTGTGCAGCAATGTATTTAGTTGCATAATCATCATCATAACGCCTGATGAACTAGCCAAAATCTCCCAGGTCACAGCAAGGGAAAGCTACTTAATGATGTAAACCTGATCTCCAAAACTAAACAGAGGCAAAAGTCACTTCCTAAAGCTAAGCAGCCATGCAAAGCCCCTCATGGCTTGAATGCAATGGATGAAAAGCCATCACTCCCTGGGAAGGGAGGGAGAAGAAGAAACCCTTCAGAGGCAGGAGAAAAGGCAGTGTGACACACCACCCCAGCAGGCCAGGTGGTGACACAGAGGAAAGCCCAGAGAGAGACCTTTTGGGTTAAGTGTTGGTTGGAAAAGAGTTGCCTCTTCCTGTGTTTTGGGGGAAGTGCATCAAAGATACCCAACTGTAATCGTCTTGTCCTCCCAACGGAAACGATGCACAGGGGCTGTGAGTGATTCCTCCCTGCTGACTGTGTTGCCCTAGCCACACAGATATAAATGAATTTGTGGAGTTTATTTCCTGGAATTAGCTACTAGAGAGGTGGGAAATTTTCCTACCATTTTCCTAACACTGCCTGCTTTATCCAGAGTCCTTAACTTAGTGGGGAGTTTGGTTTTCTTTGCTCTGGTATTTCCACTTCTTTATATTTTTCATAATTAATGTTGTGGCCACCATTGAAGGACCAATTGTCTTCTAAACAGGTTACCATGTTTTTGAGCTCTGGGGAGAATTTTCTCAATGAAAGGATCAATGGACAATTACTAGGTAGATGTCTCAGAATCTGAATAATTGAAGGGAGATTTTCAGGTAAGTTAGCTGTTATTTATGTCCAAAAGAGGAATTTAATGTTATTACAATTTAGGATGAATAATTCAATAATTATATTGAGAGCCTTGAAAGTTTCCTGGTAGTCAGGAGCCCTGATGCACCACTGGCAGCACTTTCAGATTAACTTCCATGAACTATTCAAACTCTGCTCTAACACCAAATAAGAGAAGCTGAACAGTTTAACAACAACAATAAAAAAATCATAGCTACAGGAAGCAACAAAACAACACTGGTGAATATTTAACAGAAGGAATTTAGCTCCAGGCTCAGAAAAAAAAAGTATATTGGTGCAAAGTACAAAGTCAGGACTTTCAGAATCAGTCATCTCTGTCACATGGTTCAATCTATCCATGCTCAAGCAGTATGAAATAGTCTTTACTTACAGGGTTATATACTTAGTAGCTTCACAGTGAGTGAAAAAAAATATTAGTATGAGATTCTGTAATTAAAGACAACACTATGCATGATGTGCTAATGGGAGAAGGAGGGAGAGAAATTTAAAAAATAAAGCTGACAGAAAACCTAAATCCAGGCCATTTCTAACTCCTGATTGCTTGTCTTTACAAACCTTTAAGGGTGATTTTTTGTGATTTTGTTAGGGCAATTCCTAAGAAATAAACAAAAAATAATAAACAGAAAACATATTGACTTCTCTAGGTTGAGATTTTGTGACCTTAAGTTGCAAGCCTGATTTTCTGTCTCCACTGCAAATCACAAGATAACAGAACTCATAAAAAAAAAAAAAACACCTGAATTTCTATTTTGTAATGGCAAAGCAAGGAATATTTTTCCCGACTTTATTTTTAATATGAACAAATCAGTTAGCCAAATCATTCAAGAACATAATCCCAAGGCAAGCATCCCACCCAGGAAAATTGTAAGAGACGGTAACAGTGATTCTCTGTGGGGAAGTATCAGGCTATCATCACAAGTGGAGATCCATCTGTCTACCATCAAGAATAAGCAAAGGATTCAGTGATAATTTACATGTATCCATGCTTGTAGATGATCCACTTGAATGCTTAGTTTAACCCAAGTTTTCCAAAGCCAGATGAATATTACTGTCCTGCTCATTCCCTTAGACGCTGCGAGACTCAAAATAGTCTGGTCAGTGCCAAGGAATATAGAAAGGAGAATCAAACCCCAAGTATCTCAGAGCCATCTGTCTAGAGATGCGCTCCAGCCATCAGTCTGCTGGACTACAGGCTGGGCATGGGGGCATGAACTGTTGGGAAAATGGTTATCACAACACTGCACTTCTCTTACACTCCAGAAGTGCCCAGAGGTAGCTGACTGCACTCAGTCAGTATTTTCCTCAACAGGTTTCCTTTTCATTGAGGCATTTCCCCTCCCTCCTTTCTGCCATTTTTGGGAAAAAAGCCTCTCAACAGATATTTGCAAAAGTCACTGCTTGGAAACTCCTTATCACAAATGCTGAGAAAAATAGGGAAGAGATCCGAACAGCAAGGATTTGAGCATACCAAGCCCCATAGCCTGCATATTTCCATCCCTCCTGCCATCTGTTACCTCAGGGGCTGTTCAGGACCAGAGCATCCTTGCTGTCCTGAGGAATGTACTTAAGATAAGCCTGGGAGATCCGCTATGTGCTTGACCCCTTGAATGTCTGACCTTTTGAGACTAGATATCCTTGTAAATGGGAGCATGGATCCAGGTTGAGATGAGGATATGCTGCTGCATAATAGAATAAGGTGAGGATAAGGTGAGAATAAGGTGAGGAAAACTGAAGAACATAAGATAAAGAAACAGCCAACACCCCTTGTGCTATAAAGACGTATCAGTGAGTAAATGGCAAATACTGTGGAGGTTCACTCCAGAAAAATAATCAAGAAATATTTGAACTGCATGTGAACTTCATACTGTTGGACCCAGAATGGTCACGAGAACAATCTCACTCCAGAAGTTTCTGCTACTTCCTGCTTTCAGCAGTGCTGATAGACTTTCTGTGGTATTTTGGCACATCAGCAGCTTAGGGTGATGGGAATGACACCAGCTTTTGCTCAAAATCTGCAGCAAAACTGAACTGAAGCAAGATGAAAATAGCTGTGTTTTGTTTTCCTCCCCAGTTTTCTAGGCTCAGTGCAAACCAAAACACTCAAAATGTCATTTCTGTGAGGTTCTCTGAAGTGGGAGAAAAATAAAACATAAACAAGAAATTCTCATTCAGAAAGCCACGTGTCTGGAGAGCCAGCCGTCAGGAACATCACCGGTGCAAGGAGAGCAAGTGGCAACTATCCCTTTCCCAGTTTGCCCACCTTTTTGCGCCACCTCCCAAATTCATTGCAAGGGGGGCAGAGCTGACTGGAGCCAAACCTCCGTGTGGGGAGCTGAGCAGTGGGGACAGCTTTCCCACAGGCATGGGGTGCCTGCGTGCATGCGGGGAGCTGCCTCCTGTCCCCAAACCCCAGGAATTCCATGCTGTCATGGGGAAGAGATCTTGGGAGAGGCCGCCCATGCCAGCTCAGAAACAGCCCCCGGGGTGTGCTGCGGCACAGCTGGTGCTTCCGTTTTAACTTTTCCGGCTGCTTATAAAACACAACTGGGTATTTGAAGAGAAATCATTCCAAGAGAAAATTCCCAACCAGCCCCATCAGAGACTGCTCTTGATGTAAATGCAGCCTGGGAATGGAGAAGTAGGACTGGGCATTTCCCTTATCACTGCTGGTTTGCAACACTGCCAGTGACTTTTTTCAGTGCCAATGTTAGCATCACGTTGGTATCCCTACAGTCAGCAGAGAGTCCATGACCGATAAAACAGGAAAATACCATTTCTTTCTCTAGTGTCAGCTAGGAAACACTAATTTCTTCTCCATTAATTCTTGATGGCTTGGTAGGAAAGCATGTCTCTTAACAGCTCAGCTGAGTTCATTATCTGGTGCAGGCCCGCGGTGAGGCAGGGCTGCCTGGTGCCAAGCATGGACCTGTCCTAATTACCCTGGCAGATGTCACCTCGCAAGAAGAGCTGGGCAGTGATTATGGCCCTGCAAAGAGCCCACATGCTGCTGAAATGGCCACCATCGTCTCTGTTTTGTCCTTTTGTGGGTCACAGTTTACAATTCACAAAGCACAGTTAAATAAACGGGGGGACAGGGTTGAGTAAATTAGAATTTCATGATAAATTCACCCTGTCGTTTAGCAGCTCAATGAATAAAAAGAACAAAAAGTCCTCTTCAGAAAGCACAGGAAGCAAAAAACAACATCCTGGCTTCAGTCCAAGTTCAGGTTTTGGTTTCCAGGGACAGTCTGGCTAACGAATTTGGAGAGACACATCTGGAAGCTGGTGGAGCTGGTGACTCCGTGCTGCTCCTCAGTGTTTTGCTGGCTGGGCACCTGCCTGCATGTGCTGGTGCCAGCCTTGGTGCTTCGGAAGGGGAGGTTACATTTATTCTGACATCGGCACAACTTGGTCCTCTCTTAAACCCCCCTCACTGGGCTGTGATGCAAGCCTGGGGCTGGGCATGGCCATGGCGGTGGGGTGGGTTGGTGGCCTCTGGGTGCCTTTCCCACCCGTATCCCGGGGAGCCAGGTCTCGCTCCCCTGTCAGTGATGAGTGCTTTTACCAGAGCTGCTTCGCCCAACATTTCCCTGCTGCCATCAGGGTCTGTGCCTTCTGCTGCCTTCTTCACAGGGTGATAGATCCACCACGTGCGGGAGCAGTACATCTGCTCAGCTTTCCAAGCACTCTTTTTCCCTCGCAAACACTCTTTTCCCTCCCTGCTTTCTCTACAGCAAATACCAAGAGTACTGTCCAAAGGACAACAGAGATTGCAATTAGGCAGCTCATGGCAGCCCGTGCCTGAGCAGCCACCGCCGTGCAGCACAGGTATTAGCTGAATCCCCGCAGGCAGCTTCAGCCAGGAGATGCAGGCAGGGACCCTCTGCGGGTGTTTTGCCTTGCACAGGGTGGGCAGAGCAGATGCCCATGGTGTGGCTGGGGGGGTGGCTGTGCCTGACGGGGATGCCAGTGCCCTGCCAGCCTACGTGCCATGGGGCAGCAGGTGGCTGTTGGCTGCCTTAAGCCATGGCAGGTGCCATGGAGGCAGCAGTGTGGATCCCCTGCCTGGCACAGCTCTCATGGGACTCTGGCCTTCCACACCACCTCAGCCCACTGCTTTCTGCCAGGGCTCGCATAAGTTTCTGGTTTGACCAGCCCAGGCTCCCCATGCCACCCACTGGCACATGGAAAAGCACCTAAGGGCAAAGTGCGTGTGTGTGGGGATGTGAGTCATTGCACGGCATTTTCTAGCAAAACTTTTTTGTGGTCGGGGGTACAATGAGAGTAATGCAGCCCCTGGGGCTTTTCTGATGGACCCCCTCTCTGGATTTGTGGGCAAAGAGATGCAGACACGGTGCCTTTCCGATGGCAGCCCCCGTGCCAGCTCCCTCCACCCGCTCTTGCCCCAGCCCCCGTGGCATTTGCATCAGCCTTTCCCGAGGCTGCCCGGCTCCACCATCCCCAGTGCACAGAGCTGAAAAGTATTTCCTGAAGCAGCCTTCCCTTTGCACATTGCAGTGAGCCGTTTTGGAGGCACACGATCTTCCCTGAAGCATTTTTCTTCTCCTGTGACGAGCAGAGGTGGAGTGACGTGGGGGGGTTGCTTACGCCTCTCCCGTCACCTTTCCATTTTTTAACGTTGTGCGTGTTTCCTGGTCTCGTCGGCATTTTCCTATGAGTAAGCTGTTACCACACACCCCCAACGCGCTCTCTGCTTAATGCTCGGGCCTAGTGCGGGAACGGGGCGCTGAGGCATCTGGTAACAAGTGGGTACAGTGGTGGGAAGGTGTGAGAGATGACTTCTAAAAGCTGTGGCGGCTGAACTTGCGGATACTTTGTACGCCCGAAGCAAGAGGGTTAAAGTGAGAAACCTCTGCCGGTCCCGGACCACTCTTACGAGTACCGCACCACACTCCCCGCTCTATTCGCATAAACCCATGTGTCAAATGACGAACTGAGCTTACCCCACTCCTACCTAATACCTTCCACTCGTTAACCAGTTTAAACATGGCACGGTTTTTACGCAATATGTTATTCCAAAAGCCATGATAAATCTTTTTTTAAAAATAGCTGCCTATAGTCAATCCAGGAGCACACGTTGAGAACACTGTACAATTTTCAGTTCCCCGTTTTCACATGAGGGTAGTTTCCACTGTGATGATCTCTTTGCTGCTTTCCCTGCTGCTGCAACCCAGCGCAATGCCCCTCAAGGGAGATGGATGGGTTGCAGGGTGTAGCACTTCATATAGAAATTTTTTAAATTCTTTCTGCTAGGGGGACTGTTCTTGTGCTAGCAGGAGGATGCACTTGGGCCACTGCTGAGAAAGGTGGGGAATTAGAGAGTGACAACAGCACTTTCTGAAGAAGGCCAGTCATCTCCTGACCCAAGCTGCTGTATTTTAGAGGTTTTTTCCACCAAAGAAGTAGCTGCCAATGAGCTAACACCTTGTTGAGCAATGCCACACTCCTGAGCAGCCTTCTACTCCTGAACTCACCTGATGGAAATGAACAGGAGGGTGCCCAGAGTGCATTTTAATTGGGAAAAAGCCCGCTCTCAGCTGATATTGACTTTATGTGCAGACTGCCTGTCATGGTGTCCTCAAACCAGGACACTGCCCTTCCCTGCAGGCAAAGTCTGTGGAGCAGGAGGGTGTCAGGATGAAGGTTCACCACACACCACAGCCCCTTGATGAGTCTACACATGGAAGACATGGAAGTGTTGTATATACTTACCAACAGCATTTTTTTCTTGGCGTATTTTTGTGTTAAAGAGCAACAAGCATCTCTGTCTATATCAATAGGGACAAACTAGCACCATTAATAAAAAATGAAACAAGCAGAACTGTTTTGTTGGCAGCTATATTTACACGTTTTATTGAAACCTGCAGCATTAAAAATGCTACCCTAATGCATTAGGGGAAAAAAAATAATGATGTACCTTTCAAACAGAAAATAGTGACAGTTTTATGAGCACCCATGCCATTATTTCAAATAAGCAGAACAAATTTCAAACAAAACCTAACAGCAACCGCGAGCTGGTAAAATAAGTAGACAACAATTTTACCTGACCAACTGGCACTCTACCAGGCAGTGATGATCACCCAAGGGTAGCCCAGTTGGCTTCAAGGGGACACTGTATTTGCAATCAGCAAGATTTCCCATGAAGAGCCCTATTCAAGACCTTATTGGACTATCTCTATGCACTGCCAGAGGCAGACAGATTACCCGTGGAGTAAAATACTGGCAGGTATCAGCAGGAGCTGACAAACATGGCTCTTCCATCTTTATGAGTCAGGGCAGATTCTGCCCTACATACTGAAGTGAAGGACTTCCACAGTCCCTAAGCGTCAGGGTGTCTCACGCTTCTTCAGTTCCGGATAAAGATACCAATGATCATTGATCAGGGTAGAAATGGGTCTCCATGAACTTTTGAATAAGGTAATATAATAAAAAAATTCTTTTAGGGAAAATAGTACAGAGTCTGAGACTACATATGAAAGTCATCAAAGACTGCACTGTTACACCTTCACTCACACACTGCTACAGGCTTGCCGCCCCTCTAGACTGTGAAAGGGAAAAGAAAAAAATCAGAACAGAAAGCCTTTGAGGCACAATATAATAATTTATATTCTATTTAAACTTGAATTCTGGCCAGAAAGAAGATATCAAAGTGAGGCTTCCATAATGGTTTCACAAACAATGGCTACATCAACCACTTCTTAGATCTTGAATAAATCATGGCAAATATATCACTATGGATCTGTTAGGTATGTGATGAATCCTTGAGGAAACAGGATTATCTTCAGCAGATACATTTCGGTTAAGAGAGCATAAGCAAGATTTGTCTTTAGTTTGCTTAGACTTTATTAGATTACCTCTGTAAATCTTGACAACTTTCCCTGTCTAGATATACTCAATACAAGAAGGTGTAATGGAAGAAGAGTCAGGGGAGGTCACCTCAAGGGTCCACCTGGAGAGCATCTATCTTGCCTGTGAGAGTGGTCATCAGCAGAAGTCTGCCCTAGAGTACAGAAATGGAGAAAGCACAGAAAAATCTCATTTAGCAACCAGGGACATAGGACCCCTTGAGCCAGAGCTTCACCCTGGCAGTCACATACGGGACCAAACCTATGCGAATTTGTCTTGCCCCAGGGTAGTGTCTTTGCCCTCGTGGCTCCCACAGCACCCAGTGGCAGGGATAAAAACCCCAATCCCTTGCCCTGCACTGGTCATGTCCTCAGGCCTTGGCTGTGCCTGATACTTTTCCAGACTGAGGAGGCTCTCGGGTCTCCACCCATGGAAACCACCCTGCACCTCTGTAGGATGCTTCCAGTCATCATCTTCTGTTTGGGTTTTTTTGCAAGATGGCATTACCCAGAGCTGCCAAAGTATTTGAAGTGCACATACACCATGAATTTATTCACTGCCAAAATTATGAACCCCATTTTGTGCTTTACACTTTTCTTGAGAAGTCTTCACATTCAATTTGCCTTTTAACAGCTCCCGAGTGTTAATAGTAATTTTCAGAGAACTTTCCACCGTGATGTCAGAGCCGCTTTCCTGAGCAGTAGCAATTAAGGCCCGTCGTCTTGTTAATCTTTTTTGTCCTAAGTATGTTGGTCAGTGCTTATCAGGCTTTTTTATTGCTTATCAGCTTTGTTGCTTATTGCCCTGTCACTCAGCACCATGAAGTAGCTTTGCAGGTCTCCAAAGTCAGCTTCAGGTTTAAGTACCCTGAATAATTTGGTGTCATCTGTAACTTTTGCCACCCCCTCTCCAGCTCACTCCACATTTCAGAAAAAACGCAAGCCCCAGTAAACATCTGTGTGGTCCCACAGATGGGACCATTTCCTAATGGTCTTTCATTAAGAAAAATAATCACTTCGGCCCCTGTCCCTAATTTCTGAAATTTTAGGAGACCAATTTTTAGCACGGGGTTTTGGTTTGAGGGCAGTGCCCGGGTCGCCTTAGCATTCAGTGCAACCCTGCTCAGAGGGAATCGCCCTGGTGCCTGTGGGCTTGATGAAATGGCTGACTTTGATTTTTAAGGCAGCTTTGAAAAGCCCAGTGGTGATGTTTGAATCGCACGTGGTGAATATGCCTGCAGAAACATGCCTTTAAAAAGTCAGACCACCTGGTGGGCAGCTGTCCCACGGCCAGGAGAAACCCACTTCTGCTCCACCATGGAGACTTACACACAGGTGAGCACATGTTGGTGAGTGCAGGGTACAGAGTCATTGCTCTAATTTTGAACAGAGAGCTTGAGCATTGGCAAAATATCTAATCTGAAGTGTTGGGCTGCATGTTTAAGCAGCAGATTTGCCTGAGTCAGCACAGCAGGATCGAGCCTTTCGTGCACAGCTAAGCTGTTTCTTCTGGTTGCAAATCAATTCTGCTCACCTTCAGCAGGAACTGGTGATTTCTATCACTTGTTCTCAGGGCCATGGAGAAGATTTAGACTTTTTTTTTGTTTTCCTTTGTCTTTTGTTTGATTCAGCGCTTGTCAGTTTCTCAGGAAGATCCCTGTAAAAACAAGGACTTGCAGTTTGAGTTAGTAACACTTCTCTTCGTGTCTCATTTTGTAAAAAAAAAAAAAAAAAAAAAGGAAGACTTTCTCTGCAAAACACGGGCGGGGGGGAAACCTGTATAAAAAACAGGAAGTGTCTTCAGACTGCTGCTGCGCCTGCTTGCTCAGCTCCTCCAGCCTCGCCACGCAGCGAGGCACCGAGGTTCAGCCCTGTTCTACCCTCCCCGAGGCTTTTCCTAACACCGTATGTCCAATCTGCATTCTGAAATCAGTTAGATTTTATGACTACATTGTACAAAGTTGTTGTTATTTACCTGATGGCAGCAGCCAGAGGAGCCCTAGGATTGCCTCGGGTCCCCCTCTGCTGGGTGCTGTGCAAAGGCAGAAGTGGTTGTGGACAACCTCGAAGGGGTCTGCAGGAGGGGACACTGAGGAGAGGGATAGGTACCAGGTGGCAGAAGGTCCCCACGCTGCTCCAAGAGTGGCCTCAATCTTCAAATTGTTCTTCACGTGTGGCATAAAGCAAAGCTGCCCTCCCGGATTGCAACATGCACAAAGCTGGAGGTCAGCTGTGGATTTAATGCCCTGTTGCATTGTGTTCCCGCCTGCACTGGGGCAGAGCAGGGCACACCCTGGTGGGATGTACCCTGCCTGTGGTCCATAGGTGTCTGTAAGGTCTCCGTGCAGGCGGGAGGCTGAGGACTCGAGCATGTGCTGCTTATTTCAGGACAATGAGAGCTTTGTGGGCACGCTTGATCTGGGCTGGATGGGAAGCAGGCCTCCCTAGGTGTCTTGGAATAAACACAGATGGTTGTTTTGCAGAGGGCTGGAAGACGGTTAATACTGGGTGGCAACTCCTATGCTCACCACAGTTTGTCTCCCCATGCAGCACCTGCACAGATGCTTTCTCTGTAATGATGCTCTTTGGGCCTCATTTGCTGAAGTTCTCAATGCCCTCACATCTCCTCTGACTTCAGCGCTTGGTACCTCTGGAAAAACAAATCATGCGTAACATTTTGGCTGTCTCACAGGTAACGTAAAATTTGCCTTTACTTCATCATGCGGAAAATTTCACTCCTGTTCTCCAACTTTCCATGCTGACCCACACGGGTCACTGTACCCCAAGACAGGAGCTCGCTTGCCCTTGAGGGTACATGGGTGGCTCTTGCTCCACACAGCTGCACAGGGAATGCAGAGCATCTCAGACGGTGCAGGTCTGCTCTGCTGCTGTTGCTTCCTTTAGGGAAAAAAATACTGTTGCTGGAGACCTCCATTCAGTTTTTTGTTTCATGCTCACACTTTGAAGAAGGAATTGGAAATACTGTATGCAGTCACTGGCAGATTAGTTAAAAAGTGAGCTGAAACATTTAACTGAGATTAGGTTCTACCGATAGGTAACTGAAAATAGGTGTCTGGGCAGATGGTGCCAATTGATTTAACTGCAGCTGTGATGCTTAACAGGGTAGAAAATGCATGTAAAAAGCTAATGGAAGCCCTGCCCTAGTTAAATCAGCTTAATATTTAACTTACCAGCAGTAATCATTGTTAATAAATTCCAGTTAAACCAATGATAGAGAAGAGGAACTGTTTTGTTAGGCTTTTGAAGCAAAGCTAGTAAAGCTGTGAGCCTTGAAAAAAAAAGAAGTATATATATAAAAAAATATACACACACACATATATACATATCTAGAATGAGAAGCTGTTGGAGTTGTAGTTGTTAAGCCTGGAGAAAAGAAGGCTCCAGGGAGACCTTATAGCCCCTTCCAGTACCTAAAGGAGAGATGGGGAGGGACCCTTTATCAAGCAGTGTAGTGATAGGATGAGGGGTAACTGAAAGAGGGAAGATTTAGATTAGATATGAGGAAGAAATTCTTTACTGTAAGCATGGTGAGACACTGGAGCAGGCTGCCCAGGGAATCTGTGGATGCCCCATTCCTGGAAGTGTTCAAGGCCAGGCTGGATGGGACTTTGAGCAACCTGGTCTAGTGGGAGGTGTCCCTGCCCATAGCAGGGGGGCTGGAACTCCATGATCTTTAAGGTCCTTTCCAACCTAAACCATTCTATGATTCTATGAATATATTAAATAAATAACATACTGATATAAATTAATGTACAAATCCTAAGTATCATGCATATCATATATAGCAAACAGCATACACGTGTTGCCATAATCCTATTATCAATATATACTGATATATAGATTTTATTTAGATTGATTTAAATATATATAAAAGTCTATCAAACAAAGCAAGAGAAAGCAACATTACTGTTTCAAACCACAGGGATGAAAAGAGAACAGGAAGTATGGTGGAGGAGAGGAGAAAATGTGTGAAGATGCAGGAGAGAGCAGAGGCAAAAGCATGGGATGGATCCTTGCAGCTTCTCTTCAGCCTCTGCAAATGACACCACAAAGCTATTTTCCTCTCTGTGCTTCCTCACTCAAGCGCTTTTCTGCTCAGGCGTGGCTTCACATCTTTCTGGTCAGATTTAAGGTCCCTGTTGGAGGTTCCTGAGGCCCCATGCACTGCAGCAGCCACCTCAGCACCAGACACCACCTCTCCAACCTGTTCTTTCCAGCTCACAAGTGACCGTGCTTTGGTGTGTCCTTGGAGGTCTGAGATGGATGGGTGTCCTGAGATGCTGTGAAAGCAAGTTAGCTTTCATGCAGTACTTCAAAGGGATGTCGGTGCTGCAGGACTGGGGTTTCCTCTCCTCTTGCCATAATGCCACATTGCCAGTGCCAGGCCACCGCTGCCATTCTGGGCATGAGCCCAGGGAGCAGAGAGATGTGGAGTTGGCTCTTCAGCACCCACCGTGTCCCCATCATGTAGCACAAGGCAAAAAGACTTCCCCCAGCACAGAACTCAACCACAAGATCATTCTGTTTTGTATCAGGATGCGCCTAGCCTTGATAAGCCGCTGCAGAACGTTTTGTGGCAGTTGCATGCAGGCTAGCAAGCTCGCACTGACAGGCCTTTGAAAGCTTAATTCATTTATCCACAATTCATCCAAGAGTAAATTTGTCACCCTTGGCTGGAAGGTTATGTGTTTGCAGCCTTCTAAAATTAGCACAACGTGGCCAGGCGCTAACTAACCATGTACTTGACTAGAGTGTCAGCAGAATTCCCCTCAACAGCATTTTAGTCCTGTAGGTTTTTGGAGCTGTTGAGCACTGGCAATTGCCTCTGAGTTCAGTAGTTATGAAGCTGTGGATGCCCAGTATTTCTTAATATCAAACTTTCAGGTTAGAGGAATTGAGAGGATTTTTGCTTTGAGGCAGCTTTGCCTTCCTATGCACACAGCTATTTTTCAATTTGAGCCTGTGCTCGTACAAGAAAGATTTCGGAATTCCTGAGAAAATCACATGAATAGACTAAACTGGGGGAAAAAACCACCTGGTTGCCATGTCATTGGCTTTGGCATTTACACACTACAGTTGCCAAGTAGCAAGACTTATCAAGGGACTTAGCACAGGGAAGAAAACGCACCAGTGATTGCTCTGGCTTATGGCATTTCTACAGGAGTGCTGCAAGAGGTCATCTGAAAAGCGAGCAGCGAGAGCAGAGCCTGGCTCACCCATGTGTCTGCATGGAGCGTGATGATCTCCTGTGCACAGCCTCTGCTTGGAGATCTCAGGGGCAAAGCTCCCCAGCCTTTCATAATTTCAAGAAACCGCAATGAAAGTCTAGGGAAAAAATAATTATTATTAATAGACAGATTTCTATAGCACCCAAAGGGAATTGCCGTGTGTCTAGCAGCACTCGTCCCAAGCAAGTGTATTTCAAAGGATCCACAGTGCACCACAGAGTCTGCTTTGATCTATGGCCATCGCTGCCACCACTTAAAAAAGGAACTTATTGAAAAAGAAAAAAAAGTAGACATTTCTCTCTGCCTCACCATAAAGTGTGCTATTACCCTTAGAAGAATGTCATCTGCTGGACAGTCACTTCCTGGGCAAATCTGAAAACCCTTTGAGGAGTTCAAAACCCTGGGGGGAGTGGGAGGAAGGGGGTGGGGGCAGTTTCTCCCCAGCCCTGCCTCACAGGGAGCCCATGGGCTGAGAACTCAACCACTCAGTGCACACATGGTGTATCCCCCACTGCAAGGAAACATGGAGTCATAATGGGGTGTCACGACCTAAGGGGCTAGTGTAGAGATCACGACTGTGGGTTCATAGGATTTCATAATACATGAGGACATGGAGGCCTTTTCCTTTAAGTCTCTCTATTTTATTACAGATTACCACAAATACCACAGAAATCACCACTAGCAAATATACTTATGATTAATAAAGTGAATATGAATTAATATATATATCAAGCTATTGCAAACTGCTAGCAACAATCAATTATATAGTATCAATCAATAGTATGGTATCAATCAATAATAGCATCAATTAGTATTGTAGTGGAGCCAATAACTGTAACAACCAAGTACTTACGTACTGTTACCAATTACCACAACTTTTCATTAGCAAAGCAAACTTTTCAACAATACAGCAGCAGATACACTTATGGTAAATTACTTATATGAATACATGTAACACCAACATGAAGCAAATTAGATTTCAGAAGGAGCCAAACCATCCCAAAAAAGGGGGGACAAAACAGTCCAGGATGGGGACAGCACACCCAGCCATCCCCAAAAGAGGGAATGACAGACAGAACCAACAAGGTAACAGAGAGTCTCACTTCGCAGAGTCTGGAGTCAGCCGGGCATCCCTGGTGAGAGTTGGAGATCCCGGAGAAAGTTTGTGTGGGATTCAACCAGGAAGCTCTCAGAGAGACAGAGGCTCCATTTTGGATAAAAATTAAGTCCTTTTTATAGCATGGGGACATAAGAGGGTGTAGGACATCCTACTTCGAGCAGCCAATAGATGCTGTTAATGTCTGGATTTCATCTATAACAGCCAATACATGATGATGTTTTCTGTTCTTTCAGAGCAAGTTTATTTTCCCAGACTGTTTTCCATCTTCTCAGATGATAAGTCGCTGTTACAGTCCCTCGTTTTTCTGTTTATTGGCGGTATCTCAGGATGTCTCTGGTTTCTAGGTACCCCAGTTGCACTTTTCAGGGATGTTTCTGGTTCGCTAGCCCCCTCTCCAGGCTCGCAGTCCCAGGCTGGCTGCCCTTTCTCTGTCCATATTCTTCAGCAGATGATTTCTTCTCTTCAGTAATTTCCTCCTTCTAACCAGGCCACCTTTACAGCTGCTCACATCACAGGGCTGAGCTGGGAGAAAAGTGCTCACTATGAGGTACCCCTTCAGGCAAGCTGGATGTGGGATAAGAAATACCCGGGGCCATTTCTCCGACAGCACTACTAGTGGAGCCTGGTGGCCAGCATGGCTCTCCCTGGTATCTGACTCCTCTGTGGCTGGGCCTAATAGAGTTTCTCTTCTCTTCCAAGCCCCCGTGTTTCATGAAGGCTGTGCCCTGTCATCAGTTCTGGATAAAATTGGCGATGAGTGCTAAAAGTAGTGTGAGACCAACAGTGAGAAACCCACTGACCAATGGGATATGTGTAAGTTTTATTTCCCTGGGAAACTGGGCAATGGAAGTTACGCACGTCTATGATCAGAGCAGGCTCTGAAAAGCTGACAGCCTATAGAGATCGACTTATAACTAATCAATAAATAATGGCAATGAAGAATAATGTATTGTTATTAAATTCCATAAGCAAAGTCTTCTCTGTCTGCTGGCACATCTTACACAACCACAGCATTTATCTCAAGGAGTCAGAGAGAGCGAGCTGGGTTTTCTTATCCTTGTCATTATCCATAACTTTTTCACACCTTCTCAGATACATCTGCCCAGAGCTGCTGAGGGTGAGGGAGAGGCCAGCTCTCATGCGGGACAGACTGCAGAAGCACACACTGGCACAGGTTTGGGTAAAATCTATGGTAATAGCAGACATCAATCTGCCTTTGCAGCCCCACTGCAAATTGCCTGTGGGGTAAGCAGCCTGAAACAGGCACAAAACCACATTTTGCATGTGAACAGGGTGAGCTGGACATGGAAATCCCTGAGTTTGACTCAACTCAGGGTGCCCTGAGGCACCCAGGTTGCCCTTCTCACGGTCGCCCCAGGCGGGCAGGGTCCCCTGCTGCCACAGTAGCACGTGGCAGGGGGCCATGAAGTCAGAGTTTACAGAATACGCAGCATTTTATGTGCAATTTCTCTCCTTTCTGGCTGTGTTTAGTGCCCGTGGAGGATGCTGTGTCGAGGCAAAAGTTTGGGGATTGCAGGTGCTGGAAAACCAGTGATTTACAGTAACCAGACATGGCAGCACTCATGGGAAAACACACCTCTTTTCCTAGAATGTGCTATGTATTTCTATAAATTAAAAAACAACACCTGACTTGCAGACTGCCTGATCTCCTACAGCCAGCATCAAAGAAAACTGCATCCCACACAGCCCATCCCCACAGCTTCCCATACATGCCGCTTTAAGGTACCATTTGATGTTTCTGACTGCTCAGGCTTGCGCTGTCAGATGTGGGGCTCTTATCAAAACCTTGCGGTGTGCTAGGTAGGGCTTTCAAAAGGATGACACACAGAAAACCTTACAAATATTTAGAGGCTGACTTGCAGTGATTTCAATGGGGTTTCTGTTTCCTAATAATGCTTTGTAGGGTTTCGATGTAAATGATTTGGGGGGATTTACTCTGCCACCTTCCAGCAAGATTTATTCTCTGCAAAAGGGCAGGCCAAAAGATTTCCATCAGAAACATTCTTTTTTGAAGATAAACTGGAACTCTATTTAAATGAAATATTTCTGAAAGTACATCTTTTCTTTGAACATTGTTGCTTTTCATTGAAACAGTGGTGCTAGAAAACCCCCAAATTTTCAGCGGTATTTAGTGAGGGAAAATGGTTACCAGCTGCTAAAAAACCAAATAGCTTTCAAACATTTTGAATGTGCAGACTTTTTCATGAAAAGGCAATGTTTCCTATGGAAAATTCTAAGTGAAGTGACGCTCATTTTTTGGCAAACCCTTCTGCAGAAACTGTCTCTTTCCGATACGGCACGAGGTCTATATTCCCCATCCGAGAGATCGTGTTAGGATAACCCAGACAGTGCTTCACAGAGGCACAGCCTTTGCACGAGACTATTCAAGGTACAGTCCTGGTGCAGACCTGACAGTTTGTGGGCTTCATGTGAGTAGCAACTTCACAAAATGACACCTGTGACTTCAATAATCCACCTCAGCTCCTTGAAGGTGTTTCTGCAGCTGGCTAAAAAGAATTATCATGAAGGTTATCCAACCCTTCTGGTCAGCTCCAAGCAAGGGACTTCAGCCCTGCTGCATCCAATAGTCTGGTCTCTCTACTGGTCTTCTCTCTACTTCAATCAATCACTGAATAAAACTAGGAATAACTGATTAATGTGTATAAACCTGCTACAGAAATGAACTTTTATGAAAACATATTGCAGCATTTTCTTTTACTTCTTTATTATAGGTTATTGTAATTTGAATGCACTTTCTCTCAAAAATTAATTTGAGATTAATGTCACATGTTGCTCATATTTAATAACAATGTGCTCATTGCCAGCCAGCTGTGTCCGGCTCAGCAGACTTCCAAATTGCTGCCATAAATTAACTGGATGGTAGAATGTATTTTGTAGCTTACAAGGTGAAGATATTTCTCTAGGCTTTTGTTGGCATGAATCGTGGTTCTCATGGAAAAGCACAATATGTGGAAAGTAATGAAGAAATCAGGAATCAATTAATACTGAATTTTAAAAAACGCCATTGCTAATATTAATACAAACAGTATCATTCAAGTCTGGTGGGATCAAAAGGAGACCTTCCTCCCTAGAAACTGGGACTGCTAGGGAGTTAATAGTCTATAATACAACCTATTCATGCTCCTAGATCAGTCTGTCAAAGACAATTAATCAAAATACAAAAAGCTTTGTCTTCTCAAAATAGAAATGTATACACAGTTAATGTGATGGTTGTATTACTGAAATTTTACAGTTTTCTTCACATATTTTGCAGAAGTTACAGGTGGAGGACTGGGAGACACAGCCTGGCCTGGCAAATTTGCAAAGTGAAGGAAAAAGCCAGAAATCCACTTCTGTTTGCAAGAATTTATTTAAAAACACATACATCTGTTCAGTAAAAAGGCTGATATTTACAGAGACTGTGTTTATTTATGCATTTTATCCTTTGGAATACTTTTGGAAATGCATTTGCAATAAACATGCAGGGCTGTAGTCTGTCATCATTCAAACATGCGTAATCTCATTGACTTTAATGGCACTGTATCAGCATCGCTGAGGGCAAAGTTGTGCACCATTCAGGAATCTCATTTTTGAAGATAATTGAAAACATCTCTGAATAGAAGGAAATGGGATTTTCCATTAGGAACTTTTTTTTTTAGTACAAAATATTACCTCATAGTGTGTAGCTGGTTTTGTTATTGCTTTCTTTCTTATGCACAGCAAATTTATAGGCGCTTCTCATAAAGAGGGAGTCCATTTTACAGAAAGAAATAATTGAGACAATTATTTCCTTCAGTGCTAACCTGGGGGTGGTAGTTCCTCATTGGTAGTTTACTTGCACAAATTTGATGGACAGAGTTTTACTTCACCCTCTCTTCAAAGATCAGGTGAACATTTATGAATCAGTTGTTTGATCACATTTACTGCTGATCAGTAACTTAATTAATTTAACTGGAAAAGACCCAAAAGAGGCAGGAGCCAGGCTGTTGGAGGGTGTAGCAGTGCTGTGCTGTCCTGGCACGTCCTTCCCTGGCACTGAATCTGCTGTCCCATCTGCCTCAGGGCCCCTGGCATGGTGGCAGTGTCCAGCGTGTGGCCTGGAGCTGGAGGCAAGCGTTGCTCCATGTCTCACAGGCAGCTCCATTCTCCATCACCAGCATCGTTGCGCCCACCTCATCTTGCCACCAAGCCATGCTCCTCTGAGGGGGACACCTGGAAAACCTGAAATTTTCATTTTGATTTTGCAGTGAAAATGAATGTTGAAAAGTCAGAAATGCCCTTGGACTAAAAATCACAGATCCTGGCTCTCTGTGGCAGAGAATTTGGACTATGAACATAGATGGGGGCAAGTGCCAGTTTCTACACTGACGCACATTCAAATAAATTATGTGACTGGAGCATGCTTTTGCTGATGCTTTTACATTCAGTTATAGTTTCAGAAGTTCATGTTCTTTGTCTGAGAATTTTTTGGGGTAAAGAAAGGACTTTATTTTGGGGTTTGATTCTGCCAAACTTACATGAGCCTTCTCCTTTTCAAAGGTGCTGCATTCTCACTGGCTTAACATTTTTTCGTGCTGGTTCTTTGGAGACAGACAGTCTAACTGCCTCTGGGTACCTGTTCCTGCCATGCAAAGCCATGTGGCATGCAGTTAAACCTCCCCCCTTGCCTATTTTTACCCAGCAGGGAAGCACAATGGGAGAGACTTGGAGACAATACAAAATTGTAGTTGAGGCATTTGTTTCTTATTACATTCGCCCTTCCCAGAAACACAAGTGGCAGCTTGCCATGGATTAGGTCTGCTCAATAATTCAGCCCCCTTGTAATCAGAAGACGGCAGTCGAAACTGTGATGAATAACGGCCTCATGTCAGATGTCAACGTTAGGTCTCCCTAGTCTATCACCAGCTGTTGAGATCATCGATCATGATATTCCACTTACATGCTACTGCCACTGGCAAGCTGTAAAGGGCTTACATTAAACTAACGGTTAATTTCCTGGATATAGATCCTTCATCAGCTGAGTCTTGCAGAGATGTGTCATTTTGCTTGTCTTGTGTGAGAGCTGACCAAAGGCAACATAGGAGTCTTGGGTCAAACTTTGTCACCTCCACTGCAGAAAATGCAACTCCCTTGCAAATGCAAACAGAGAAATTCAGCTAAAGCTTAACAAAGCTCTGTGGTCTTGATAATAGACAAAGCCCCTGAATTTCCTGAAAATATCACCGTGTGTGTAAAGGTCAGATTTGTTCTCCAGTGCTCTTCAAGGTCCATATCACCACAGTCACAGTGTTTCCTAAGCCAAGATTCCCAGTCTGGGAAAAGAGATTTGTCAGATCATGAAACTCCAAGTAACTGGCTTAAGTATTATACAAGTCTTTGGTATCTTAAACCACCTGCTTCCATTGTGTGTGCTTTTTCATTTAATTTCTTTAGGAGGAGAGAATAGAGGAAGCACAACCTACAAAGCTAGCCAGGGAAGATGCACAGACAAGTGCAACCCCAGACACTTTCAAAATGAACGCAGTGGTGGTGGGATGGCTTTCACTGCTAAGGGCCACAGGCTCCAGTGACTGGATACGCAATACCCAGCTCCTACCAGTGGTGCTTTTTCCTGGGCTCAGGAAGATCCCCCTGAGTTTGCTTGTTAAAACCTTGTGTGCTACAATGGTTACTTTCTGGCTCCCCAGTCTGGTATACCACATCCTTGAGTGCCCTGAAGAGATTATCTTAGATTGCCTGCCCAAAACCAGCCATTGGGTAACTACTTGATGAAGGTCTGTTTTGGACATTTCCAAAAATGAGGGATGTGTTTAGCCACTCTTTGAGTCACACAGACCTGTTACAAGAACTTACATCTGATGTTCCCTGTGGAAATTTCTCTGGTTTATGCTTTTATTTTAATCTTTCTTAGGCTTAAAGCTTTATGGAACTGGAGTTGAACAAACATTCTAAGAAGACTCATACATTTGGCTATTAGCTGGGCTAGCTAGAAATGAGAATTGTAGCTTGCAAAACTTTTTAAGGTTTCAACAGTTATTTTAGTTAAATTGATGATCAAAGGGCTGTTGAAATTTGTCATAAAAGTAAATGAGGTAAAAGAGAGAAAACATTTGGTTCATTCACTCACTTGGCGAGGGAAATCAAACCCAGGCGATGCTTGGTCTTGTGCATTAAGATTATCTGTCTGTTTGTCTCTTTCTTCTTTTTATCAGAAATATCATTCTGAACCCCCAAACCTTTCTGACAAAAGTTTCAACTACAGATATAGATTTCCTTGAAAAGTTTTGGTTTCAGTGAAACAGCATTTTCTGGTGAAAAACATTTTAATTGAAAAGTTCACATCCAGCTCTTGTTTTGACATCCTCTTCAAGCACTGCAGGTTTGTAGGCAGTGAATCAGAAAGAAACAATGAAGCAAGCATTTTATTTTGTCTTTCATTTTATTCAAGTTACAAAAAACAGTTACATATGACAGTAATTATATATTTTATATATTTGACATTACTCTGAATGACAAGACATGGCTTGGTTATTTATATATTTATTTATTTAAAACTTGCTTCATCTGGACTGTTGCTGAGCAAAAATCTACTTTGCTTTCCTTTCTCTGCATTTTAAATCGATGAAAACAAATCAAACAGAAAATATTCTGAGAAGCTTTGTGAGGAAAGAAGATGGAAGAAGGTGCTGTTAATGCAGGGTATTTGGGTGTGTCAGTGGAGGAGGCATTCCTGCCTGTGTTGCTTCATGCAGAAGGTACAATGTGACTCATACAGGTGTAACACCTGCCTGGACACTTTGGTGTGCCACCAGGCATTTGGTGGCCTCGGCAGAGGGAGGCTTCCTATGGCTTCACTCAGCGCAGGTAGTGAGCAGTGCTCACCTCCTGTACCAGCCCCATGGATTACTTCAGCCCAGCATGGGTTGTGGGTGCTGAGACATCCTCACTTCATTCATTTACAGGGACTGAGCCTGCTGGCGTCACTGGCTCTTGAGCCACAGTCCAACTATTGCTGGTGAAACTACAGAAGGCGGATGGCAGGTGATCCTCAGAAGTTTGTTTAAACATGACTTTCAATAATGTCCTCAGAAAAAGAAAAAAATGATGTTTTGGTGAGGCTACATGGTGGTTGGAAAAAACTGGGGATTGGATGGCTGTCCATCAATCCCTCACTTTTATAAATGTATTAAAAAGACAGTAACTTGACTCAAATTCACTAGTCCCATTCATGTTTATACCTGGTGCTGGAGCTTTACCTAACATTTAGCTGAAATTTTTCAGGAATGTTGCTGTTCAACAGCTTCTTCATTGAGAATGGGTCATATTCTTATGTCTTTGCTCTTTTTTTTTTTTTTCTTACAAAAATTCAGATTGGGACATCTTTGTCCTGAAATTTCATTCAATGAAACAGCACCCAATGGTGTGAATTAGTAGGACTAGGGAAGAGGTGATCCCAAGAATTATACCTACTGTCTTCTGACCAGTCCTGGGCAGATCCTTCTACTGTGGTTTCCTCTTTGTCTTGGGGAAATTCCCTTTTGGAGGGACGCTGGGTGCAAACATTTTCAGAAAATGCTGTCAGCACAACCCCTGCAGAACTGCAGGAGGAAGGGAGGGGGCTGGAGGAGTGTGGTAAGGGCCCAGGCCACTTTTGGTAAAACAGTCACATCATAGAGTTGCGTTATCAGCAGTGAGACAATCGTCAGCTACAGGGAAAACATTTCCATTTCCTACCAAATATCACAACACTTAGTTGTATCACTGACATGAACACCACTGAAGACCAATACGCCCAATACGCAAAGCTAGTTTGGGAGGATCTACAACAAACCCCACTCAACTAGACCAACAGCAAGGCCCAGAAGTCCATGGACAATACTCTTGCACAGAGCAAAAGAGTGAGAACTTCCCTATTGAGCAGAAGGGATGCAGAGAGCAGGGACAAAAAAACCCAAGCTGCAGGCTGAGTGGGGTGCTGCGGGGCTTGGCTCTCCCATCACACACAAGCATGTGGAGGTGCAGCAAAGCCTTGTTGTGCAGACTGGCTGTGTTAGCTGCCACACAGCTGCATTAGAAAAGATTCAGCTCAAGACTGGAGTACCCGCTCTGAAATGTTTGCATAGAGATGTTGACACCTGAGGTCAGCGGGTGATTCAATTGCTTCCATAGAGACTTCTTATGTTGCCTGAGATGCAAGCGAGCTTTGAGACATCTTGTTTTTCTGTCGGTTTCTCTCACAGGGAATCTGAGACATCAACAAGGAGCTGGCAGATATAACACAGGACCTCCCAGTGCAGCACAAGGAGGCCTGGAAGAATGCCCAGGAGCACCTAAGCCTGGCAGTCAGTACCTATCAGCGACCTGGCCATGTCCAAGGGTGGTTAACTTCCTGATACAGTCAAAAGAGTCTAGAAAATAATTTGGTTTGCTGAAAAATTGACTTAATGGGATGGACAGGCACTGACTATATTGACCAGATCTCTGCTATGGGGTCCTTAGATATCCAGCTCATGTGCAAATGCTTAAATGTAGATATTTTAGTCTTCCAGCCCTTGCCCTATCAAGAAAAGTGAGAAACCAAGATCTGTGCACGTCAAAAATACCCTGCCACCTTGAGCCGAGCTGCTGCCAGAAGCCTGCTCTACAGCAGCAAGACCAAAAACTTCCTGAAGCTAACTAGAATTGCTATTGACTCCATTGTGCCTCCCAGGCAGATTTTTACTAGAGTATTTTAAACTCAAATCAAGGGAATAACTCCAGCAAAATTAACTCCCCACAAACATTAGATCTGGGATAGTCTTCTTGACCTAGAGCCATCACTATGTGCTGAGCCAGACTTTTTCTGGTATGCACCAAGCACTGCACATGGAGTTTGAGATTAATTTTCAGTGGCAGTAGTCCTCCTCTGCCAGGACCCAGTCCCAGTGTGCCAAATCACTGCATTACAAAGGGGCTTGGTACTGCTCCTAATCCTCTTCTTGTGCTGATGTTAAGAAAGCACCTGAAACCTTGCACAACTACTCTGGGACCATCTTGGCGCCTTGTTGCCAAACACATGTCTCCTTCCAGGTGTGTTTTGTGCACACCACACAAACAGCATTGCCAGGATTTCTTTGGGAGCAGCATCTTTTTTCTAAAATGGGCAATTACTGGCAACCACAAAGGTATTCTGTGGAAGAACTACTCCTTTCTCTTAGCCTAGGATCTCTGGACAAGCTGTCTTTCTTCCACCTTAGGAACCCACCTTACATCCCTCTGCTACCCTCATTTTTGCTCACCTTGCTTCTCGCCTTTTCTCCTCTATCAGCTGCTTGCCCCTGGTAGCAATGCAGTCTGAACTAGCGTAGTGCTTTTTAAAACAAGTTTCTGTCTTGGAAATAGAAGAAGGGATGGCGTCCAAGCAGTTCCAGGAAGCACAGGCTTGTTTTGAGTCTGCGATGGCAAAAAGCTAATACCCTGTGAAGTAATAAAAGGGTATTTTAAAGAAGCTCATCTCAGCTGGACTGTAAGCTGATTTATGAAGGCAGGCGCCAAGTGACTATGTAGCTGTTGGGGCCACAGCAAAGCAAATTTTCAGCATTTATTGTTGGGTTTGTGTTTTGAGTTTTTTTTTTTTTAAAACTAGTCTAAGCAGAATTACTGTGCTAATAGGGGGTTTAAATGTATTTGAGAGGGCATTCAGAATTCCTGTGTAAAGGCGTGCCAAGCCAGAAAACCTGCCAGTACTCTGAGAGCCAGTATAAAGTTCAGCAAACAGTGAAAATGCTCAGAAAAGGAAAAGAAAAATGCATTGTTAAGCAGCTGTTGCACCTGCTGCGGTGACATTTTGCCTTATGATGTTCTTGCACTGGCTGAAGCCATGAATTATGGACATGATGAGGGGTCATGGTGCCTGTTTCTAAACATTTACACAGGGTGATGAGGGTTTCTGTGAGTCAGGCAGTGAAAAACGGCTGTTCCACATTTCCAAATGATGGCTGAGCTCCCCTTTGCCAAGGTGAAAATGGCTCTGCAAGGAGCAGGACAATGCAGCAACCAGCCTTAGTTTAAGCAATGCCACCTTGTTTATTTATCCTACATGGAGGTTGTTTACTACATTTTGTGTTACTGGAACACACAGCAATCCCAGGCTTGGACCGTTGCTTTCCGGTAGAAGCTCCACAGATATTGGACAAAAATATGATGCTCGCGCCATAGACCTTGCAGTCCATGGACGTGTTGGTTATAGACACATCTGGGCCTTTCTACAGCCAGGCCAGATGTGTGAGCCAGTTGCAGGCAAGAAGCTGTAAAACTGCTTTAGCACACATCAGGGTTATGTTTCCTGTGGGGCACTGTGTCATGCCAATGGGGTGTCCAGTCCTGCACTGGCAGCCAGAGGTGCTCTGTCTGGGTTTGTACCCACCCATGTAACACAGAACCATAGAACTGTTTAGGTTGGAAAAGACCTTTAAGACCGTTGAGTCCAACTGTTAACCTAGCACTGCCAAGTCCAGCACTAAACCGTGTCCCTCAGCACCACATCTACATGCCTTTTAAATACCTCCAGGGATGGGGACTCCTCCACTTCCCTGAGCAGCCTGTTCCAATGCTTGATAACCCTTTCTGTGAAGAAATTTTACCTCATATCCATTCTAAACCTCCTCTGGCGCAACTTGAGGCTGTTTCCTCTCGTCCTGTCACTTGTTAGGTGGGAGAAGAGACCAGCCCCCTCCCTTCATGTAGCTGTAGAGAGCGATTGCTAGCTGAAAAGCAATCTGGGCACACGTGCTATCCTTCCTCTACAAACCGCTGTCATTTTTCCCAAGCTGGTACAAGAATGCCAAATCTGAGGCATGTTTTGAGTAGGGAGGCGAGCTGTGTAGGCAGCCGGCAGGCACCCTGCCTCTGGGCACACGGGGCGGAAAGAGAGGTCAGCAAGGACAGGCTGCTCAGCTGAGGGCAGCTTAGTTGCTCCTGCTGGCAGGAAGGGGGCTTCCCCGAGCAAGCCCTTGCCCACCGCTCCATCGCTAGGTGTCACCGCGCAGCCCGCCCGCCGTCCCGCGGCGCCCTTACGGCTCCTGCCGGCGGCTGCCGCTTGGGAGAGTGACACCGGCGGCGGGAGGGCTACGTCTCAAAGGGGGTACTCGCTCCTGCTTCAGCAAAACGCATCCTGCCATTCCCGCTGGTCTTTCCAGGCATCTGAAACACAGGGCTATCAACTATATAAACTGCTGGACTGCTTGCAAATAAAAAAAAAAAAAAAAAAAAAAAAAGAGAAAAAGCTCTACTCTTTCCTCAGTGCAAGCATAACCTTTTCCTGCAAGAATAATCTTTTTTCCTTAGCCTCGCCCTGTCCTGCAAACCATCAGACAGCTCCTGCCTTTTTTCCATCAGGTCTGCGGCCTGCTTTTTAGGTCTGCAAGATTAGCATCGCTGGCATAAACATCCAAAAGCGAACCAGGCAGGTGCTTGGTTTATGACAATCTCAGCTGCAAAATTTCTGGCCCTGCGGCGGTGGAACAACCTCAATCCTCACTACGTTCTGATTGTGGCATTAAATGTACTCTTTTTTTTTTTTTTTTTTTTTTTTTGCAATGAGGTCTTTTCCAAAGGAATGACTTCATAATAAATAATAAATATATCAATTAAAATATTGCGTGCATGCCTGAAAAGCATAGCACAGAGCACTGAGAGGAAATATTCTGGGTTGGAAAATCTTTTGCTGCACAAGTCAGCTATTCAGATAATGGATCCTTATAAGTATGTAGGACAAATAGCTATATGAACCATCTGGGACTCACTCAGCAGTGGGCAAAAGACTGTTAGACTTGCAAGATCAGCACGCAAGAGTGACTGCTGATCAGTCACTGCGGCCTTGCAGAGAAAACAAAAGCTTTAGCGTTTAAGCTATTAATAGTTTTCACCTAGTCCAAGTGTTGCAAAGTGTATTTATTGCCCAAGACCATAAATTCAAAATTTGTTAGATATTTTTCCAGATTGCGGTTTCATAAGAGGTTTAAGCTGATCCATATTCACGTTTCCACGTCTCTCACGTGCCAGCATTAGAGTCTGTGAAGTCCCTGAATGAGCCACATCTGGCTGAGAACTAACCAGGTATAAAACCCAGCAAAATTCCTTTTCAGATGATAATTCCCTCGCTCAGCTCATCCCACAGATTGAGGGACCCTGCTGCTGGAACAAGAGGGCACAAACAGCTGGAATCAGGTCTTTTGGGGTCAGCCTCTGCTTAGGCCAATTTATGCTGATTCTGAGAGCTTCATCTAACTGTGCTAGATATTTTCTTCATCTTAGTATTAGAACTGAATGAAAGAATACTTAAAAGTAATGATGATTTTAGTCAATTACCAAATGTGCTATATCAGAATAAGTCTAATACGGGGTTTCTTCTAACTGAAAAAATGCCTGCCTGCTACTTCCTGAAAAAAAAAAAAAAGATAGCAAAGAACAATAAAATAGTTAATGATTTTATAATCAGGCACATGAGGTTTTGTACATTGTCCCCATAAGGTTGTAATTGTTGGTTATGTACTGATATGTTTAACAATGGGTAACTAAATGCCCAGCTATCTAAAGCCACAGCTCCTTGCAGAACCTCTTGTGTCCCATGCTAATTTGGCTCAATTTGAGAAGCAGACCAAAGGCATTACTGTTTGGAAACACTTAATGTAACTTGCTTCTGGAAAACCAGGACTGAGATTCAACTCCAGATGAAGGAACCTGCGTGTGGGTGTCAGTATGTAGGAGCCTGCCTGAGCACCGGGTGCCCAGGCTGTCTTTCCAGCCAGGGGAGATGAACGGTTCAGTTCGGTTGCCTGCAGGAAGGAGTTGCCACATAGGACAGCCAGGGTGCAGTGACCTCTTGATGGGCCCAATGGCTGTGACAGAGGACCTTCAGGGTCTGTGCCCCCCCTTCACGTGGGGACCAGGGCTTATACAGCAGAACTAGAAACCTGTGCTCACATAGTTGAATCCTTCTACTAGCCCACAACCAGCTTTGTTCAGCTGGCCCACCAACCAGGATCAGGTTCAGCTGCCCACACATGAGTACCTAGTGCCATTCAAGAGGCTTTCAAGTACCCAGGACACATGTATGGGGTCAGCAGATGTGACACAGGACATCTAGGAAACCTCGTTCTGCTCCTGGAGCAGCAGTGTGAGGGTAGGTGGGATTTCAGATGGCGCTGGATGCCTGTGTTGAGGTGGGGTAGGGGACTCCCAGAGCTGGTTTTCCCTCCATTCACAAGCTGCGATGAGAACACCATTGTGCTGGACTGGGGTTTGGCATTGCAGCTCATATTCAGAGACCTCTTGCATGGCATTTGTGGTGTAAGATGCTCCATGGTGCCAGCCAGGGCATCACAACCTATTTGTTAGGGAATGGTAATCAGTAGGTGATGTCAATCACATGGTAATGACCAGTGCAAAAATTCGTTGCTGCTTTGCCAAAGTTGAAAATACCAGACCTTGCTGGGCTCTGATGCTGCTGTCCTGCACTCCAGGGTAATACCCTGACTTGAGCAAGGCCATAGGATTGAATAATGAGGTCCAATTAGAGATGTCACAGAACTCACCTCCTAGCAGACTTTTGGCTGGGAAGGCTGGTCTGTGAGCCAAACCATCCCCTTCCTGTAAAGGTCAGTGTGTATCCCCGGTGACCGGTAATATTATCTTGACTGATGGGCCTTCCAAAAATATTTCAACAGCTAGAAAAGCTGAACATCTGGCCATGAAAACTTTCCTGAGAATGTTGTCTTCTGGAAGCAATAAAGATGGACCAAAAATAATGCAAACGCTCTGGTCTCTTTAACAAATTTCTCTTTCCAAATGACTGAGTGTGTTACTTGCTGTCTTCGTTTTCGAATGAGGTGCTCCCCACTAAGGTCTATTTATGTAAGGCACTGAAACATTGAGAAAATCTTACTGATTTCAAATTTACAAATATGAAGGAACAGAACTAATTCAGTGATGAAAATTATGAGTAGTGTTGTCCGCTGTGCTCTGAACTGCTCTCTCCAAGCAGGCCAGTGCGACACACAAATTCAGGTCCCCTCTGGCAGGAGATGTAATTAGAAGTCCATAGTGGTGAAAAAAAGGAGGGGTGTAGTTAGGAGAAATACACCTTTGCCAGGCAAGGCTAATGATTAGCCCACAAATTAATCAAAGTTGGTGTAAGTCAACCATGAACCAATAAACTGAGATGAAAGCACCAAGGAGAGAAATTGGCCGAGCAGAACTGATCGGTGTGTGGGGTTCAAATGTGCTTATGAGCCTAGGAAATCTCTAACAAAGCAAAGCCCAAAGCTATCGAAATTTAGTTAGTCTTTTGATGCTTTCTGGCCTTTGCAAAGTGCCTTAAAGGCCAATCATGGGCATTCACTTCACCTTAATATAAAAGAGAAATGTTGATCTTATTTCTGCTGGTTTATTGATCACTTTTTTTCAGACCCTCTTTTCAGGGCGATGAAGCAGAGGCAGAGGGAAGACGTGAGCAGGGAGGGGAACCGGGAGGTCCTGTGCTGTGATATTTGATGTAGGAGTGTACTACCTGAGCATCACTCACCCGCTTGGCACTAACGCCACAAGGGAGCACTTGCACAGCCTCATACAGCAGCAGAGGAACTTTAAAATCAGTAATCACCCCAGCCACAGCTCTGAAGGACCAGAACTACCTGTTTCTAAAGCAGCCCCAATTATCACGTGTGCCTTTAAAGCTCCAGTCACAAAGGAGTATATCATTTGAGTATATCATTATTTACATGGCCTGGGAAGTTCCAGCCAAGGCCAGGGGACTGGGCTGCCACAGTGTCAACCACGGCATGAGTTAGGCATTGCCTTCCTTCATTCTCATTTGCTTGCGATGGTAATTGATGGCAATGAATTGTCTTCACCTTTAATGACAGGTTTATTTTTTGGGTAGCAGAATTAACAGTAATTCCAATATTGCAATTAAATCCTGAATCATTCATTCCTGCTGTTGTTTATTTCTCATTCAACATACAAATATACCTTTTCTCCAAGCTTGGGGATTTCTTTTTCAGGGCTTTTTTTTCCCTGTGAACCTTGTTTTACACCTTTCTTTGGCCTTTTTTGGCTATACTAACCCAAGTCTATACCACGTCCAGACACACGTGCACAGTTTGCTCAACCAAACCCAGACAGATTATTTTATGCTGGGGAAAAAAAGGTAGGCTCAATATATCAGATAAACAAAATGTCCTTCGTACCAAACATTCTAGGACTTAGAGGTCAGCAGCAGGAAAGATTATAAGCAGGCACTGCCTCAGTGTTATTAATAATGGGATCCCCACTAGATGAGAGAGGACATCACTAGAACTGAAAATAAAGGCTCAAAGATAAGAAGAAAATCTGTTAGGACAAGGAGTTAAACTGTTATGAAAGATGCAGAGGAAATCATAACTGGTCTGAAGATTTTCTGTAAAAATTGATTGCCTTATGCTGATTACACTTACACTTATGAGTTTAACTGAGCATATTTGTGTTATAAACACAATTTTTCCAACTGCTTCAGTTTGATAGCTGCAGACTGACCTCTACTTTGCACTTGTTCTTGTAGTGGTGAAGTTGATTGGTAGCATAATACATTACACATGATGCTGTGAATCCAGATTTCTGAATCCTCTCCTGACAGAGGGACACTGTCAGTGTCAGTTTTGCTGAACTGAAAAGCATAAGGAGATAGGTGTCACCCAAATACTCTTTGGTGGAAAATAGTGGTGGAGCACTGCTGGGGAGCACAAAGACCGGATTGCAGTGCTCTGTTTTAGTCTGTCCTGGCACACGCTCAGTCTTGATCATGCCCACCTAGATCCTTATTAAAGGGGCTGGTTCGGTTTTCATTTCTGATTTTGAAATTCCCACTGTTCGTTTGGTGCTGGGTGGCAGATGCAAGCCAACACCAATGGCACCTGACAAACCAAGGGAAGAACAAGCATGGGGAAACACAGGCAGGAGAGCCTGAGTCCATCTTCCATGGTCTGCTCCTGTGCAGCCTGGCAGCGGAGAGGCTGCATGATGTTTAATCCTGCCACCAGCTCCAGTGAGCTCACTGGTGGAGATGAGATGCTGTCTGGGAAGAACTGAGCTGTGCTGAGCTGGAGATGACATCGTTTCCCTGGTGGAGAGCGAAAGGAATGAAGAGGGCTTTATGTCTAATATTACCTTAGACTGATTTAGTTCATCTCCAAAACTGTCTGAATGCTTCTTGCTACTAGTCACTATTTGTGTTCTGTGGGGAGCTGTGCAGTCACTCTGTGCTTTCCCTCTTGTGACTGGGTAACAAACATTTATGAGAAGAGAATAACAAATGGTGAAGCATTTCATTTCAGGCATGAATTCTTAGATGAATGATCATTCATGCTAAAATTAGCAACGCTCACAAGGACAAAACAAATGTGCAAGGATTGTCCAAATAGCTTCCAATAAGAAATATCAAGAACTGGAATAAGCCAAAAATTGCACTTTTATTTATTAAAAAAGTATATTAAATATTTTTTTTCTGCCACGCAACCGTACTACTCTAAAATGACTTATGTACTAAGTGATCAATATTTATCTCTTTCTTATGAAAACGGTTTATGGTTTGTATAGCAACAGCAGTACTATTCCAGGTATTAAAATGTGGGGCTCAGCCTACATGTGCTTTTGATTAGGAATTCATAAATAGCATTTATTGCATCTAGGATAGCAGTATTACATTGTTTTGGAAACATTAGAGCATCATATCAGGCAGAGAACCGTCTGGTAGTTCCCGGGGGCAGTCTTGCCCTCCAGGCTGGCTCTGTTATGCACGCTCCCATTATTTTCAGTGGAGTGGCAGCTAAAGGAGACTGTGCAGCGTGTCTCAAGGCCACGTGAGGGTCATCGCTTCACAGCACTAAAGCAGTTAAGTATTCATTTATAGCCCACTTAAACCGTAAGTATTCCCAGATCAGACATATAACATTTTGTGCAGGATACTGTATTCGTCTCCATAGATTATGCTCTTTGCTTTTAAATACCTTAGGCTGCATTTTCAGACAGCATCAAATTGTCCTGTAAAACTGTAAGGATGTGAGTACACTTACATACACATCTTTGCACACCCACAGAAACAGAAATGCATGTTTTTCCTTGTGTAAATAGGATGGTTTTCCAAATAGGATCAAAATCAGCCTCTGGTGGGCCTGCTGTCTCCCCAAGGCGGACGTTGCTCCTGCCTCAGATGCCTCAGCCAACTGCCTGAAGTTATGTACCAAGAGTTTAGGCTTCAAAGCACACAAAAATAACTTACACACACAGTGCAGTGAGTCTGAAGCCTTGCAGAACGAGTGTTCAGGAACACCTTTGCAGACTGCTGCACAGAGCAGATAGGAGAGTGAGCCGTTGATTTTATTAATTGGGAATTTTCCTCCTCAATATTTGAGCCCCATGGAAACCATGCCAGGTTCATCCAGAGGGTCTATAATTGCTGAGGGGAAGTGCCTTGGCACCCACTGCTGTTTAAAGATAAATATGCTGTCCTGGATTTGTAAATGTATATGTGTGTAGATCATCCTGCCGGAGCACCAAGGAACCGAAGCCACAGCATCTGCAACCCAATTCCTCTTGGCAATGGGCCTGACAGATTTTTGTAGCTTGAGAAGAGCATATATTCAGATGTGATATTTTAAGAGTCAGTCTTTCCTAAGGACAGCACTGACATTAACCTCTTGCCTGCAGACGACTCACCCAATCTTGTAGCTGAATTTAGCCCTGATGCCCAGTGGCCTGCTCACTCTGACATACTTGTCTCTATATTAACACTAGGAACCTGCCTGCATTAAAATATACCTGCTTCTGTGTGACAGCCCATTTAATTAAAGTCATCCATCCTTATTAAGGAAGATCTGGTCAAAGTGTATGTGTGAGGCAGCTCTCTTTGCTTCAGCTGAAATTTTCTACCTGTTTGCCATGTTCTGATACAGCTAGCTCATCCTTAACACATCCTTAGAGCACATCTGAATGCTTATCTCTTTAAATCTCAAATTTCACAAATGAAATCAAGCACAAGTTCTTTGGCCTCAGGTTCCAGGCATGGGGTGTGAAGACTTTTTTGCAAACTCTTGTATAACGTCACCAAAACTCTTCACTTGTGCAGTCGTGCCTGCGGCTATGGAGCTTTTGACTCCCTGGGGCAAAGGGTGGTAGAGCTGCCAGGTGGTGCAGGGTTTGGAGGGATGTCCTGCTGCCCCAGAGGTTCAGCTCTGCTCTAAGCTCCTCTGCAGAGGACACATCACTGCCCTGGGCCCAGTGGAAGTGGGGCACTAAAGTCTGTGGCCAAATGGGACAAAAAGATGGCAAAAATAAAAGTAGAAAAGCAAAAACTGTGGTTACTTTGGCTAAAAGTATGTTTTGTCTGACACTGATGGTGCCTTTTCTCTGGATTAGACAGTGCTTAAGGGATGTGATTACAGCCTAAATAAAACTGAAGCATCCCAACTCAAATTTTGAGCCTACAGAAAGGATATTAACATTTTAAGTGCGTGCTCCGCCATGATGCCTCACTTCAGGAAGAATGTCAAGGGCGTATTCTTGTGGCCAGTCCTCTTCTGGTCTTCTTGCTACAACATGTTCCCTTTAAATCATCATTTAGCTCAATGTCTTCATCTGCCTATTTTATATTTGCTTAACTGGATTATAGTGAAGAGCAGAGACAGGCGGAATATAAACTGTAAAAGACTGAACAAGACACCTCTTCTTCTGGTGGCCAGTTTCCTCAGATAACCCTGCTGAATCATCTGCTCAGGATTTTTTTCAAAGCAGCACAGACTACTCAAAATAAATTAGACCTCATAAGCCCTTTTGCCCTTCATATCTTTGCAAAGCTTTCCCATGTTACTCATTTTGATTTTTCTGCTTTCGGTTTCAGTGTAACTTATAATCACGAGGAATATACAAAATGGTTCACAGTGGTCAGCAGGTTAATGGGTGTTACTGTATTATGCTGTTGTGTGTTAAGAACCTCAGACGAAGAGGTAAAGCATACAAAATCTCCTGTTTCATCTAAGGTAGAGTAATGAGTTTAAACTCAGAAAAATCCAACGGATTATGGCAGAGTGAGCACTCACAACAATATTGCTATAGATGGCTGCAACCTTTTATGAAAGTCCTGCAGTTTGAGATTTTGTTCATTTATTATTGAAGTTGGGAAATATTCAAGCACCCCTCCTTGAAGAAATGTGAATAAAAATGTTTCCTCACTGAGTTTAATTTTGAGCATAAACCAATGGCCACGGGATGTTTCAAATGTTAAAAGTAAGTAGATGAAGTCAAAGAAGGAAGTTCATCAAGGCCACAGTAAACTCAATAAGACTGACTGGAGCCACTGGTAGTGGAGAGATGATGTACCCCTCTCCTCTCCCATTGCTGGCATGCTTCCTTACATAGCCCTTACTGGCCACTACTGGCGTCAGCGTTGCAGATACGGGAACCTTTTGGTCTGTGCTGACATGCTGTTTCCATGGGCTTTAGTTAGGGTACAGGCAGAGCAGAAAGGAGGTGTGAAGCAAAACTGGAGCTATGAGAAGAGGATGTTCCCGAGAAGAGCTCTGTGTTTCTGCATGGGCAGAACTGGTGCTTGTTACGTGCAGACATGAGACAGGAGGAAGAAGCTGTCATCCCGGGAGCATGTACAAGTGAGCCTGCAGCTCTTATTCCCCCACAGATTTTCTTGGTTTTTCACAATATACCTTTTTGTGAGACTACTAGCAACTACCAAGGAATAGTGAAAATTATACAACAGTGGAAGTGATAGCCAGACACCTGCCTGATGAGGAAAACACACCTGAATTAGTGGCCTTTTGATTAAATCTGGGGTGTACTCAATAAATTTTGTTTGAATTATATGGTCAAAAACACATGAGAAATCCACCTGTTTCCAACCATCAGATGTGAACTTATAATTCTCTATCAGAACCATGAATTCTTCATTAGCACACAAAATGACTAATTGTTTAGTTAATTCATAGAAACTGAAAACATGTTTTTGATAAAATATGGCTTCATGTTTGGATTTCCTGGGGTTCGCAGTTGTCCTTAAAACATTTAATGCCTCACAAATAATGCAAGCATGCTGATATTTTCTCCTTTCCCTTTCATATAACAAGAAAGATTGCTACATAATTTATCTTCCCTTTTCATGCCTCTTTCCTCAAGCATGCTTCCTTGATGAGCTGAAAGGCATGATTCCTAATCTACCTTTGCTTCAAACCTTTCTTACAGTGACCCTTACTGTGGACTGTTCTGAACTCAACTTCATGACCGACTTTGTTTTCCCTTCGTCATTGGTTACACTACTTAGGTCTGACCCAGATTGTTTATATTTATATTTTCACGGGGTTTTGTGCACAAAATATAACACACCTTGTAAGCCCTGTGTTCACTTATTCTACCTTTATGCTGAAACCATATACACAACCATAAACTTGCACATGCCCGTACAAGTCCAGCGTTTAGCCAAAATACTGTCATCCTTAATTATGGCTGTAAGTGAAGTAAAGTTCTCAAAGCTGACCACTGTATTTTTTTTTCTGGTCAATTATTAAACAGTTTAATTTTGAAGAAAAGAGATCACATTTCAAATGTTACCTTCCTGGAGTCACTTAATAAATTTTTGATCAGCTATAGGTTTTATAAGAGAACAGACTTGCAAAGATGAGTGTGAATTGCATTCCTGTTTTCTGCTGGGTCTGTTTTTCCTGCCAAGAGCAGGTGTCCAGCATTCACTTTCTATTTCACCTTCATCTGCATTTTGTGCTTATTATCAAAATACACCCGAGAGCCTTGCCAAATTCCTGTAAAGCCCCATCCCTTGGAAGCACCCGCCGAACCCTCCCTGCTCTCTAAGGTAGCTGTTTATAGTGGTGTTCAGCTTGAAATGCAAGTAAATAAATTTTGGGGACTGATCCCATTTGGCATCCGGAAAGACCCAGTGGCAAAACGCACGCTGGAAATCTCACAGCTGCCACAAGCTGGGGCTTGCACGGGAGGTAAGAAGCAGCTCCAGCGAGCCTGGGGTGCCTGGGGAAGAGGGGCCAGCAGCCTCCTCGCTGGCAGGGCCACCTCTCTCTGGCTGCCCGTTGGCCACTGATGGACTGCAAGGACAGCAGCAAAGGTGTGCGGAGGTGCTGAGCCCCCCGGGCCAAGCAACATTATTTGGAAGCTGCTGATAAGGCTCCTCTCCATCCCATGGGCACACTCACTGCCAGAGGGGTTGTGCTGTCAGTAGCTCTCCATTGATGCTTTCTGCCTGCAAGGTCATGCGTGGACACACTCAGAGCCCCAAAGCTCAGCATCACAGGGAGCCCTGGCATTTTCCCTCTAGGTGTACTCTGTGCTGGAGTAACATTGGATAATTTGCAAAGTTCCCCTGGAACAGAAAGCTTTAAAAATAATCTGCCTAATGTAAGGTGTGTCTCAGAAAAACTGGAAATTATTTCAAACTGAAATTTTCCTTCTGAAAACCATATACATAGGAATATCATTTTATATACTTTTTATCTTCTAATAAAATTTTCATATATTACATGACAGTGGATATGTTCTATTAATGTATAATATATTTTTTAATATTTTTGTAAAATCATTATCGACAATTTCTAGTTAGTTCTGAGTGCAGCATTTTATTTTAATTTAATTTCTGTATTAAATGTTTTGTGCTTATTATAGCTAAGCAACTGTTTTAAAGAAAGAATAAAAACAATTGTCATAGATTTTTCAAGTTGTCTCTATGTGTTGGAAAATATGGTATGGAAAGTAAATTGTTTTAATATGCATTAAGCAGCAGCTGATTATAATAATTTTTAAATAATTAAAGTCAGAAGTAAATTAGGCAGGTATTTTGACTTAGTTATTAGGTCATAACAGAATGTTGGATTATGGACTAGTAATTCTGATATCACAAAATAATATATAAACAGCAAAAAATAACACACAAGGCCTTACCTTTTGCTGGAATGTGAGAAGCCACAACATCATACAAATGCTTTAAAACTAAATTTCTTTTTTTTTTCTTTGAATAAATTAATTTTTTTCATTTAAGAAACTATTGTGTTGATGGGAATATTTTCAAGATTGCTATGACTTTGTGAATAAAACAATAAACAATCCTTTTGTCAAAATGGCTTTTTCCCAGCGGGCATCAATGCTGGCAGAACCGGTCAATCTGGTTTCCTCTGCAGGTTCTCAGGAGGGCTTGAACACCAGCCGGCTCAGCCAAAGGTCCCTGCTCGTGTGAGCTGCCGGCAGGGCAGCCCCGGTACCCACCACGCTCCATCAGAGCCCATGCCTGCCCCACAGAGCACTGGAGTTCTCCCTGAGGCAGGACCTTGTTATTGTGAAGATGGTTACAGGCAATGGGTGGAAAGGCCAGAAGAGAGCAGAATATTGTAAATCTGGGGAGATGAGTGGAGGCTGAAGAGAGATTTGCAGGTTCCAGACACAATAAATGTAAGACATAATATAGTGATTTTAAAAGCTGACATGGGACAATCGTCCCTCTCTGCCAGAGATAGGCAAAACTGTGTCACTTATCAGTGAGTGCATTAAAGTCAAGGAATTTATTTCAGATGGGCACATTTCCAGCTGTGCTGAGCACCTGGTATTGAGACCATACCAGTGCCCATCAATGTGCCCAGTAATACATAGTGGGCTGGTACTGGCCAGGCAGGTGCACACTGGGACAGTGCAGCTGAAGCACCATGGGCCCCATTTAAAATACATCCTTCAAGGTCCACCTTCAGCAAATGTGCAAGGAGTAGATCAGCCAAAACCCGACAGGTCATGTTTATATGAGCCACGTTCTTAAGTTGTACTGATCTCACTGTGACTGCCATGCTTGTGTTACTAACCTTTGAAAGCTTTAACCTTTGCCAGACTTTAGACTGCTGTCATGGCAAACATTGAGTGTGCCGTGGGGTAGAAGAGCTTTGGCTCCAGCCCCATTGACGCGCTCAAAACCCTCCTCCCAAAACAGGCCCTTGAGATGGCAGGCACAAGCTGGAGATGGTCACAGGTTATTTTTAAGATAAGGATCAGATCAGCATGAGTTCTGGGAATGTGAACGGGGCTGAGAGCCTCCTTCTCCTATCTTTGGCCTTGCATGAACTGCAGCTCAGTAAAACCCAAACCCCAGGAACATGATAGACAGGGTCCACCGGTGACTGATACCTACAGATGCACATTCCTTCTCAGTACGAACAGCTTTTAAAGTGTTTTTCCTAGCTGTGTAAACACAGGCACCGAGCATGCTGGGATATTAAACTCTGCTGATGAGCACAATTTCACCACAGGATTTATTCCACATCTCTGTCTCCAACACGCCCACATTGTACATTTATAATACTTCTTTCCACAGAGATTTATCTCTGTCACTAGCTAAAAGCTCTTCACAAGTTCTACCAACTTTCATTTTCATCAATAATCTACTTCACTGAAGAAAAGATATTTCAGACATGTTGTTCCTTATCTTTACTTTCTTGAAATTACAGGACCGTAGAGCTAATATCCTGGACTTATTACATTTCTAACTTGGTAAACACTGGGAAAGGGAAGCCTGTGATCCTCATTTCTACCACAGAACTGTTTCTCTTTCAGAAAAACTGTGGAATAACAGCCTGCCAATGTCATTTCTCTTGTAAAGGCACATGTGTCCAGCAAGTTCCACCTTTAATCTTAGGCCACCATTTGTTCACTCTGCAGCAAGCCACGATATAAAAGTAGCTGCAGAGAAGATGTGATATATGGTCCTCACCTCGAAGGTAGAAGAGTTGTGCAACAGTTGTCCATCATAAGTGGAAGGTCTGTTCTTGCAGCTTTGTGAGAGGCTGTTTGGGCAGCACTCCTCCCAGACATGCTCCTGGCCAGCTCTCCCAGAGGTGTCGACCAGCAGTGAGGAGTGGGACAGCAGTACCAGCAGCTGTCCTAGCTCCTGCCTCCAAACATCACCAGAAGAAGGAAGCAGTACAGACAGCTACTGTAATTGGGCCCTGGGTAATAAATCCATTTTGAAAGCACTGATAGCCACCGGCAATCAGAAAAGGAGCAGATTTTTAGCAGGCAGAATAATCCTCTGAAGGCAGCCAACACTTCCAGCCCTGTGGGCATTTGTAGCCAAGCTGTATTTTTCTTTTGTATTGCAATCAGTGGTGAAAGAAAGTAAAAAACACTTATATTCCTCTGCAAGTGATGTGCACAACTCCTTTCTCAGTGCAATGAGAAGAGTAATACGGCACCTGTGGCTACTCATGGCTGCAGGGCACTAATTAACCTCAGTGATTAACTGGTCTGCTTTGAAACCTAGGCTGCTCTTCTTTGTTGTGGTCAATCAGTATAACATAAAATCCATGAGGTCTCTTAGAAATGCACTCTTTTGCTGCACTCAAAAGGGGAAGGAAGTTTTCTAACACATCACCAAGCAAAAGAGTTTTTCAGAGACTTTTGTCTGCAGCACTGGAAGAGCCAGACCTCTCCATTTCCCTCTGAGCTACATTAACTGGCCATTTCTTCTCAATTAGGGTGAAGAAATCAGTTGGCATAGTCTGTTCCCTGTGCAACGGACTGAGAAATATCACATTATTTATTCTGGATTAACTGAATGCAGCTGGAAAGATTCATTTCTTCTCAGTCTGCTTTGACAATGTAATTTGTTACGTGGCGTTTAATTTTACAAGCTAGAATTAAGCTAGGAAAATGCAGGGTATCAGAAACCATCTGCAAGCGAGTTCAGTGCCCGTGAAGGACTCAGCGCCCTGGAGCCCCGCAGGACCTGTGCTGGCCCTATGCACAACACCAGTGAGCTGCTGCACCAGTAAGCCTGGGATAATGGGATGTGAGCCACACACCCTTATTTTGTGAGTGGATGAGCATTATTCCCATATAATCCTTTTATGGGTCTTCCTCTGATCATTGCCACCTATAGCACCAGTTAGCAGAGATTTCAGTGATGCAGAGACCTGATGCAAACTTGGGGGAACTGTGGCTGGAAAGCTGCCTGGTGGAAAAGGACCTGGGGGTATTGGTCAACAGCTGACTGAATATAAGCCAGCAGTGTGCCCAGGTGGCCAAGAAGCCCAACAGCATCCTGGCCTGTATCAGGAATAGTGTGGCCAACAGGACTAGGGAAGTGGTTGTCCCCCTGTACTCAGCACTGGTGAGGCCCCACCTCAAATACTGTGTTCAGTTTTGGGCCCTTCACTACAAGAAAGACATTGAGGTGCTGGAGTGTGTCCAGAAAAGGGCAACGAAGCTGGTGAAGGGTCTAGAGCACAAGTCTTATGAGGAGAGGCTGAGGGAGCTGGGGTTGTTCAGCCTAGAGAAAAGGAGGCTGAGAGGAGACCTTATCACTCTCTACAACTACCTGAAAGGAGGTTGTAGCAAGGTGGGTGTTGGTCTCTTCTCCCAAGTAACAGGTGATAGAATGAGAGGAAACAGCCTCAAGTTACACCAGGGGAGGTTCAGACTGGATATTAGGAAAAATTTCTTCACAGAAAGGGTTATCAAGCATTGAAATAGGTTGCCCAGGGAAGTGGTGGAGTCACCATCCCTGGAGGTATTTAAAAGATGTGTAGATGTGGTGCTGAGGGCCATGGTTTGGTGGTAATTTGGCAGTGTTAACGGTTGGACTTGATGATCTTAAAGGTCTCTTCCAACCAAAACGATTCTATGATTCTATCTACCATTTAATTCAGTTCCTGAATTAAATGCCAGTCTAAGGCTCCATTAGTCCAAAGCGATTCATCAATGAGTGAAGCATTAGACAAAGGCTCAGGAGACCTGGGTAATGTATCAAGCCTTGCCCTCAGGCAGGCTCATTTTCATACCTGTCAGCTTGTCTCTATCTTCTACATCAACTATTAACATGTTGGGGACAGGACCATCCCTAGGAAGGGTCTGTACAACACCTGGCACACCCTCCTCCTCCTCCTCCCAAGCTCAGCTGTGCACATCTGTGTGCTTCCACCATGCACAATCATGAAAATAGTCCTTTATATATTGTAGGTGCAGAAGAGGAGCAAGCTTGATCAATATTTTTTATTCTGGCTTTACTTATCCAATCTATTTTAAGGACTGACATTGGTGCGGGAAAGTCATGGTCATGACCGAGAACTGCACTGCACATAACCTTACTTTGATAATTTCCTAATTCTTTCATATTTTCTCAAAAATATTGAGCAAAAATATTAATCTCAAAAATATTGTATTTTTTGTTCTTTCTCTGTACTTGGATTTCCTGCTGACTATTGCAGTTGAAGCTAATCCATGCTAAGTGCTTTGGGCCAAATTTTACATGGATTTAGATGGCAAAAATCAAGTGACTTTCAAATGGTGCAAGATTCACTTCACTGTGTCTTTTAAAATTTACTCTATTTAGGTAATATTACTAGCTGTACTACAAGAGATTGATTGCAGTTACTAGGACCAAACACAGCTCAGGCAAGCACTGAACTTTGCATACTGCTTTTCCGTTTCCTTATTTTTTCCCCATCTTAAAATACCTTCTTAGTGAAAAGAAAAAGCTGTGTGAGACCCTGGTTAGTCACCTGGCCATCCCTGCAGGCCCAAGTCAACTCACCTCTGGGTGAAGTATTGCTGACACATGCTCATCTGACTTTGCACTTCTTATAGAATTGCTTCCTAATTTTCCAGCCAATTTCTCCCATTTGTCATGCTTATATTGAAGTCCAAGGCTTGCCTTCAAAGTGCTCACAGCTCCTCCTGGCTCTATACCAGCTACCCATTAGCGCACCTTCTCCATTTTACAGCATCTCAAGCACTGTAGAAAATACTGATGTGCCCTGGACCTTTGACAAACATTGAGACCTTCATTTGATATGCTTTTCTGGCTTGACACTAAACCTCTCATAATTATTTCTTGAGAGTGGGTTTTCAGTAATTTGGGCAGCAACCTTCCAGTTGCTCCAAGTACATGTTACTATAACCTGCTCTTTAATATGTCAGGGGAAATATGGAGTCAAAAGCTCTACTACACTCATCCAACATCTTTTGCTTTTCTCTTTTTCATCAGTCTTTTGGTGCTGACTGGAAAGAAAATAAGGTCACTCTTGAGAAATGCATGTTGGTTGTGGCTTCTTGGTGCTTGCAGATAGTTTGTTTCTCAGTTTGCTTCAGAAATTAAATTTAGGCTGGTAGATTTATATCTCACTCAGCTTTTCTTTCCCTTTTTTAAGTGTAAAGAATAAGTTTGGCACTGTCCAGTTTCCACAATCTATTTTGTCCACTGCAACTTGTCAATGATAAAAGTTAATTCCTCTGAAACTGCCTTGCACCTTACTGTGTTGGGTTCAGCAGAAGGTGGTGTGAGAAATTCCTGCCTCCCACCCCGGCTGCATCTCATGCCTCCCTCTCTCTCTCCATCCTATCTCTTTGTCACTGCCCTGAAACCACCACTTACCCCGATCCCCATCTTTGTAAGTGCAATTGTTGTTCTACTGTAATTTTGCCAGTTAGAAAATAAACCTCTCCTCCTTTATCTTTGAAGGACTATCTCAACCCAAGGTATATCAGCAGTCCAGTTTGTAGATCACAGCTAAGGGAAGGCTGCACTGCAGCGCAGGGGGCAGAGATGAGTCCCTATGAGATTTTGCCAGCTTCAAAGCTGGACCAAGGTGTTGTGGAAACGCAGCCTCCTCCAACACTCTGAGTGTTCAGAGGTGAATATCCTCAGGATGAAACAACCTCAAAATGGCTAATTTAGCTACGCCCACTCTTTTCTTTTTAGACCTGACTGCTTCCTTTTTTCTCTGATGCTGGTTTTGTTAGTCCTCAGGTCACAAATAGTGAAGACTGCTTGATATTTTAATTGTCTGCTTCATTTTTGCTGCTTTCTGCTGCAGACTAGCTGCCTGTTGGATGACGAACCCAAACTTCTTTGAAGTGTCCCCTAGCCACCACACAGCTTACAAACTGTTTTGTTCTTAGCCTTTATTTCTCTTGCAAGCTTAATTTTGTGACTTGACGTTTCTTGTTGTTCCTTGTCTTCATCCTTCATAATTTGACTGAGTTTCTTCTTTCTGTGCAACTTCCCTTCCAAATATCCCCAGGAAGGTCTGAAGGGGACCCAGGACAGTCCAGTGGATGAAAACTAATGGACCACATTCTCTACAAAATAATTCAACAGATTAGGACAGGTGTTGCCCTGACTTCCCTGGATAAATAAAGTTGGTGTACACCTCCCCTGATCTACTGAAGGACTGCACAGGAGTCCAAATCTACCTGTGTGAAGCTGCCTACAAGTTTACAATCCTGCCTGAAATTATAGTTAAAAGCATTCTTAGGAGGAAGGAGTGGGTTGCCTTTTAGACGAAAAATAGGATTTGGTGCTGGGAGGGCAGCAGCTCCAGGAGAGAAAGGAGTCATCTGTTCCCCTGTCCTGGTCCCCTGCCAAGAAGAGCACCTGAATATCTAATATAGGCTGGGAGGGTGAGCACCGGGCCAGTATAGCCTTCCTGTGAGGCCATTAAAAAACAACTGGGTGTGAAAAGATAAACCCGTAATGCTGCCAAGTTCAGTGAGACCTGTAGCATGATGAACTTCCCAGTCAGTAATCTATAAATTATTTTAGAGCTGCCTGTGGCGGCTTTGCCCTCTTTTCCAGCATAGTGAGCCATTATAGATGAGAAAATGAATAACCAGCTTGTTTCTTTCTTACCCTTGTTTTCTTTCCAGGACCAGTGAAAATGTAGTGAAGGTTTTGTGATATCTAGGCACTGTGCTAGTCCCTGAGTCCCTGTCTGGTGCAAACCATTGCAGTTTGTGCTGGCATCAAACACACTGCCTTGGTTTACTGCAGCGGAGAATTTGATCCTCTGCAATTTAGGACAATGGTGTCAGCTGTCGTCCACGAGCCAGTGTCTGGGGATGGTACGTCCTGGCTCTACAGCACAGTGGGGGACACCCCAGTGAGCACAGCCCTAAGGGACCCCCAGTCCAGCACAGGCAGCAGGGATCCAATAAACCTAGCAGATACAGGCTGTTTCCAGCAGCAGTGCTGGAGTGTCTCTGTATTACAGCCCCGGCAGAGCGAGCTCTGGGCTGGCTTGTTGATTTAGGTGCAAAACTACATCCGATACTCCCGCTGCACTGAGCTGTATCTGGGTTGATAATCCTCCCTGAGACTGATGTACCGGAGAGAGCAGTGACTAGCTTGGAGCACACAGAGCCAAAGCCAAGTGACGATGAATAAGTCCTCCCAGACCAGAGCTGACTCCATGCAAAATCAGTTTGCAGAGCAGTGTGGGATTATTGTGCAGAGATACCCCGGCTGGCCCTTCAAAGAGCTGGTTTTAGTCAGCTGAATGTATTAATCTGGGCTAACATGCTTGCAGATAAGTCAAATACCAAATTGATTGGGCACATATCCACACTGGTGGCTCTATAACCAGTGTAGCAAGCTCATCCAGAGTTGATTGTAGATTGATTTCTGGGAAATCTGAATTAAATGGACCTTAAATAAAAAGAAAACCCAGAAAATCTGAACAGAATAGAGTCCCTCAGGTTTCTGGTGTTGTGAAAAGCATAAATATTACTTTGTTCATTTTAGCTGCATTTTGCTTGCAAGATAATCTTTTGCTCCTTAAGTCAGAACTCAATTTTTAAAAAAGGATGAATAATGCATATTTTACATTGATGGAACACATTCCATTGGGAATCTCAAAATATTTTGCAAACACTAAAGGATAAATCCTTCCAATAGACCTCAGAAGGAGGTAAAATAACATCATAGGCATTTTATAGATGGCAAACCACAGGGACCAGTCTTGTTCTAGGACCCGCAGAAAAATTGGTACAAAGAGGAAAACAGCACGTAAGGCTTCTCATCTGCCTAGCATTTTCTGCCTTGCTTCATACCGACACACTACTGCTCTGACATATTTGGATTGCCATATAATACTTTGTTTTTCCAGACGATAAAGAGATAATTCTCATTTAAACAAATGACTTTTCGATCTTTATAAATTAGGAAGCAAGGCAGAATTTCCTCCAGCTGCCGTTCTGCAATTACACCACTCGGAAATGGTACGCAGTGATTTGTGATAGTGTAATCCCTTTGGAGTATGGAAGTAGCTCCAGAGTCAAGCTTGATTAGAAACGCCCAGTTGACTGCCAGGGACACATTTCAAACAGGCTTATGCTGGATTGCTGATATAGTTGTATGCATTAATCGAACAGTCAAACATACAAATGACCCGATCCGCATTTGCAAAGCTAAACTGTGCAGCTCTAAACCCATTTTCTGGCCTAAAGAGTTCCGCATGCCAAGCACATAACCAGAAAAACAGTTCCTCAGTGCCCTCAGAACAGTGGGTGATATTAATCCATGGAGCTCATCTATATTTGCTGACTGGCAGCTCTAAGCTTCGGGCATCATTGTACCAGGAGCACATTTTAAACATTATGAAACTTATAACCATGAACTCTTTAGCATATCCATAACATAAATCCATTCCAAGGACAAAGCTAGTCTTTTAAAACCTGTACCAGAGCACCTCATTCTCTCCACTGACTTGAAATCAGGCTTTAAGCCCGTGTTGTTTTTCTACACATGTTTAACATGAGACAAAGCCCAACCAGACAGAGGGAATGACAAGACAAGCATTTCCTTGTGTTGCCTCTCAATATCTTATACATTATATAGCCATTTTCTTCTTAGAGGGAGAAACCTAAAAGGTACTTTTAAGACTGAAAACAAAAATGTTGTGGATGTGAACAGCTGAAAAATGAAGCAGATTCCTAGTCAGATGATTGGCCCGGGGATGCTGAAGCCGATGTGTATGATTTCTCTCCTGAGCTGAACTCTGCTTTCCCAGGTGCTCTCCAGCACAAATGCTGCCAGGTCCCTTCCAAAAGTCTGTGTGCGGCTGATGTAAAACCCTCTGGCCAGCCATTGAAGAATGTAGCTTGCAGAAAAGTAAGCCTATTATAAGCTGCTGCTCTATCCTGGCAAGCAGATATACTAGATATCCCTCTGCAGAGTTATAAAACTGAATGGATGTGTTTGGAAAGCTGGCATGAGAGGACAGTAAACTACATCAGAATCATACCAAACAGAGCATGAGGGAGAGATGGAGACAGAAATACAAATACAACAGAATGCAATTCACAAATACATGATTATCCATTTTATTTGTGCAAAGATCGCCTTTCCTCTGCCTCCCTCGGAGGGCTCAGTGCAACTTTGCAGCATGGGAGGCAAAATAGCTGGGTGCCTGGGCCCCACATGAAGTGTGGTCCTGTGCCATCCAGCAGCAACTCTGAGCCAAGGAGCCTGATCAGCCTGTGCCAGCACCTAAGCTCATCTTGTTGCCTAGCACGAGCCTTTCTGCACAGTAAACCAATTGATTTCAAATAACTTAAAGTCCGTGTACAGATGCCCCAGGCCCTTTGGCTGTGGCACAGCTATTGTTGCCTGTGCTTCTGGATGACCAGGAAGGAACCCAAGGTCTTACCAGCTGTCTTGTGTAGACAAGGGATGGCTTTTTACTGGCAAGTCTGCAGGTCCTATAGCAACCTCACTCACTGGGAAAAAAAGGAAAGGATTTTGTTCCATGATGGCTCCTACAGACCATCCAATGCCGTATGATAGGAAGTGCAATGCAGTACTATTAATAATATCTGGATGACAGTGAATTACTAGCTTATTATTAGCTTATGCCTAGCTCTAATTTCCATTTCAAGTTTGCATTTATTTTTTATTTTGCTAAATCTACAATATTAACATGGCACCAGAGATATCCATTGGAAAAAAATTTCTGGCTCCAAGAGGAAGGATGGAAGGACTTACGCGGGGGATCGGTTGAATCTCCTTAACCTTGGTTTACAGGTATGTCAGTGCCCTGCCAACTTTACTTTCAACAACATTATATTCCTGATGATCATCACTCATGGAAATTGCCCCAGTATCACACCGCCTAATCACACTCACTCATTTATAGTAATTTGTCTGGAGACCTGGCATCTGAGTTGGCAGATATTTCAAAGAGCTGCTTTGGTTCAGTCCTCCCTCTTAAAAAACAGTGTTATTTTTTGTTTAACCATTCTTGGAGGTAGGAGGCAGGGGCAAGTTTTGCCCCTTGCAGGGTGTGCTGCGTGTCTGACAGAGCAACGTGAGGGCCCTGGGCTGAGTTATTCCAGGGCAAGTCAGCTTGATCCAAAAAAAATTTTCATTGTGGAGGTGAAAGAGGTGTTTTTAATCCATTAGGACACTAGTTATGATTACTATATGAAACAACTAATCTCTTTTGACAGGGCTTCAAACAATGTGCCACACAGCCCAGACCTTCGTTTTGGTAAAGCTGAATGTATTTCTTCTCATGCAAATAAACTTCATTTCTCTTTTGATGAAGCTTCTCATATTTTCATCTCAAATCCCTTTTCAAAAATGCAATTATTCAGAGCCTTGTTTATCAAGTTCCTTAGTTGAAATGAGCAACAGCTTTGCCAAAATTGTTCTCCCTCTTGCCTCCATATCAGGAGGATTTTAACATGCTGACAATATCCAATATGGTCTTCCCCTGCTGAGCCACAGCAAGTTTTTCAGGGTTTTTTCATGGAAGGTGGCATTGGTCCAACCCTGAGGGCATTTTTTTGAAAATGCATATTATGTAAAACATGAAAGTCACTCACCTTTGAGGAATCCAGCCCAGCCCTGCTTCCTCTCAGGCTGCTATTTGGTGATGAACAAAGGTGAAGCCCAGACTTCTCTGCCCCACAGTGAGCATTTCAGGGCCACATACCGCTTCCAGTCCTGCTCAGGCTTGAAACTTGGAGCCAAACGTATCATTTACACATGTCCCAAAACCATAACAGATAAACATCTTCCTGATACTGCATAGTGGAGGCACTACATCAGGGGGACCTTGAAATCTCCCAAAATGAAAAAAAGGAGAGAGAGTGTATTTACTCAGATTTCATGAATAGAAAAAGTGTCAGCCCTTTTGCCTACTCCACCCACAGACACATCTCAGCTTGGACTGGCCACTGGATTGGGAGTCATCCCAGCTGCAGGACTGATGTCTCCCTCCTCCCCTCACAAAGAAGAGAGGCTAATACTGCTTTTTTTCTACTGTTGCAATTTATAGCCCACTTCAATGCAAGAGGTAACCTTCTGAGAACTGGACTGGAGTGAGCACAGATGAAATAAAGATGGGAATTTTCCTTGTACTGTGACTAATTTTTTGTTCTGTTTTGCTCTTCTTCATAATTCATCTGCTTATTTCTCCTTTACATTTCCATTCCCTTCCTCTCCTCTGTTATGTGTTTCTCCTCACTCTTCCTTCCCTACTTTGGTAGCAGTGCCTCCCTGGTAGATTTCCAGGTTAAAGTTTCTTTCCTTAAGCACAAACATGAGTGATCATGGTGTCCTTCTGGTCTTGATATGTACTTGAAGGGTAGGCAGAAGGTGCTGCTGGTGCCTCATGGGAGCTCAGGTTTTCAGTATCCCTCTTCTTTGCTTGAGCAGGCTGTTGGTGAGGAAGAGAAGAACCAGCAGCAGCTAAAGGGCAAGTGGTGGTGCTGCTGTGCTCATGGCATACAGCTGGAGCTACGCTGAAGTAGGGTCAACATGGGAAGACTTTTTAGCATGGTGTGCTACCTTAGGTGCTTTAAGGTGTTTCTAGTTGACATGTTCAATTCATTTAGCTTTATTTATTCTTATTGCTTATTTTGCCTCCAATATATTCTGATAAACAAGTGAAATAAATGACAGTGGCAAAGTTATGTACCTAAATTAAACACAGCTCATCTTCCCACATACACTCACACAAAGTAACTTTTTCACCTTGTCCAGGAAGCCTTAGAAACACAAGTAAGTCTTGCTGAATCTGAGCAGTAGCAATCCCAGGGGAAAGAGAACAGCAAACCACTCACAAATAAAACCTCTTTCCCCTATGCCCTGGGGAGGGAACTGTAGTGCCACAGATAACTTCTCACTGCACAGCACACTGGTTTTAAGAGACTTGATGGTGGCAGTGGGAAAAAAGTGCGGGTACCCAGCATTTAGCTGGTATTCAGAGCAAAAACACCTCTCTTCCCTGTGACTGTTCCCAGTGCAATGAGAGGATATTATACAATATAGGTGCATATTTATGTTTGATATGATACAGTTTTTTATGTCACATTTTGTTGTTACATTATATTATATTATGTTGTTTTACATTATGTTATGTTATCTTATGTAAGGGGAAACCAGCATTTCACGTTACATCCCCAGCCACTGTCTAAATATGGTCAGCATTTTTTTCTGCCTATATGGACATGTGCTAAAGTAGCAACTAAAAAGCACTATCAGGGCCAGGCCAGTTGTGTCATGCACTGCGAGCAATCAAAGTAGGCGACAACCCTGCAGTTTGCTGCAAAATGTCAGGGATGATAAAGGCGACGAGGAAAGGAAAGAGCAGTCAGCCCAGATCTACCAGACTTTCAATCCTGTTTTTCACCTTACTCAAGAAATTGTAGTGCCATTTCTCATCCTGGAAGGTGTCACAGCTTCTCTTTCCACCTGAAGTCTTCCCAAGCACATTGGTGCCCGTGTTGCACAAGGGCACAAGCAAGATGGGAGCCAGGATAAGGCCCCACCTACAACTCAACATAAGTCTCAAAGCTGAAATGCTGAGCATCTCAGCTGCATCTTAACTGCGCTCAGAGTGGAGATCTGTGTCGCACAGCACATGAGGAGCCCATAGGAAGCCAAACAGGGATGGGGCAGCACTGCCCCTTGGGCCATGGTGCCCCGTCCTCCTCACACAGCCCCCCCCCAGCATCAGCAATGTGCTGCAGGTACACTGGGAAGTGTGACAGCACAAGGAAAAGGAGATCCAGAGTGGTATCTGGGGTATTTGGCCCCTAGGATGCCAGTTGAGATGTTAGAGCAGCAGATCACTGGTGTAGCCCATGGGTGTGAAGTTTGCTGACATCTTCTCTTCTGCCAGCACACCACCACTGTGACAGACTGGACCAGAGCTATCACCATCCTCTCCTGCCCCTCGGCTGGCAGCAGTAAGGCCAAGCAGCCAGCAAAGCACCATAGTGCAGCCTGCCACCAGCTTGCAGGTACAGCAGAGACTTTTCTTGTTTCAGTTTGCACACTTTGCACTCCAGAAATCTACTTGGCAGCTTGTACAGACTTTTTTACAGCTCAAAATCCTCATACTGCAGCTGCTGTGAACCTATTTGCTTTAAAGGTTTGCCTGATCTCCTGTCAAAGCCATGTGAAAGTGCTGAACTTTGTCAGGTCTCTCTAAGCAAAAAAGCACCCCATAACCCAAACTTCTAACTCACAACTGAACAGAATTTCACCCTAAGTTAATAAATTTTATAGTGAAACTTGAAACCAGGTGACTTTTGCATGGGTTGACTCAAAAATATCTGTACAGCACCAAGTACTTGTAGCTGTTCTGTAAAGCATCTCTTTATACTTCAGATTTCTCCACTGCTGAGTGAAGCATATGTGAAATGAAAACGTATTATTAAGAGTAGCTTTTTGAATATCTTTTTTAGAAATGTAGCTAGTCATTATGGATTTTTGGACAAGTAGAGTAAAGAAGAACAACGACAGCAGAAGAGGCAGCTGGCAGCTGCCTGGGGAGAAGCTGAAAAGCTGGAAAGAGCAGTGATGAAAGTTGAGGTGAAAAGTGAAGGGCTAGACTTTACCCAGAGAAGAAAAGGGAAGATGGAAATCTGGGATGGTGCTCCACAGTAGCCTTTGACAAGAGAAAAGCCAAAACTCTTCTACATCTATCACAAAAGACAGGCTGGAAGATTTTCTTTCTGCACTCCCAAGGAAATCAGTGACTCCTTCATTCAATTGAAGGAAAACAGGCAGCAGGATAAAGACCATAAATGAAATGTTATCCTGGGGGGCCTGAATAGCTCCATTACTCATGGCCTCACACCCTGCTTTCCTTGGCAAACATGGCCAGAGGTTCAGTTTTTATTGAAATGCCTCTGGAGCTGGAGGGCAGCGCGGAGACAGAAATCTGATGGAACAAGGAGTGTTTTGGGTGACAGCAGCTTCCATCATTTTGAGCGAGAGGCATCATAAGGTGGTGCAGCCTTCCTTCTCACTAAAGAACTACCTGTTGATCCTGCAAGTGGAGGGTATCTTGTGCAGCAGTGCATCATGGAGGAAGCCTATTCAGAAGACACGACTGAAGCATTTTGGGCAAACAGCAGCGAGGGGTTTTACCGTGCCTGCTCATTTGCCAGAGCTGACGATGTGTGGCAGACTCACTGCTTTGCCAGTCCTAAAACTCTCATTTGCAGGAGAAGCTGCAGCAGCAGGAGGGAGCGGAGACATGAGTGCACCCTGATGTAGCTGGTGAGCTGTGTTCCTGCCTGTCATTACACAAACACCTCTGGCACAGGAAAGCTGCTGGCATGTCCCAGGGCCGTGCTCAAGCTGCCCTGCAGAGGGGCTGCTGTACAGCAAGGGATGAGGGAGGAGAGGGCAGGAAGACAAGATGCTGGTGTGGAGGCTTTGCTCTCAGGGTGGCCAAGCTGGAGCCTGGGGGCAGGGATTGGGACCCCGTCCCCATGGGGGATTACTCTGATGTCACCTGGCTGCACTGACACAGCAAGAGCCACGCTGCTCCGTGCAATTCCTGCTGTAGAGGCAACCACTGAGATTTCACTCCCGTGGGGATAGAGAGCAGTTTCACCTTGGCAGGCACATCCCTGTATGTGTTTTTGTGGCCTGAAGGCTGTGGCGGGGCCAATGGCTGCTTTTCCATGCCTTCACAGCCGGCTCAAGCTCCGTTTGCCTGGGTGGCATCTGCTGCGCCACAGCCCTGCTAACCAGATGTTGGCTTTTAGGTGGTGTCCTGGAAAACAGCCATGTTATGGCTCGCATGCAGCTGAGGGATCAACATGTCTTTCCACAGGCGTGCAGAGGGAGAGCATGATTCCGCAGGAGATCCGTGCCCTGCCAGCAGCGCTGTGCCAAGGACCCCCACCCACTCAGCCTCCAGGGAAAGGCGGGAGGCATAAAAAACTCTCAGCGGACAGGCACAGAAATGCAGATTTTTTTTTAAGGCTTTACTATGGTGCTGGCTGTCAGGGGCCACGAGCAAGACATGGTGCTGGGCTGTGCAAAGAGACCTACAGGTGGGGTAAAGACAACCCCCAAATGCCTGGCAAGTGATGCAGCCGCATTTTGGCAATGGTTTCCCGCGTAAACTTGCATTTTATCTCAGACACAGCCAGCAAATAGGAGAGCTCAGAGGGCACGGTCCTCATTTGAGACCTCACACAGATGGATGCTGACCTCTAGCCCCAGCCCCTCTGCCAGCACAGCTTGTGCCACAACGGGCACAGCACCTCCTGGGCCACTGCTGAGGACCATGAGAAATGTTCTTGCATACATCCATACCACAGGTGTAGAAACTCTCCTCTGCCTTGCTTCCAGCTGCTGCAGAGCAACAAACATCATGTGAACGCGCAGTATCTGGTTCAGTTCATGCCAGGTAAAGCAAGGCAGCTCCGTCAGCCCTGTGCCCGCACCAGAAGCCACCACCAAGGGCCAGATTGGCTCTGAGATGCTCTGTCAGTCCTCTCAAGCATATCCAGGCTTGCTGGACATGGGGCTTGGGACACTGACACCTGCGCAGCAGCAGGCACCCATGTGGTTTCCCTTTAGAGGCAGACAATCTCCATGTCTCATGCGCTGCTGGTGTCCTGAACTTGGTCATTCAACAGTTAAACCAGACTCTTCACCCAGCTACAAATATATGCTCTCTGCTTCTGTCCCACTTCTTCTCTTAGCTCATATATTGCAATTTTAAGGTACTTCTTTTCTTCCTGAGCCCAGATTTCTCACCCTATGTTCTCACCCTGTCCTCCTTGTAGAGGAGATGAAGAAAACGTGTCTCACCTGTGCTCTGCCTGGCTTGCTGTGCCCAGATCTCCTTTGGAAGAGCAGCCAGCATGGTTTAACCAACCTCCATCAGCTCTGCTCAGAGGCATGTATATGCCATCCTGACGGCGTACAGCCAATTCAGCCTACACTGAAGCACGGCATGCCGTAGCAGCTCCACCACAACTCTCTTAGCCTGTCTTCATAGGAGAGGTGCTCTAACCCTCTGATCATCTTCATGGCCCTCCTCTGGACCTGTTCCAACATGACTGGTTTAGATTCCGTCTTCTCACTATCCTCCTGCACAAGCCCCACCCGTGGGCATTTGGGAATTGCAGTAATGAGACTCATTTTGGAAGTAACCTGTTAAGTCTTCATATGGTTCAGCTGTTCCAAAAATAGCAGCTTTCTAGAATAAGCTGCTGCCCGAGCATGATTGGCCATACCCGAGCTCTTCTAACTTATTAGCACTGAGCCGATTATGCGCTGAAGGATGTGCATTAGCCAGGCAAGCCAGCATTCAAACTCGCTGATTTCTACATGGAAACGACGAAGCTTTATGGTCTCTAATTGATGAGTGGGAGTTCGCAAAGGATGTCAAATGTTACCTTTGTTTTACTGTGAGTCACTATCAATGTTGGCAAGCATAATAAAAGCAGAGGAATGCATTAGGCACCAAATATTGTAGTTTTTGCAGTAAAAGACACTAATCACAGGGATTAAGATGTTATTCTGCCTGTGCAGACTGATGTCCTGGCAATTTGATCGCTTTACTGCTAAGTGCTGTATCTCAAAGCTTGGCATGTCTATGTACGTCTCACTTGGTCACACATTTTTGGAGGCAATATTTAGTATTACAAGTAATAGAATCACACTGAGTTTTCCACTTACATCTGGATGAGGATAGTAAAGCCATATACATACATTTTGAAGTTTCT